>OX637466.1:2500-602500 GCA_951799995.1 Trifolium subterraneum
ACATTGCTTCAAACCCTCAATCCTAAACACACATCTTCATACCCTAAACACACAGCTTCAAACCATAACACCCTTCTTCATACCCTGAACACTAATCACACAGCTTCAAACCCTAAACACAAAGCTTCATACCCTAAACCCTAAATACACAGCTTCAAACCCTCAACACACATCTTCAAACCCTCAACGCTATAAACACAGCTTGAAACTAGGGATGGCAGGTATACCTGAATCCATGGGACCACACGAACCCAAACCTGAGTCAACTTGCAAAAACCTGAGTTGACTGGGTTCGGGTGACACCGGATACCCCGGGTTTGGATTTGGGATCATTCATACTCGCACCTGAAACCTGAAACCTGGAGATGACGTTTCGTGCTTCGGGTTTATATGTATGTTCCAAAGGCGTGGTTGGGATGGTTTTAATCCGGGTGATGGTTTTTTGTCCCTTTATTTCTCTTTTGAGGATTTCAAGGATTAGTTTTCCTTTAGGGTGGTTTCTAGTAACGGCGAGTTTCATATCTCGTCTTGTTATTGTGGTGATTTTTTTGAAGTTTTATCGGTGTCTTGTTAGCCTGGCATATTGTTTGTGCTTTAACTCTTTGTAGAGTGTTTTGTGCATCCTAGCTTTAGCCTTTTCGATGTCCTGCGAAATTACCCGATCAAGGGTGCTTACCTTCCCCCAAGGTTTTCGCTAGGTTCAAGGCGGAATTTGCGGACGATTAGACCACTTCCCTCTCGCAATGGCTAGCTGGGAGGGGGCATATCACTTAAGGCTTGTGCTTTCACTCTTTTAGGTATGACTTCGTCAATTTTCAAGCTCTGCTCCGCCTAGAGGTTTAGCGGCTAGCGCGTTGCTCTAGTACGGGTTTGTTGTTTATTGCATTTCCATTTCTTTTTAGAGTATCTTCAATTTGTCACCGTCATTGGTCTTCCCAATGACTTTGTTTGGTGGTCTTTACGCGTTACCGTCATTGATCTTCCCAATGGGTTTTAGTGTTTCTTTCTTTATTTTCGTTGTTTTAATTTGTTCTTAATACAAGTGTGTGTTTTCCTGTCTTTGAGACACAAGTAGATTTGGAACAAATATTCTTATATTTTCAAATGCATATGACATTGATGTGTTTGGTTAGATAATAAGAGGCAATATGTTGCCTTGCAATATGAGATACTGGAAGATTGTAATGTAAAACTTGAACTTGAATAAAGTTTTTGTAAGTCTTATATGTGGTATTTTGATCTTTGCTTTTCTTTGATGAGGAGTGTCTCCATTGGTGTCGCTTTGCTTCATTGTCTTTTTGCAGCGGTTTCGACGGTTTTCTGCATGCTTTTGTGGCATTTCTTTGCTCTGGTCATATCTGCTTCAATGGTGACTACTTCATCTTTCCCTTCGTGATACTTCATCTTCAAGTGCACTGTGGATGGAACTGCTCAGAGTGCTGTCAGGGTTAGGCGCCACAGGATGCAGTTGTATATTAACTCAAACGTAGTTACGAGGAATTGTACCTCAATTGCCTTCCTTGAATCCTTGATCCCTTTGTTCTCAAGGGTAACTGGTAGGTTGATCATGCCCTACGGGTGTATAGTGGATCCGTTGAATCCTTGCAAGTTTATCCCCTCATAGGGGCAAAGGTCTTATTTCCTTAATCATATCTTTTCAAACAGCTCGTGGTACATTATATTGCATGAGCTTCCTTGGTCTATTAATATCCTTGTGGCATCGTGATGGGCCATGGTTGCTATGATGATTAGTGGAAATTTTTCATTGGGTGTTTCTCCGAGGTACTCGTCATCACTGAAGCTTAAAATGGGTCTTTTGTCCTCCTTGGAGGACGATGTTCTTGTCCTTACTGAGCACATTTCAGCGATTCTTCTCTTCGTGGTACCTCTAGATCTTCCTTTGGGGTTCGATGGTACTCTTGTGATAGAAGTCGTCCTCATGCCTTTTGCCTTGTGTTTCGTGCTGCTTCTTTCGTCTGTTGTCGTCCTGATTGTGAGTTTGTTTGGTCCTCTCATTATAGATGTCACGAATAGTCTCTTGCCTGGGTTTTTCTACTGCTCGTTGTTGTCTGCTTCTTTGTCTCTAATGCCTCAATTCTTTTACTTGGAGATAGTTCTCTCCTTGGTGAAGGCTTCCTTTTGGGGGATTCGCTTCTGTATTTTCTCTTCATAATTGATGTAGTTTTGCGTGCGGGATAATAGGTTCTACATGTCCCATGGTTCTTTGAGGCCTAATTTTTCTTTGAACTTTGTGTCACTTCTCATGACTTTCTCGAAGATATAGCACTTCAGCTGGTATTTGTTCATTTGACTTCAATGGCTTCCCTTGTAAATCGCTCTATATAGTCCCTTAGGGTTTCTTCTTTCCCTTGGATGATGTTGCTAAGGGGTGTCATTGTTTTGGGTTGGTGTTACGTGTTGTAAAGTAAGATGAAAATGCTCTGCATTGTTCTCTCCATGAATCTATGGAGTCGTCCTATAATCCTTTGAACCAAGTCATGGTGGAACCTTTAAGAGTGAGCACGAAGAGTTTGCACTTTACTGTTCCGTGTGCTTGGTAGTAATCTAGAACGGCGTCGATGTGTTCTAAGTTCTCGTCAAGTACCGTAATGTCATCACAGGTTTCCAGTTTGGGAGGTTTCTCCAAAGTTCTTGGGATATTCGAGATTCTAGGTTTCTTATGGTAAATGGAGTACGCCCGGGATGGTAGTCGGCTCTTCTTCTTCGTCCTTCCTCATATGGGTGGTCCCTTCTGCTTTTGTGGTCGCTGGAAGTTGGGTTTGGTGAGTTCCGTCTTCTTTCTCCATTTTTGTTGTTTCCGTTGTTGTTGTTTCCGTTGTTGCTGTTTCCTGGGCCATTTGGGTTCCTGGCGCCATTAGGCCCTCCGCCGCCGATTTCATTGTTGTTTTGGCTGTTGTGGCCATTTGTGTTTATGAAGGCTTCAGTTTGTAGGTAGCGTAGGCCAGCTTGGCATAATTGGGATGAAACTTTGTCTTGGAGTGCGTTGTGGAGGATATTTTGGACGTGGTTATTCACCATTTGAGGTATGGTTGGTTGGTTTTGCTCTACATGTAATAGTCTTGTTGCTTGTTGTTGCAAGAGAGTTAGCATTGTTTAGAACATGTCATTTGTTTGTTGTTCTTATGAGGTTCTCCTTGGTTGATTTGGAATATAGGTTCCCACCGTATTTTGTGGTTGAGGGTTTGGAAGAGGAGTTTGATGATTGTGATCTGAACTTAGAGAAGCATGAATGGGAGCTCATAGGAGGAGTTGGGTGATACCTCACTTGCATTCTTTCTCTCCTCCCCTCATTCATACATTTCTTTATTTTTCTTTTGGTATATAAAGGAGCCTTTACCCCAGTTTTCATTGTCTTGGACCTTTGGAAAGAAGATTAGAGCCGCCGTTACAAGTGTGGAGAGGTGAATCACCATCGCACGTGTCTAATAACCGGAGGCAGGCTGCTTATGCTCATCGGAGGTTGAGACATCATCCTTTGGTGGCATTGTTTGTAGGTTTATATCTCGTTTCTTTATGATGTATGAATCTATCCTTTTGGTTGTTGATGTTTGTATGCTCACCATGAGCTAAACTCTTAATAGTTGGAATATGTGAAGTTTAATGAAGTAGTATGTTATTCATGTGATGTGATGTGTTGTTTATGATTCTTTAATCCTTTTGTTATTATGTTATATGCTTGCATCTTTGATTGATCAACTTAGATCTAGGCACAAGTTTATTATTATGAGACATCTAATGATAAATGGAAATAAAGGTAATATGGTTAAGTAGAGAATGTACACATACTTCTTACCTGATGACTTAGACATAAGATTTAGGGCCATAGTGGGACTTTAAACAAGCAAGGTTTTCTAAACTTAAACGAATTAAACGTGACGTAGACATAGGAACCACCTTATCCCCCGTTTTATAATCTAAATTAAACATACACCATAAGGCAAGCTTGCTCAAAGTAGTCTTTACAACACTTATCACTCACTCACATAGCATACTATGGACTTGAATGGATCATTGTTCCAACTAATTTCTTAACTTGATTTCAAACGCTCTTTGTACTGTTTTCTTTTTTGAGACCATCAAAATGATATTTGTTATTTTATGTACTCACAAGTTGAAGATTAATTGTATGGTGAATGAAACTAAGTTCCATTAAGCAATCCTTGTGGGTTCGATACTTTTTCTTATTACTTGCTGCAATTGCGACTATGTATACTTGCACATAAATGTTAATCACTTTATCAAAGCAACAACTTTTGTTTTGGTTTATATGATGGATGTTTTCTTTTCCGTGGTATAGTTTTTGTATTTGTAATGTTTGGTTTTATATGTTGTTTGCAGTGATATTTTGCTTCTATAGGGTATTCGAAACTGTTTAAGGTTTGTGTAACTGTTATCCCCTTGTGACAATTTTTCATTGTTTGGCTTAATTGACGGAGGGAAGAAGTTTTGTTTTCCTTATTGACGAGGCTTTCGGAATTCGTAAGGGATAGGATGTACTTCTATTTTATGTTGAGAACGGAATTCAGTAAATCCCCGCGATTTTATTTTCTAGTAGTGCCTTTGGTTTGGTGTAACTGGAAATGTGTTATTCATTTCTTGTTGTGTTGTATGGGAAGGTAGGGGGAATCCTTATTGTGGTTTTAGTTTGTGACCTTAGTTAGGGATTCCTTGTCTTTGTCCTTTATCTAGTAGTTTATTCCAGAGTGTTGACCGTGAGGGTGGTGTACCTCTCTCAAATTTTACTTGTGAGATCCAGAATTGTAACTAGGACGTGGTTATCTTAGGTTGTAGTTTCTCACAGATTCTGAATTTATGTTTAGGACGAGTTTAGTCTAGATTATAGTTTTTATGTCTTCTTCGTAGTGGTTAGCCTTGGGGCGGTAATCGTGGAGATGATGTTTCATGCTTCGGGTTTATTTGTATGTTCCGAAATCGTGGTTGGGATGGTTTTAATCTGGGTGATGGCTCTTCGTCCCTTTATTTCTCTTTTGAGGATTTTTGAGGTTATTAGACTACAAATTATAAGAGTTTTTTCTAACTCGTTGAGAAAATAGGATTTTTTTATATCTCACGTAAATGGATATACTGACACAGTATATATGTGGTGTATAGAAGATTCATCACAAAAGTGGATCAAATTTTTTTTTATTCATTTCAATAGGTTTTTTTTTTACAATTTTCATGGTTTGTAAACAACATATTATGAGATTTTTTCTAACTTGGTGAAAAAATAGGATTTGTTTGATATCTTGCCTAATTGGATCCACAAACGAAATATATATGTGTTGATAGAAGATTCTTCAAAGAAGGGGATCAAAGAACAATTTATTCATTTCGATAGTCTTATTTACAATTTATGTGGCTTATAGACTACAAATTATGACATTTTTTTCTAACTCGTTGAAAAAATAGGATTTGTTTGATATCTTGCCTAAATGGGTCCACTGACATACTATATACGTGTTGGATAAAAGTTTATTCAAAAAATGGGATCAAAGAACAATGTATTCATTTCGATAGTATTTTTTTAAAATTTTTGTGGGTTTATCGGCTACACTATGAGATTTTTTCTAACTCGGTGAAAAAATAGGATTTGTTGGATATCTCACCTAAATGGATCCACAGATACAATATTTTATGTTTTGGATGAAAGATTCTTCAAAAAAATGGGATAAAAAACAATTTATATATTTCGATAGTTTTATTTATAATTTTTGTGGGTTATATATAGACTACAAATTATAAGATTTCTTTCTAACTCGTTGAGAAAATAGGATATGTTTGATATCTAAATAAATTGACTGACACACTCCATATGTGTTGTATGGATGATTCTCCAAAAATGGGGATCAAAAAATAATTTATTCAGTTCAATAGTTTTTTTTTATAATTTTCGTAGGCTGTAGGATACAAATTATGAGATGTTTTCTAACTAGGTGAAAAAAATAGAATTTGTTCGATATCTCACCAAATTGGATCAACAGACACACTATATATGTGTTAGATAGAATATTCTTCAAAAAAGAGGATCAATGAACAATTTATTCGTTTTTATAGTTTTATTTACAATTTTTTGTGGGTTATATATAAACTACAAATCATAATTTTTTTTTACTCGTTGAAAAAATAGGATTTGTTTGATGTATCACCTAAATCGATGCACGGACACACTATATATGTGTTGGATAGTAGATTCGTTAAAAAAAAAAGGGATCAAAGAACAATTTATTCATTTCGGTAGTTTTATTTATAGTTTTTGTGGGTTATAGACTACAAATCATGAGAATATTTCTAATTTAGGAAAAAAATTAGAATTTGTTTGATATCTCACCTATGAAGTAGCAAAGTTTTTCACAAGAAAGGAGGGGTTTGAATTGTGAAACTTTAAAATATTCCCTATAAAAATTATCAAACACAATATACTTGAAAAATATAATTAGATTGTTAGTTAAAACAAATATTCAAAAGTGTTGCAGTCTGGAGAACGTTCTCCCAACACTCTCTGACAGTATATATATAACTATTAAATTGTGATTTGTGTGAATAGTGATTGCACGAATCAAATCAGAGTAAGGGAAGAGAATGCACACAACAATTTATCCTGGTTCACCCAAAATGCTTGGGCTAGTCCAGTCCCCACACTCCTTGTGAGATTGTCAACTAAGAGATGCTAATGATCTCAAGTTACACTTCCTTTGATCTAGATCCAAGATCAAATAATCTTTTAAGCCCTACAAGCTTAATCTACCTTAGTCACACTGACTATGAAGGTGTCACTCAATTAGTAGTTACGTACTAACTTGAGCCAATGGTTACAATGATGAGGGATTTGGTAATCAAAGTCTATTCACTCAATACACTATGAGAAGCTTTGAAAATGGTTGGATAAACTCTCAAAACACTCACTAGATATTCTGATCCTATATATATATGAATTACAAATCTGAGTGAGAGAGAAAAGAAGAGCTCTTGATAAAAACTTGTATCACAAAAACAAGTGTTGAAGTTGTATTGAAAACTCTTGCTCTTCAAAGTTGCCAATGACCTCTATATGTAGTTGAGTGATGATCAGGGAGTCTTGGACATGAAGTATATCCGTTGGAAGCTTGAAAATAACGGCTAGTAGCTCTGTATAATGACAGCTCATGTATTTTGAAGAAAACTAATCAGTCTGAGATTGATCTCCAAAGTTTCTTCTTCTGACTTTTGAAAGAGGAGCGTATATATATTCTTCAAAAAAAGGGATTAAAAAACAATGTATTCATACGAATTTTGGATTTTTTCAATTTTGGTGAAATAATCAAATGTGTTTGATATCTTACTTAATGGATCCATAGACACAATGATATTTGATCTAAATAGCTCAATTGTTCCTAGCTTAATTAAAACACTCAAGAGCACTTGTTAGATAACAAAAAGATTAGAATTACACTAAAAATTAATAAAGAGGTTTGTTATCTTTAAAACATCAATTAGGGATTTTGCCTCAACAATCTCCCCATTTTTGATGATGACAAACTTCTTGAATTATGTTTTGAGATGGAATTCTAATTTTAATCAAAATTCAAAAGTGCTTGAAATAAAATGTCTAGTGTTTTTAATTTGTAAGCTCCCCCTCAATTCAAGCATTCAATTTTCAAATGATCATGCTTATGATGTTTAAAAGAATTGAGTATCATGAGTATAATTTGAATCAAGAAACATTCATTAATCATTAGTCTCACATAGGTGAGCATCCAAACACAGTTCACAGCCCATGATTAATACAAAATGATTCAAACATGCATCAAAAGCAAATTAAGCAAATTAAACAAACAAATCCTGTTTTAGATCACAAGTACATAGTAGGAGAAGTTCATATGATATCAAAAGAAACTTCCCAAAATATCTAACTACTAAACATGACCATTAAAACAGAGTTCATGAAATTAAAACAAGATTATCAAATATCCAGAACATCAGCTAGACAAGCTTCAAAACATCATAGGGCTCCCCCTTGATTTATCAATTCATTCTCCCCCTTTGTCATCATTGAAAAGGGGTGTTCTAGGAGCAAGACACAAGCAAAGTTTATCAATCAGTGGCTCCAGCAGGAGCAGGTGAAGTAGCAGGATTCTCATCATCATTATTAGAATTTTCATTAGCAGGAAATGGATCAAATTGTGGAGTTTCAATTTCTGGAGGTGGTGGAAGATGGAGTTGGGGACAAACCCTAAACCCTAAACCCTAAACACCCTAAACCCTACACCTAAACCCTAGACCCTAAACCCTAGACCCTAAACCCTAGACCCTAGACCCTAAACCCTAAACCCTAAACCCTAGACCCTACACCCTAGACCCTACACCCTACACCCTACACCCTACACCCTACACCCTACACCCTACACCCGAAACCCTAGACCCTAAACCCTAGACCCTAGACCCTAAACCCTAGCCCCTAAACCCTAGCCCCTAGACCCTACACCCGAAACCCTAGACCCTACACCCTAAACCCTAGACCCTAAACCCTAAACCCTAGACCCTACACCCTACACCCGAAAAAATTAATTAATTTTAAGTTTAAACAGGATGTGCAAAAATAAATCAGAGAGGTGCAAACAGTAAAAAAAAAGGTTCAGACAGTCATAAAAAGGGTGCGAATAACACTACTGAGATCCAAGCCCAGACTAGGGGGTGCATGCCCAAGGGGGCCGCGTAAAGAAAAACAGCAGATTGAATCAGAGACGTCTGATTCAGATCTGAAAGGTTTAGGCACGCTGGTGCACCATAAGGCCACGCACCAGCGCACACAGGATTGGTCCAGGGTATATATACCCCAAAACCCTAAAAAACTCATTTTCACACTCTCCTTCTCTCTCTCTGGCCGCCGGCCTCTCTTCCTCTCTCAACCCTCTCTCTCTCTTGTTCATTTCTCTCATGTTCTTCAAAACTTCATCTTATCAAAAAATGTTTAACATCAAACCCATGTAAAACTATCTCCTAAACTCAAATCCAAACTCTAAGTAAACAAAAGAACAACCAAAAGGCCGGATCAAAAAAGAATGGAAAGGAAAAAAATTTCAACTTTTGGTGTTTTTGGATTCTGATTCTCTTCTTTTCGTTTCTTTTTTCGATTTGTGGAAAAAGGAAGTTTTTTTTTTCTTTTTCGGTTCTGATTTTGAAAAAAAGAAAAGGAAGTATTAAATTTGTGGATTGGTTTGGTTTTGATTTCGGATTATAAACTGTTTATGGTTTTGGTGGTTATTTGTTGAGTTGATTTTCTGGGTTGATGATATTGTGTGATGATGTTTATAATTTTTTGTTGTTGATGATTCTATGAAGTTTGTGATATTTGTGTGGCTGGGCAATATTTTTTTGAATTTAGTTTCTGTTTTTCAGTACTGATGATTTGGGTCAGAAGAAAAGATAGAGATTTTTTTTGTTTCTGATTACTGATTTGATTCAGAAAATGAAAATGGGATTTTTCTTTCTCTGTTTGTATGCTCTGCGGCTGATGAAAAATCTTTTTGCCTTGGGAATTATGCACTTTGTTTTATACTGTGGCAGAAATTAGGGTTGCTGAGGTGTAAAGAATTTTGCACATTTTGGACCAAAATATTCCTATGGGCCTGGATAAGACAAAGACACAATTGGACCCTAAAAAACTAATAATCAAATAAATAAATAAATAGTAAAAAGAAAAAGTGACTTAAAAAATAATAAAAGCAAAAATCCAATTTGAAAAATAAATCAATAAATAATCAAGAATTAAAAATAAAAAAATGAAAATAAAATCGAAACCAACAAATGAGGTATTTTAAAATACCTCTCTGCCGAAATTTCGTCAGAAACGTTAAAGAGAAAAAAAAACTGGTTTTAAAAGACGAACAAAAATTAATTGGTCAAAAAATGGGGTATGACAGCAAGGTGATCATGGGGAACGTGGTTTGAATACAATGGTTTCTTCTAAATCATGCTCCTAGTCGTACGGAATATGGAGGTAAATGGGATAAATAGTGGATATCTCGCCCTTTCGATCGTGTCTCGCCATAAGGGGTAGATGTCTCGCCTTTATGCGAAGTTGGGCTTGACTATTTGCATATGTGTTGGGTCGTTATATGGATCATCAAATAATGTTTGGGCTTTTGCTAAATACACCCTTTACATTTACTCCCGGTCCAACTTCAAATTATGAGATTTTTTCAAACTCGGTGAAAAATATTTGATTTGTTTGATATCTTACCAAAATAAATCAACAGACACACTATATATGTGTTGGATAGAAAATACTTCAAAAAAAGGGATCAAAAAATAATCTATTCATTTCAATAGTTTTTTTTTGGCTTAATTACATTTTTGGTCCCATATTTTTATTTTAGGTTTTAAGTTGGTCTCTTATCTTTTAAAAGTTTCAAATTGATCTCTTATCTTTTTTCTGTCGTTCAATTGGTTAGTCCCTCCAATCAAATTTTTTACTATTACCGTGAAATTTGTACACGTGGCACACTTGGACAGATGACATGTGTCCAAATTTAATGGTAATAGTAAAAAAATTGATGGGAGCGACTAACTAATTGAACGGAAGAAAAGATATTAAAACTTTTAAAAGATAAGAGACCAACTTGAAACCTAAAATAAAGATAAGAGACCAAAAGTGTAATTAAGAATTTTTTTATACTTTTTGTGGGTATATAGACTGCGAATTTTGGGATTTTTCCAATTTTGGTCAAATAATAGGATTTGTTAGATATCTCACCTAAATGAATCCACGGATACACTATATATGTGTTGGATAGAAGATTAGGGGAACAAAAAATAAATTATTCATTTCGATAGTTTTTTTACAATTTATCGTGGGTACAAATTTTGGGATTTTTCTATTCTTTGTGAAATAATTGGATTTGTTTGATATCTTACCTAAATGGATCCATAGACACAATGTATACGTGTTGCAAAGACGATTCTTCAAAATATGGGATCAAAAAACAATTTATTCATTTCGACAGACACAACATATATGTTTGGATAAAAGATTCTTCAAAAAAAGGGATAAAAAACAATTTATTCATACTCTTGCTAGGGCGGCCAATTCTTGGGCTAGTTTCCATAGATTTGAAATTATTCCCCTATGTATTGAACATTTAATAGTTAATGAAATGCATTAAGTTTGTTTGTTTAAAAAAAAAAACAATTTATTCATTTCAATAGTTTTTTTACAATTTTTGTGGGTTATGACTACGAATTTTTGGATTTTTTCGATCTTGGTGAAATAATTGGATTTATTTGATATCTACCTAAATGGATCCATAGACACAATATATATGTGTTGCAAAGAAGATTCTTCAAAACATGGGATCAAAAAACAATTTATTCATTTCGATGGTTTTTTTTACAATTTTCGTGGGTTAGACTTCAAATTATGACATATTTTCAAACTCAGTGGAAAAATATGATTTATTTCATATGTCACCTAAATGAATCCACAGACACAATATATATGTTTGGATATAAGATTCTTCAAAAAAAGGGATTAAAAAACAATGTATTCATACGAATTTTGGATTTTTTCAATTTTGGTGAAATAATCAAATGTGTTTGATATCTTACTTAATGGATCCATAGACACAATGATATTTGATCTAAATAGCTCAATTGTTCCTAGCTTAATTAAAACACTCAAGAGCACTTGTTAGATAACAAAAAGATTAGAATTACACTTAAAAATAATAAAGAGGTTTGTTATCTTTAAAACATCAATTAGGGATTTTGCCTCAACAATCTCCCCATTTTTGATGATGACAAACTTCTTGAATTATGTTTTGAGATGGAATTCTAATTTTAATCAAAATTCAAAAGTGCTTGAAATAAAATATCTAGTGTTTTTAATTTGTAAGCTCCCCCTCAATTCAAGCATTCAATTTTCAAATGATCATGCTTATGATGTTTAAAAGAATTGAGTATCATGAGTATAATTTGAATCAAGAAACATTCATTAATCATTAGTCTCACATAGGTGAGCATCCAAACACAGTTCACAGCCCATGATTAATACAAAATGATTCAAACATGCATCAAAAGCAAATTAAGCAAATTAAACAAACAAATCCTGTTTTAGATCACAAGTACATAGTAGGAGAAGTTCATATGATATCAAAAGAAACTTCCCAAAATATCTAACTACTAAACATGACCATTAAAACAGAGTTCATGAAATTAAAACAAGATTATCAAATATCCAGAACATCAGCTAGACAAGCTTCAAAACATCATAGGGCTCCCCCTTGATTTATCAATTCATTCTCCCCCTTTGTCATCATTGAAAAGGGGTGTTCTAGGAGCAAGACACAAGCAAAGTTTATCAATCAGTGGCTCCAGCAGGAGCAGGTGAAGTAGCAGGATTCTCATCATCATTATTAGAATTTTCATTAGCAGGAAATGGATCAAATTGTGGAGTTTCAATTTCTGGAGGTGGTGGAAGATGGAGTTGGGGACAAACCCTAAACCCTAAACCCTAAACACCCTAAACCCTACACCTAAACCCTAGACCCTAAACCCTAGACCCTAAACCCTAGACCCTAGACCCTAGACCCTAAACCCTAAACCCTAAACCCTAGACCCTAGACCCTACACCCTACACCCTACACCCTACACCCTACACCCGAAACCCTAGACCCTAAACCCTAGACCCTAGACCCTAAACCCTAGCCCCTAAACCCTAGCCCCTAGACCCTACACCCTAGACCCTACACCCTAGACCCTAAACCCTAAACCCTAAACCCTAGCCCCTAGACCCTAGACCCTACACCCTACACCCGAAAAAATTAATTAATTTTAAGTTTAAACAGGATGTGCAAAAATAAATCAGAGAGGTGCAAACAGTAAAAAAAAAGGTTCAGACAGTCATAAAAAGGGTGCGAATAACACTACTGAGATCCAAGCCCAGACTAGGGGGTGCATGCCCAAGGGGGCCGCGTAAAGAAAAACAGCAGATTGAATCAGAGACGTCTGATTCAGATCTGAAAGGTTTAGGCACGCTGGTGCACCATAAGGCCACGCACCAGCGCACACAGGATTGGTCCAGGGTATATATACCCCAAAACCCTAAAAAACTCATTTTCACACTCTCCTTCTCTCTCTCTGGCCGCCGGCCTCTCTTCCTCTCTCAACCCTCTCTCTCTCTTGTTCATTTCTCTCATGTTCTTCAAAACTTCATCTTATCAAAAAATGTTTAACATCAAACCCATGTAAAACTATCTCCTAAACTCAAATCCAAACTCTAAGTAAACAAAAGAACAACCAAAAGGCCGGATCAAAAAAAGAATGGAAAGGAAAAAAGTTTCAACTTTTGGTGTTTTTGGATTCTGATTCTCTTCTTTTCGTTTCTTTTTTCGATTTGTGGAAAAAGGAAGTTTTTTTTTTTTTTTCGGTTCTGATTTTGAAAAAAAGAAAAGGAAGTATTAAATTTGTGGATTGGTTTGGTTTTGATTTCGGATTATAAACTGTTTATGGTTTTGGTGGTTATTTGTTGAGTTGATTTTCTGGGTTGATGATATTGTGTGATGATGTTTATAATTTTTTGTTGTTGATGATTCTATGAAGTTTGTGATATTTGTGTGGCTGAGCAATATTTTTTTGAATTTAGTTTCTGTTTTTCAGTACTGATGATTTGGGTCAGAAGAAAAGATAGAGATTTTTTTTGTTTCTGATTACTGATTTGATTCAGAAAATGAAAATGGGATTTTTCTTTCTCTGTTTGTATGCTCTGCGGCTGATGAAAAATCTTTTTGCCTTGGGAATTATGCACTTTGTTTTATACTGTGGCAGAAATTAGGGTTGCTGAGGTGTAAAGAATTTTGCACATTTTGGACCAAAATATTCCTATGGGCCTGGATAAGACAAAGACACAATTGGACCCTAAAAAACTAATAATCAAATAAATAAATAAATAGTAAAAAGAAAAAGTGACTTAAAAAATAATAAAAGCAAAAATCCAATTTGAAAAATAAATCAATAAATAATCAAGAATTAAAAATAAAAAAATGAAAATAAAATCGAAACCAACAAATGAGGTATTTTAAAATACCTCTCTGCCGAAATTTCGTCAGAAACGTTAAAGAGAAAAAAAAACTGGTTTTAAAAGACGAACAAAAATTAATTGGTCAAAAAATGGGGTATGACAGCAAGGTGATCATGGGGAACGTGGTTTGAATACAATGGTTTCTTCTAAATCATGCTCCTAGTCGTACGGAATATGGAGGTAAATGGGATAAATAGTGGATATCTCGCCCTTTCGATCGTGTCTCGCCATAAGGGGTAGATGTCTCGCCTTTATGCGAAGTTGGGCTTGACTATTTGCATATGTGTTGGGTCGTTATATGGATCATCAAATAATGTTTGGGCTTTTGCTAAATACACCCTTTACATTTACTCCCGGTCCAACTTCAAATTATGAGATTTTTTCAAACTCGGTGAAAAATATTTGATTTGTTTGATATCTTACCAAAATAAATCAACAGACACACTATATATGTGTTGGATAGAAAATACTTCAAAAAAAGGGATCAAAAAATAATCTATTCATTTCAATAGTTTTTTTTTGGCTTAATTACATTTTTGGTCCCATATTTTTATTTTAGGTTTTAAGTTGGTCTCTTATCTTTTAAAAGTTTCAAATTGATCTCTTATCTTTTTTCTGTCGTTCAATTGGTTAGTCCCTCCAATCAAATTTTTTACTATTACCGTGAAATTTGTACACGTGGCACACTTGGACAGATGACATGTGTCCAAATTTAATGGTAATAGTAAAAAAATTGATGGGAGCGACTAACTAATTGAACGGAAGAAAAGATATTAAAACTTTTAAAAGATAAGAGACCAACTTGAAACCTAAAATAAAGATAAGAGACCAAAAGTGTAATTAAGAATTTTTTTATACTTTTTGTGGGTATATAGACTGCGAATTTTGGGATTTTTCCAATTTTGGTCAAATAATAGGATTTGTTAGATATCTCACCTAAATGAATCCACGGATACACTATATATGTGTTGGATAGAAGATTAGGGGAACAAAAAATAAATTATCCATTTCGATAGTTTTTTTACAATTTATCGTGGGTACAAATTTTGGGATTTTTCTATTCTTTGTGAAATAATTGGATTTGTTTGATATCTTACCTAAATGGATCCATAGACACAATGTATACGTGTTACAAAGACGATTCTTCAAAATATGGGATCAAAAAACAATTTATTCATTTCGACAGACACAACATATATGTTTGGATAAAAGATTCTTCAAAAAAAGGGATAAAAAACAATTTATTCATACTCTTGCTAGGGCGGCCAATTCTTGGGCTAGTTTCCATAGATTTGAAATTATTCCCCTATGTATTGAACATTTAATAGTTAATGAAATGCATTAAGTTTGTTTGTTTCAAAAAAAAAAACAATTTATTCATTTCAATAGTTTTTTTACAATTTTTGTGGGTTATGACTACGAATTTTTGGATTTTTTCGATCTTGGTGAAATAATTGGATTTATTTGATATCTACCTAAATGGATCCATAGACACAATATATATGTGTTGCAAAGAAGATTCTTCAAAACATGGGATCAAAAAACAATTTATTCATTTCGATGGTTTTTTTTACAATTTTCGTGGGTTAGACTTCAAATTATGACATATTTTCAAACTCAGTGGAAAAATATGATTTATTTCATATGTCACCTAAATGAATCCACAGACACAATATATATGTTTGGATATAAGATTCTTCAAAAAAAGGGATTAAAAAACAATGTATTCATACGAATTTTGGATTTTTTCAATTTTGGTGAAATAATCAAATGTGTTTGATATCTTACTTAATGGATCCATAGACACAATGATATTTGATCTAAATAGCTCAATTGTTCCTAGCTTAATTAAAACACTCAAGAGCACTTGTTAGATAACAAAAAGATTAGAATTACACTTAAAAATAATAAAGAGGTTTGTTATCTTTAAAACATCAATTAGGGATTTTGCCTCAACAATCTCCCCATTTTTGATGATGACAAACTTCTTGAATTATGTTTTGAGATGGAATTCTAATTTTAATCAAAATTCAAAAGTGCTTGAAATAAAATGTCTAGTGTTTTTAATTTGTAAGCTCCCCCTCAATTCAAGCATTCAATTTTCAAATGATCATGCTTATGATGTTTAAAAGAATTGAGTATCATGAGTATAATTTGAATCAAGAAACATTCATTAATCATTAGTCTCACATAGGTGAGCATCCAAACACAGTTCACAGCCCATGATTAATACAAAATGATTCAAACATGCATCAAAAGCAAATTAAGCAAATTAAACAAACAAATCCTGTTTTAGATCACAAGTACATAGTAGGAGAAGTTCATATGATATCAAAAGAAACTTCCCAAAATATCTAACTACTAAACATGACCATTAAAACAGAGTTCATGAAATTAAAACAAGATTATCAAATATCCAGAACATCAGCTAGACAAGCTTCAAAACATCATAGGGCTCCCCCTTGATTTATCAATTCATTCTCCCCCTTTGTCATCATTGAAAAGGGGTGTTCTAGGAGCAAGACACAAGCAAAGTTTATCAATCAGTGGCTCCAGCAGGAGCAGGTGAAGTAGCAGGATTCTCATCATCATTATTAGAATTTTCATTAGCAGAAAATGGATCAAATTGTGGAGTTTCAATTTCTGGAGGTGGTGGAAGATGGAGTTGGGGACAAACCCTAAACCCTAAACCCTAAACCCTAAACACCCTAAACCCTACACCTAAACCCTAGACCCTAAACCCTAGACCCTAAACCCTAGACCCTAAACCCTAGACCCTAAACCCTAGACCCTACACCCTAGACCCTAGACCCTACACCCTACACCCTACACCCTAGACCCGAAACCCTAGACCCTAAACCCTAGACCCTAAACCCTAGCCCCTAAACCCTAGCCCCTAGACCCTAGACCCTACACCCTACACCCTACACCCGAAACCCTAGACCCTACACCCTAAACCCTAGACCCTAAACCCTAAACCCTAGACCCTAGACCCTACACCCTACACCCTACACCCGAAAAAATAAATTAATTTTAAGTTTAAACAGGATGTGCAAAAATAAATCAGAGAGGTGCAAACAGTAAAAAAAAAGGTTCAGACAGTCATAAAAAGGGTGCGAATAACACTACTGAGATCCAAGCCCAGACTAGGGGGTGCATGCCCAAGGGGGCCGCGTAAAGAAAAACAGCAGATTGAATCAGAGACGTCTGATTCAGATCTGAAAGGTTTAGGCACGCTGGTGCACCATAAGGCCACGCACCAGCGCACACAGGATTGGTCCAGGGTATATATACCCCAAAACCCTAAAAAACTCATTTTCACACTCTCCTTCTCTCTCTCTGGCCGCCGGCCTCTCTTCCTCTCTCAACCCTCTCTCTCTCTTGTTCATTTCTCTCATGTTCTTCAAAACTTCATCTTATCAAAAAATGTTTAACATCAAACCCATGTAAAACTATCTCCTAAACTCAAATCCAAACTCGAAGTAAACAAAAGAACAACCAAAAGGCCGGATCAAAAAAGAATGGAAAGGAAAAAAGTTTCAACTTTTGGTGTTTTTGGATTCTGATTCTCTTCTTTTCGTTTCTTTTTTCGATTTGTGGAAAAAGGAAGTTTTTTTTTTTTTTTTCGGTTCTGATTTTGAAAAAAAGAAAAGGAAGTATTAAATTTGTGGATTGGTTTGGTTTTGATTTCGGATTATAAACTGTTTATGGTTTTGGTGGTTATTTGTTGAGTTGATTTTCTGGGTTGATGATATTGTGTGATGATGTTTATAATTTTTTGTTGTTGATGATTCTATGAAGTTTGTGATATTTGTGTGGCTGAGCAATATTTTTTTGAATTTAGTTTCTGTTTTTCAGTACTGATGATTTGGGTCAGACGAAAAGATAGAGATTTTTTTTGTTTCTGATTACTGATTTGATTCAGAAAATGAAAATGGGATTTTTCTTTCTCTGTTTGTATGCTCTGCGGCTGATGAAAAATCTTTTTGCCTTGGGAATTGTGCACTTTGTTTTATACTGTGGCAGAAATTAGGGTTGCTGAGGTGTAAAGAATTTTGCACATTTTGGACCAAAATATTCCTATGGGCCTGGATAAGACAAAGACACAATTGGACCCTAAAAAACTAATAATCAAATAAATAGTAAAAAGAAAAAGTGACTTAAAAAATAATAAAAGCAAAAATCCAAATTGAAAAATAAATCAATAAATAATCAAGAATTAAAAATAAAAAAATGAAAATAAAATCGAAACCAACAAATGGGGTATTTTAAAATATCTCTCTGCCGAAATTTCGTCAGAAACGTTAAAGAGAAAAAAAAACTGGTTTTAAAAGACGAACAAAAATTAATTGGTCAAAAAATGGGGTATGACAGCAAGGTGATCATGGGGAACGTGGTTTGAATACAATGGTTTCTTCTAAATCATGCTCCTAGTCGTACGGAATATGGAGGTAAATGGGATAAATAGTGGATATCTCGCCCTTTCGATCGTGTCTCGCCATAAGGGGTAGATGTCTCGCCTTTATGCGAAGTTGGGCTTGACTATTTGCATATGTGTTGGGTCGTTATATGGATCATCAAATAATGTTTGGGCTTTTGCTAAATACACCCTTTACATTTACTCCCGGTCCAACTTCAAATTATGAGATTTTTTCAAACTCGGTGAAAAATATTTGATTTGTTTGATATCTTACCAAAATAAATCAACAGACACACTATATATGTGTTGGATAGAAAATACTTCAAAAAAAGGGATCAAAAAATAATCTATTCATTTCAATAGTTTTTTTTTGGCTTAATTACATTTTTGGTCCCATATTTTTATTTTAGGTTTTAAGTTGGTCTCTTATCTTTTAAAAGTTTCAAATTGATCTCTTATCTTTTTTCTGTCGTTCAATTGGTTAGTCCCTCCAATCAAATTTTTTACTATTACCGTGAAATTTGTACACGTGGCACACTTGGACAGATGACATGTGTCCAAATTTAATGGTAATAGTAAAAAAATTGATGGGAGCGACTAACTAATTGAACGGAAGAAAAGATATTAAAAGTTTTAAAAGATAAGAGACCAACTTGAAACCTAAAATAAAGATAAGAGACCAAAAGTGTAATTAAGAATTTTTTTATACTTTTTGTGGGTATATAGACTGCGAATTTTGGGATTTTTCCAATTTTGGTCAAATAATAGGATTTGTTAGATATCTCACCTAAATGAATCCACGGATACACTATATATGTGTTGGATAGAAGATTAGGGGAACAAAAAATAAATTATTCATTTCGATAGTTTTTTTACAATTTATCGTGGGTACAAATTTTGGGATTTTTCCATTCTTTGTGAAATAATTGGATTTGTTTGATATCTTACCTAAATGGATCCATAGACACAATGTATACGTGTTGCAAAGACGATTCTTCAAAATATGGGATCAAAAAACAATTTATTCATTTCGACAGACACAACATATATGTTTGGATAAAAGATTCTTCAAAAAAAGGGATAAAAAACAATTTATTCATACTCTTGCTAGGGCGGCCAATTCTTGTGCTAGTTTCCATAGATTTGAAATTATTCCCCTATGTATTGAACATTTAATAGTTAATGAAATGCATTAAGTTTGTTTGTTTCAAAAAAAAAAACAATTTATTCATTTCAATAGTTTTTTTACAATTTTTGTGGGTTATGACTACGAATTTTTGGATTTTTTCGATCTTGGTGAAATAATTGGATTTATTTGATATCTACCTAAATGGATCCATAGACACAATATATATGTGTTGCAAAGAAGATTCTTCAAAACATGGGATCAAAAAACAATTTATTCATTTCGATGGTTTTTTTTACAATTTTCGTGGGTTAGACTTCAAATTATGACATATTTTCAAACTCAGTGGAAAAATATGATTTATTTCATATGTCACCTAAATGAATCCACAGACACAATATATATGTTTGGATATAAGATTCTTCAAAAAAAGGGATTAAAAAACAATGTATTCATACGAATTTTGGATTTTTTCAATTTTGGTGAAATAATCAAATGTGTTTGATATCTTACTTAATGGATCCATAGACACAATGTATATGAGTTGGATAGAAGAAGACCCTTCAAAAAAGAGGATCAAAAACCAATTTATTCATTTTGATTTTTCTAAAAAAATAATAAATTTGTGGGTTTATATAGACTTCAAATTATGAGATTTTTTCATACTCGGTGAAAAAATAGGATTTGTTTGATATCTAGCCTAATTGAAAACATAGACACACCATATATGTTTGTATGGAAGATTCTAAAAAAATAAAAAAAAAAATAAACAATTTATTCATTCAGACAGTTATTTATACAATTTTTGTGAGTTATAGACTTCAAATTATGAGATTTTTTCAAACTCGGTGAAAAAATTGGATTTGTTTAATATTTTACCTAAATGGATCCATAGAGACAATGTATATGTGTTGCAAAGAAGATTCTTCAAAATATGGGATCAAAAAACAATTTATTCATTTCGATAGTTATTTTTTTACAATTTTTGTGGGTTAGACTTCAAATTATGACATATTTTCAAACTCTGTGAAAAAATATGATTTGTTTCATATCTCACCTAAATGAATCCACAGATACAATATATACGTTTGGATAGAAGATTCTTCAAAAAATGTGATAAAAAAACAATTTATTCATTTCGATGGTTTTTTTTTTTTACAGTTTTTGTGGGTTATGACTACGAATTTTGGGATTTTTCCGATCTTGGTGAAATAATCGAATGTTTTTGATATCTTACCTAATGGATCCATAGACACATGTATATGAGGTGGATAGAAGACCCTTCAAAAAAGGGGATCAAAAACCAATTTATTCATTTTGATTTTTTTTTTAAAAATTTCGTGGGTTATATATATAGACTTCAAATTATGAGATTTTTTCATACTCGGTGAAAAAATATGATTTGTTTGATATCTCATCCAATTGAAAACATAAACACACCATATATGTTTGTATAGAAGATTCTTAAAAAAATTAAAAAAAAACAATTTATTCATTTCGATAGTTATTTTTACAATTTTTTAGGGTTATAAACTTCAAATTATGAGATTTTTTTCAAACTCGGTGAAAAAATTGGATTTGTTTGATATCTCACAAAAATGAATCAACAGACACGCTATATATGTGTTGTATAGAAGATTCTTCAAAAAACCGGGATCAATTTTTTTTATTCATTTCGATAGTTTTTAATAATTTTTTTGGGTTATATAGAGTACGAATTTTGAGATTTTTCCAATCTTGAACAAATAATAGGATTTGGTTGATATGTCACATAAATGGATCCACATACACACTATATATGTGTAGTATAGAAGATTCTTATTAGGGGATCAGAAAATAATTTATTCATTTCGATGGTGGTTTTTTAGGCAAAATTACACTTGAGGTCATTTTTCTTATTTATTTGTAACATTTCAGTCCTTTATATTTTTTTTGGTTCCGTTTTAGTCCTTTATCTTTTATATTGCGCACATATAAGCCCTTTTTTGAAAAATGCATGAAGATATGAATATCTTCATCACCATCTTTATATCTTCATCTCCAGCATCATCTTTTTCCTTTGATCGATATCAATTTTCACTCAAATACACCTTCAAGTAACATAAATCTTTCTTTTATATTCTCCTTAATTTTTTTTTCAATTAAAAAATCAAAATCCCCAAATTTTCAATAAACCCTAAAAATTTAGTTGTTGTGGTTGATGTAGAAGCTTCGGTATATTATTTATTAAGAGTGCGTGGTTAATAATATTCCAATTTTGTCTCTTCTGGTCTCCAAGATCATGATAATACGTAATGGAACTTCTAGTTTACACAAAATTGTGAACCTCTTTTGTCAAAAAAAAATAAAAAAAATTGTGAACCTCTTACTATACACCAACTAAAAGACACATTTGTTGAGTTGGTTAGAAAACGGTTAGATGAAAGAGAAAAGTCATAGTAGAATGATGAAAAATGATTCTCATTAATTGGAAAATAGCAAGTTACAGAGTTTATATAGGTACAGGGAAGATACACCAATTTTTTTGACTAAGGACTTAATCTATCTACGGCTTATATATCCTTCTGTATTAAAATAAAGCTAAAGACTATATACACTAAGATAGAATAAGCTACTTATTTCAACAACCTCCCTCAAGTTTTACCAAAAAAAAAAAACAACCTCCCTCAAGCTTGGCATGATATATGTTGATCATGTTAAGCTTGGAAACAAACTCATGAAATTTTGGTGGAGCTAGAGCCTTAGTGAGAAAGTATGCCATTTGATCATTGGTGGAGATAGGTAATGTTGGGTTTTTGGTTGTTGGCATCATTTTGTTAAAACAATGTTATAGCAAGACGTTGGACTAGATGTGGTAACATTGTGTACAACATCATAGTGTACGCCCTTTTCGCGTTTCTTGGAAGATTTATTTTCGTGTGAGATCCCAGAAAGATTTGGTTGAAGAATTAATCCACGCAAACTTGTGACGCATGTGTTTTCTAGAATATTCAGAAGGCGGTTTACTTGATTACTTGTTCCTCAAGATAAAATATTAAGGAATCAAGAAGATTTGATTTTAAAATATATCTTGTGAAGATTGTTGCAGAGAATATAAAAGATTTATTTCAAATAAATCTTTGTGCTTCAAGAAGATTTGATTTTAAAATATATCTTGTGAAGATTGTTGTAGAGAATATAAAAGATTTATTTCAAATAAATCTTTGTGCTTCAAGAAGATTAGAAGATTTAATTTTAAAATATATTTTCAACAAATATATTTATGGGAGAAATATTTTGATGCAAAGAAGATTTAGTAAAAATATATATTTTTCTTTTAGAAGATTTCTTGGAGCTGAAGCATTGTGAAGCCTATATAAAGAAAGTTGCTAAAGCTATTTTATTTACCAAAACTGAAGCTTAAAGAAATATATCAAAGATGTAGTCTTTTAGGGTTTTGTGTCTTTGTAAGCCTTGTGTTATAGGGTTTCATGTACACCTCTCTGTTGCCGTCATTGAATATCTACGTACAGAGTTGGTTAGTTTAGTTGAGTTGTAAATTGTAAATGTCTCCTAAGCCTTTAGGTATGGAGGTGTGTATTGTGTTACTTCTCCAAAGCTTTTAAGCAAGGAGTTGTTATGTCTTGAAGTGTGTCTCCACCATTTGATTGTTTTGTTTGTAAACAACGCTGTTTGTGTTGTTTGAAGGAAGTGAGACGGGGCGTCTCATATCTAGGAGTTCCTAGGTAGGATTGCATGAGGTAGTGTCTAGGCGATTTCCTGGATTGGTATCCCCCAGGGTAGGTGAGTTGCGCCGAACTGGGTTAACAACATACTGTGTTATTTACTTTCATGCCCTTTATTGTTTATTTTTCATATTCTGTTAGTCTGATGCGGTAGAAGATGCTACAACATGATATAGAGCATATTACCACTGCACGCCAGAATTTCAGGTAATAAATTCAGAACACCCTTCATAACCTTTTCACGAACTAAGTGACAATTAATATCTAGATGCTTGGTCCTCTCATGAAAAACTGGATTAGAAGCAATATGGACTGCACTTTAGTTGTCACAATAAAGACTTGGTGTTCTTGTGAGCTGGATCTGTAAGTCTGCGAAAAGGTAAATTAGCCATTGTAACTCACAAGCAGCAGAAGACAATGCTCTATACTCTGCTTCTGAAGAAGACCTGGACACAATGGCTTGTTTCTTAGCACGCCAAGAAATCATAGACTTGCCTAAGAAGAAGCAGTACCCTGAAATGGACTTTCTAGAATCCATACAACCAGCCAGTCTGCATCTGAATAGCCTATAAGATGTAGTTCTGAGCTCCTGCTAAAAAAATACACCTTGTCCTGGATTATTTTTCAAATATCTCAACATCTTGCATGTTGCATTGAAGTGAACATCTGTAGGT
Organism: Trifolium subterraneum; assembly: GCA_951799995.1. Taxonomy (NCBI): domain Eukaryota; kingdom Viridiplantae; phylum Streptophyta; class Magnoliopsida; order Fabales; family Fabaceae; genus Trifolium; species Trifolium subterraneum. The sequence goes on from OX637466.1 coordinate 26,523, forward strand.
GCTTGCATGAACTGACTGAGTTGTTGGGTAGCAAAGGCAATGTCAGGCCTAGTGGTGTTTAGATACAATAACTTTCCAACTAGTCTTCTGTAACTAGATATATCTTTGCATAAAGTTCCTGCAGCACTGTGCAAATTAATAGATGTATCAAGAGGTGTGTTTGCAGGCTTAGATCCAAGATGACCTGAATCTTTGAGAAGGTCTAAGAAATATTTTCTTTGTGAAATGGTGATGCCATCTTTTGAGTGAGCAACTTCCAAACCAAGAAAATATTTTAATTGACCCAGATTTTTTATTTTGAAAGCTCCATCAAGAATTGCTTTAATTTTATCAAATTCCTCAATAGAATCTCCTGCAAGAATAATGTCATCCACATACACAAGCAAGGCAGTGAAATGACTTTCTCTTGTGGGTGTGAATAGAGAATAATCAGATGCAGATTGTGTGTACCCTTCTTGAGTAAGTAGGGTAGCCAACTTTTCATACCATTTTCTACTAGCCTGTTTGAGGCCATACAAACTTTTCTGTAACTTGCAAACTAGATTAGATCCACTGCAAGGTATTCCTTCTGGTATTTCCATGTAGACATCTTCTTGAAGATCTCCATGAAGGAAAGCATTATTAACGTCCAACTGGTGTAGATACCAATTTTTGACTGAAGCTACAGCCAAAAGTGTCCTAACAGTGGTGAGTTTGGCCACAGGAGAGAATGTTTCAAAATAGTCAATTCCCTCAACTTGGTTGTATCCTTTTGCTACTAATCTAGCTTTATATCTCTCCACAGTTCCATCTGCCCTGTGTTTAATCTTATACACCCATCTGCATCCTAAGGGTTTAACATGTGGAGGAAGCTCAACTATCTTCCAAGTACAGTTCTTAGCTAGTGCATCCAATTCAACTTACATAGTTGTTAACCAATGTTTAGACTTGCTAGCTTCCTCATAGGTTTAAGGCTCAGTGCAGTGTGTGATGGACATACCAAATGCCTTGTGTGAAGGAGACAATTGTGTCAGTGAATTAAAAGAAGATATAGGATATTTGGACTGTGTACCTAAAGTGATTGTTTCTTGTGAATTGCAAGATGAATTATAACAAACATAGTCAGACAAGTGTGATGGAGGCCTTCTTTGTCTGATGGGTTTATGACTGGAACTACAGGGATGGTGTCAATGGATGGAGAGAGTGGTTCTAATGAACTGTTATCAGAAGAAAGACCAACATGAATGGGTTGAGATGGAGATGAAGACTGGTGAGATATATCACTAGTATCTAAAGTTATGTCACTATCATGTGGAGGAGGGTTGGTATTTGTGTCAATGTTAGGTGAGTCATTTGTAATATCTGATGGATAGTAGTCCCAAGGTACATTGGGTGAAAGGGTTTTATATGGAAAAATGTGCTCATGATGAGTCACATTCCTTGATAGAAAAATAGTTTTGTTGTGAATATCAAATAGGACAACTCCTTTGACTTCTGGTATATAACCCAGAAAAACACACTTTCTAGCTCTAAGGTCCAATTTACTTATGTGGTTTTGTAAAGTAGAAGCAAAGACAAGAGAACCAAATACTTTTAAGGTATGTATGTCAGGGTCAGAATGATGAAGTAAGGTATATGGAGATTTATTATTCAAAATAGGAGTAGGGGTCCTATTCATGATGAAGACATCATGAGATACAGCATAAGACCAAAAATGTTTTGGTAAATTTGACTAGATAAGAAGGGCTCTTCCTATATTTAAGATTTGTTGGTGTTTCCTCTCCACCCTACCATTTTGTTGGGGCGATTCTACAAAACTAGTCTGGTGGAGTATACCTTTAGAGGCATAAAAATTAGGCATAATGAACTCAGGTCCATTGTCTGTTCTAACATGTTTGACAGTATGATTATGATGTGTTTCAATGAATTTGATAAAGTTTTGAACATGTGTCCTAGCCTCAGATTTATTTTTCATTAAAGTAAGCAAAGTATATCTAGAGTGATCATCAACAGAAGTCAAAAAATATACATGATTATGAATGGATTTAACAGATATGGGACCCCAAATATCAAAATGAATTAGGTCAAAAGGTTTTATTGTTTTATGGTAACTTGGTACAAAAGGAAGTTTTCTGTGTTTAGAAAAGTGACATATGTCACACACAGCACTATAATCACTGCTAATAAAAGGATATTTAGACTTTAATAAAGCAGTTCTAGAAGGAGACAAATGACCTAACCTGAAGTGCCAAATTGCACTATCAGGGAGATACACATTATTTGCATAAACAAAAATTGAGGTGTGCTATAGGTTGAAGATGTATCAGCTTTATTTGTCTGAACTAAATAATATAATCCATCTTTTCTTTCAGCCAAACCAATCATCTTCAGTGATTCCTGTTCCTGAATAGTGCAAGTAGTGTTGGTGAACTTAACTAAACAGTGTACATCATGGCATAACAAGGAAACATAAATTAAATTGATATTGAATGCAGGGACATACAATACACCAGTAAGACTAAATGAGGGTGAAAACACAATTGTGCCTGAATATTTTGTTGTGACATGATTACCATTTGGTAATTTAATAATCATAGGATCAATTTCACTGTAGGAGTGAAACCAATGTAGTGAGGCACAAATGTGGTGACTGGCACCTGAATCTAATATCCATGTGTCAAGAGTAATGTTGTGACAAGTGAAAGAATAAAGACAATTGGGAGAGTTTATACCTTGAGTATCTGCTAATGAAGGACAAGCAGATTGGAAGGAGCTAACTTGATTAGAAGTAGCAAGACTTGAACCTTGATTAATAGATGAAGACTGAATCAAATGTAATAGCCTATCATATTGTTCTTGAGTGATAGAAGGAGATGTAGGTGGTGTAGCAGATGAATTGTTACCAGTGTCACCTCCCTCAGCTGCAACACTATGAGCAGAACCATTGTAATTCTTCATCGTGTGAGGAGGAACACCATTCTTTTGGAAACAATTCTCCACAAAATGATTTGTCCGGTGGCAATAAGTACAATAACGCTTTGATCCAGATGAAGAAGATCCATTACGACCATTACCAAAATGATGAGAACATGCATCAGAAGCATTGACCAAGACTTTAGAATCCTCAAGATTGGGAGAACAATTTTGGCGTTCAAATTGAAGCACCATAGAAAAAAATTTAGTCATCGAAGGCAACGGATCAAGAAGTAGAATCTGAGATTTAACAGTATTGAAAGAATCATTCAAACCAGTGATAAACCTCATAGCTTGAAGAAGGTGATGATTCTGACGCGCGATGCGCATAGCATCACAAGAACAACGAACATGACAGATGCAAACCGGAATCGGCATATAAATTTCCAATTCTTCCCAAAGAGTTTTCAAATCGGAATAAAAAGTAGTTACCGTGCGAGAATCTTGTTGAAGAGCGTATATTTCTTGTTGGAGTTCAGAAACACGAACAAGATCTCCCTGAGAAAACCTTTCTTTGAGATCGATCCACACATCGGAAGCATTTTCAATGAAGACGATAGATTGTGCAATAGAAGATTCAACAGAGTTCATAATCCAACTATGGATGAGCATGTTACAACGATTCCAGGCTCGATACGACGGATCAAAAGCATCAATCGGTGCCGGAATCGAGCCATCGAGGAATTCAAACTTCAACTTCGCTCCAAGAGCACGACGCATAGATCTCGCCCAAGAGTGGTAGTTAGCACCGTTAAGGAGTGGCGTAACCTTGACGGAAGAAGGATCGTCGCTGGAGTGAACATAGAACGAACTCGAAGGATTGGTGGAAGGATCCGCCGGTGGCGGAGGAGCAACTCGTGGTGGCATATCGGTGGAAGCGGAAGCGAGAGGATCTTACTGTGATGATACCATGTTGAGTTGGTTAGAAAACGGTTACATGAGAGAGAGAAAAGTCATAGTAGAATGATGAAAAATGATTCTCATTAATTGGAAAATAGCAAGGTACAAAGTTTATATAGGTGATAAGTGCTAAATATCAGTGTTTTACCTATACATTTTAAGCACTTATTGACTTGTTTTAAAAGTAATTTCATATAAAAAACCCAACTAACTGTAAATATTACTTTTAATTAGAAAATCAGTCAATTATGATATTTCTATCACTTTTTGTAGGTAATTTTTGGATTATGAAATGAAGAGTAAAGATTTTAAGTCTGAGCTAGTGGCTAAGCGACAACATATCACTGACAACAAGCAAGGTCGGTACTAATAGCACAAGTTGGCAAGACTTATCATAATTTTATCCAAATTAAAGAGAGTTGATCATCATGTTACTACATGTGATTATTTATGACATAAATTCTTTGGTCAAAAAGTAGCCTACAAAAAGTGATAAGGCTAATTTGAAAATAGCTTCATGATTATGTCTTAAGATAATGGAAATAAGGAAACCCATGGGTGAAGAAATTCAAATGGGCGGTGAGGAATTGGTATAAATAGGCCACAACTATGCAAGGCAAAGATATTCATTCACTCTTACAACAAACACGCCCAAAAGAAACAGAGGAATGAAAACAATTTCATGAGACAGAGAGGGATCAAGAGGAGCGACGGAATCATCGATATCAACTTTCCATCTCTTATAGTTATGTACCGTAAGGTTACTATGTTTATTTGTAACTAATTCCACTACAAGAAAAGTTACATTTACCTACAGAGGGTTTTAGTTACGGTTGTTAACACCGTGCGTATAGGTAACATAACCTAGAGTTTTTTAATATATTGTGGGTATAGGCTAGATTTTTTTTTGTTATGTAAGTGTTAATATTAGGTTTCTCTCTCCTCTCATAATAGAACGCAGGAAAAAAATATAACGCTATCATCTTTCTCTCCAAACCTTTGCCGCCATGGAATCTAGTTCCAGCCACCATGAAGCTTGCCATATCAATCATCTTTTCGACCTGTAAGTTTCGCAAGCTCTCCCTCTTAATCTCTGATCAGTAGTCGGTTTTGCAATTTGAGCATCTCATTGTCGCATGTCCTCGTCTCTGATGGTGTTTCCTTCACCGTCACTTGAGCGCGGCAAAATCACATCTTTCTTCTTTACAACCGTTCATATTCTTCTTCTTCTTCTTCTTCACATCTTGTGTGAGTATGTATTGCATCATTGGTTAGACAGATAGTGTAGAAATCTAAAATCCCCAATTTCGAAAACCCTAATATTTACTTTTTTTTGTTCTAATCTGAGATTAAATACTAGTTGTTATTAAATGATTTATTTTTTAGAATTATTTCATTTGTGTTGAAGTTCTGATTTGGGTATTTTATGGCTATTGGTTTGCTGAAAATTGTGTTGATGTTTTTCCCCCTCTCCTGCAGGTGAAAATCTTAGCTCTGCAATCATTATTTAGGAGTCTCCCCTTGTATAAGTTGTTCTGATTCTAAAGTTTATTTTGTATTTTGTTTTAAAGTCCTCGAACTAAAATTAAGTCAAATGAAGTTTAGTGAATTTTTTAAATATATACATATTTGCTAGTATTCTTCATTGATGAATATTTGATAAGCTTAATATTAAATTTTAACTTGTTGTTCATTTTTTATGATATTGACATTATAAATTCTTTAAGAAAGAGTTAAATATCTCTCATTATTTCAATCTTGTCATAGGCACTCATTGTCATTGTTGATGTGTGCAATTTATTAAGAGGTGTATGAATATTTGCAGTGGAGTTTGTAGTGTGTCTCGTGAGGGATGTTTTTCTACCACAACTATGTTAGTTACATAGTTTTTTGCACGAAGTAATACAGCAGAAGCTTGTCTTTATTGAGAATAGTAATGTGGAAAAAACTACATTGGCACTTCACAACTGTTGCAAGGAGCTTTATAATTTGACCCAACGAGGATGTATTCAGTTTGGTGGCGGTTGTTGCTTTGAGAACACAAGTCTTTTGCTATAATAGTCATTTATCAATTTGGTTATATTTTGCTGCTATCATGGTTTCTTTTTATTTGTAATCAATGTTATAATGTGTGTTTGAATCAAGAAAAATGGTTATATCATTATTCTTTCTTATATTTCAGCAAGCTGATGTGGTAGTCTAGAAAGATAAGGATATGGCGGCAATCCTTTTCCTTCTAGTTGTAGCTGATTAAAGGTATGCCATCAATTAATAGCCAATTTGTTTATAGCAACAAGGCTTAATGCATTTAATTCTTCATCTGATTTAGCTTTTTTTTTTCTTTAGTATTTTCTATATAACATTATGTTTTGCTCTGTCAGTATCATTATGTTCTGTTCTGTTCTTCCAGTATCTTAATTGCATATTGGTATTATTTTGGATCTATATTAGAATACAAACTAATGAATTTGAATCTCCTATATCAAGTGGAGTTCAATCTTTCTATTGATGTTTCTTTTATTTAGTTATGAGATTTATTTGCGTAGTATTATTTTTATTTTGATGTTGTGAACAGACTTTTAGTACTATATTCACAATGAGATTCAATTGAAAGTACTATCAGTTATAGGTACATTAAAGAAGGCATTGACTGTCAACTAATTCTAGTTGATACTTGATAGTACTATAGGACAACACATTATTAACCGCTTTAACTTAACTATAGTTAAGTCACCAACTAACTTCTAGCATAATTGCTGTTATCTACTATATACTCTTTTGTTAAAGAAATTGATGTAAGCGAACAAAGGTTGTTCTGGCTGGTAGGGATACCAATCATCCTATATTGCTATGAGTTTGAATCTGTCATTGATGTGAGTACATCTTAGTGATGAATAATTTGTAAGCATCTTTTAAGTACTTTGAGTTGTGTGTGAGACCCGTCCTGATCTCAGTGAGCTTCTGGGAATTGGCTGAACTGAATTTTTATTAATAGAAAAGAAGAAATTCATGTCACACTGAGGATTAATTTTGATCTACTTGTAACTGAGTTTATGACTACTTTTTGTTTATTCTCTGATAGTTGTGTAATCAATCTGTGATAATATTATTTCATTTGCTGCATTTTCTCACCAGGGTGCTCCCTTTTGTTTCTCTGGAAGGCTCTTGGTTGATACTAATCTAGATACTTCGAGCCCTGATACTTATAGACCACCTCCTTCTCCTCTCCCTTTCAATGTGACATCTGGTGCCACTCAAACTGCACCTGTGGCTCTAGAAATTAGCTGTGACAAGAACAATACACCCTTGCTTTCTACAAATTCTAATTCAGTTCAAGAACCATCTGAAGATAATCACGGAACCTCAGCTAAGTCGGACGAACCAAAGGAATCAGAATGCAAAGGTCGGACTGATTTAGAGCTAGACTCGGCAAAGGATCCTGAAATTGAACTTTCAAAGTTGGGTAAACCTATAAATTTAGAGGAAGAGGAAGATACATGCCCAATATGTTTAGAAGATGATGTGGCTAAAGCTTCTTTATTTAATTTCTAGAACTAACTAATTAAGCCATTTATCATGTGAAGTTTATCCTGCTTTTGGTTGGATATCTTTTATATCTGAGCAGAATATGAGGCAGAAAATCCAAAACTCGCCATAATTTGTGACCATCATTTTCACCTTGCTTGCATTCTGGAATGAATGGCAAGAAGTGAATCTTGCCCTGTCCGCGATCAGGTATCTCCCACTCATTCCCAATTTCCCATCTTATATTTAGATATTTATAAATATATGCAATGAATTATGAATAACATAATTATAAAATATGTCTTCTACTGCAGGATAAGGAGAAGATTTCTCCAGCACATATTTTTCCTGCTGAGGTGTGAGACGGATCATGTTCAAAATGAGATTCTATGTGGTACTGAAATGATTTCTTGCGATATATAAAGCGTAGGGTTGTTCTGATGGCAAGTAAGTATTCTATACTTGTAAGTGGTCAATGAGTATTCTCTTTTTGTTTAAATTTTTTCTTGTAGGTGAAGATTTAAAGCTAATATCGAGAGTGGAGACTTGAAGATGGAAACTTGAAGATGAAAGTTATAGGCTATTAAGTGGGCACAATTTATTTTTAAGTAGAAAAGTAATGACATGATTTAGATATAGCCAATTTTAAGTTTGTAAGACTGGGTTAATTTTCCTTTTCTATATGTATATATGTAGTGTACACGTTTGTTACATTTTGCTTTCTAAATATATTTTATTTAATTCCTTAGTCTGTAATTTGATTTTGTAAAATAAAATTTTAAATAATATAGCATAAAGAGATAAAGTGGGGGAATAATAACATAATGTCACGATCTATGCCAACAAAAATTTGGTGTCACTAAACTCTGTAGTGATGGAAAATTCCGTAGCTACAATAACCTACAAGTTTTTAGTGAGCTCTATACCTACAGCCAAGATCCGTAGGTATAACTCAATGTGTTGTACCAATGGTTGAAAATCTGTCACTATAGACCTATACCTACAGCAAATGTACATTTACCTACGCTCTTTTGCTGTCACTAAAAGTCAAATTTCTTGTAGTGTTCCCTCTGTTATTGGGATTAGGTTTAGTTAATTAAAATTCTCATGTAAACTCTCAATCTGGCTGGTTATGTATAATCTCTATTTTTATTATGTTGATGGTTTATTTCTGTGCTTAATGCTTTTCCGACGTAAAACTCCGAAATTGATTATAATCTCTATTTTTATTATGTTGATGGTTTATTTCTGTGAATGTTAATTGCTAGAGATAGTTAGGTTCACATTCACGTACACTATCGGATCTTAATGCTATCGTATTTATTAACGGATCGAGACATCGGAGGTTGATAGGTATGATAATTCTCTCGTTGTGCTCTGGACACGGACACGTATGTGAGCGATAGGTGAAAGCATATTATAAATTTGGAAAATATATAATCGATTAAGAGGTTGCATTAGAAGAATACTTAACTATATCTAATCCCAGTAACTTTGTCTCCCTGTTATTTCTTCCTAAATTTATTCGCGTTGTAAGTTTGGATGTTTATAAACAAAACTCTCTTTTTCAATACTTGAAACAATATAAACTGTTGAACGGCGTACTAATATCGCATCAGTCCCTGTGGAGACGATAAAAACATACTTACTTTTGTACTTCAACAATAGGTATAGGGAAGACTATATAAATCCAAATTCGGTAAAAAAATAGGATTTGTTTGATATCTCATCTAAATGAATCCACAGTCACACTATATATGTTTGTATATAAGATTCTTCAAACAAGGAGATCAAGAAACAATTTCTTCATTTCGATAGTTATTTTTACAATTTGTGTGGGTTATATAGACTACAAAATTTGGGTTTTTTTTTTCAATCTTGGTGAAATAATAGGATTCGTTTGATATCTTACTAAATGGATCCACAAATACATTATATATGTGTTGGATAGAAGATTAGGGGAACAAAAAATAAATTTTTTATTTTGATATTTTTATTTTTTTACAATTTATCATGGGTTATATAGACTTAAAATTTTGATATTTTTTAGACTTAGTGAATAAATAGGATTTGTTACCTAAATTTGGATTTTTTTTTTTTACAATTAAATTTGGAATTTCTAGCCTAAAGATGTGAAATAAAAAAGTTCACGTTACCAACCAAAAAAAAAAAAAAAAGTTCACGTTGGGTTAAAATGAAAAGGAAAAGTTTATATTGGGCTTAAACGAAATAAAGAAAGTCCAATAGTTATATAACCTGTTCATTCTCTTACTTTCTCATAAAACCCTAATTATCCTCTCGGAGAAGAAACCAAGCCGCCGGGAAGAGCGAAAATGGTGTCCGGATCGGGAGTTTGCGCAAAGAGAGTCGTCGTCGATGCCCGTCACCACATGCTCGGCCGCCTTGCATCGATTGTAGCGAAGGAGCTTCTCAATGGTCAGAAGGTCGTTCTTGTTAGATGTGAAGAAATTTGCGTCTCCGGTGGACTCGTTCGCCAAAAGATGAAATACATGCGTTTCCGTCGTAAGCGTATGAACACTCAACCTTCTCACGGTCCTATTCACTTCCGTGCTCCTTCCAAAATCTTTTGGCGCACTGTTCGTGGGTTAGTTAATTGCTTAATCACTCTTTTTTTCTATTGATTAATCTCATTTTGTATATTTGATTTTTTTAGGTTTTGTTTAATTCAATAAGAACTGTGAAATTTGTTATTAATTAGTGTTGTTAATTGTTATTGTAAAAAAATCACATTTTTCCTTGATCTTATTTGGTCTTTGTAATTCTCTTGGCTATGTTTGATACTGATTTAATTTAGACTGTGTAGTTTTGTAGTCGATGTCTGTCTTTATTTGATAGAAATTATGACATTGGTATTAAGTGTATGTTTGATTCCACTTTGATAGAAATTATGACGTTTGTATTAAGTGTATGTTTGATTCCACTTTTGGAGGAGCCAAAATTGATTATAGAGGGTGTAGAATAGATTATTTGGTTTCACTCAATTGAATTGATTTCGCCTATGCTAACTTGTAGCTAGAAGTTGGAGTTTTTTATTCTAGAATTGTATCAAGCATTTTATCACTTTGACATGAATGTATATCAGCATTAATCACTTTAATCCATTTTTAGAATCAATTTATTCAAAATAAGTTTTTGTCACCACAAAATCACACACAAAATTTTGTTGTTCTTTATTGGCTTGTTATTTTTTGGAGGGTTTTTGAGAAGCATTGTGTTTATGTAGAATGATTCCACACAAGACAAAGCGCGGAGAAGCTGCACTTGCTCGATTGAAGGTTTATGAGGGTATTCCTCCTCCATATGACAAGATCAAGAGGATGGTTGTTCCTGATGCACTTAAGTAAGATCCATATTATGTTTTTTGGTTGTTGAATTAAAATGTTTTTATTGAATTTGGATACTGAATGAATGATTGAAATTAGGGTGTTGAGACTTCAAAAGGGTCACAAATACTGCTTGCTTGGACAATTGTCATCAGAGGTTGGATGGAACTACTATGACACTATCAAGGTGGGTTTTTATTGTTTTGTTTTTAAAAAAATTCTCTGTATTTGGTAAATAATAGTGTGGCTCTTAAGTTTTTAATTGTTTTCTTGTTGACAGGAGCTGGAAAAGAAGAGGAAGGAACGTGCACATTTGGCTTATGAGAAGAAGAAGCTGCTGACTAAATTGAGGGCTAAAGCCGAGAAGACTGTAGACGAGAGACTTGCTCCACAACTTGAAATCCTTGCACCCGTTAAATACTAAGTATTTTAAAATTTGATTTTGTAGTGTATCAAATTGAACTCTGTTTCTGTTTTGTTTGTTATTCTATGTTTATTCGAGCTTAGATATGACAAATCTTGGACGATGTTATTTTTGTCATTCGAACCTACTTTCTAAAATTGTTACCCTTTGGTGTAAGATCAAATATTGCTGGTTTGTGCTAAGAACATAGTATACTATGAACGGGTTTGTGTTCTCTCCATTTATTATTCATCCATTTATCTTCTATTTGGAGATAGATAAACACAAATAAAAATTAGTGGGACCTCTACTAATTAGTGTGACCCATTTTTAATGGGTCACACTAATTTTATTTGTGTCTATCTCTCTCTAAATGGAGGGATAGGAAATGTAGTAAACCTAAATTCACTATGAACCTTTGTTTTAGTTGTGTGGCTGATGCTGCCAATAGGTGACTGAATGTTTTGAGATGGATACTTTTGTTGTCCTTGTTTAAAGTTCGGTGTCTAGACTTGGGATGTGACCTGACTTGGGATGTGACAAGGTCAAATTCTACTGATTTTCAACACCATGAAGTTAAATTCTACCGATTGTTTTTTGACCTCACCAATATATAGTGCTGTTGATTTTCAACACCATTAAGTTAAATCAAGAGTAAATAGTGTTTTACCCCCTGCAAAGTATGCGAGTTTTGTGTCCAGTTTTAAATTTAGAAATATTACTGCCAGAGATAGTTCGTAGTTCATAACTTGAATACAAGTTGCAAGGGTATCTGGGACCCTATGGTATTATTTTATGTGGTGAAGATTTCATTCTTAACAGGTTTCATTAAACTAAATAATTTTGGTATTTTAACAGGTTTTCGTTCTCTTTTTTAAATTTCATTGAATTGTTAATTAAATAAGATTCTCAGTTATAGAATGCTAACTCGCTGCATTGATGTATTCTCAATTGTGAACAATCAGTTAAATGTATTGCCATTCCATATATATATATATGTGGTAAATTTTAATATGGACCACTTCATCAAGTGGTCCATGGTGGACCAGTCACGAATAACACTATAACGAATACGAATTTTACAAAATTCATCTTTTGGATTGAAAGTTTATATCATATAGATCATTCATAAAAAAATTTAGAAAAATTGAAAATCATTTGATATGTTATTAAGACACATCAAGATTAACGGTTGTTAAATAACATAAATCTTGATGGGTCTCAATAATATATAAAATGATTTTCAAAAAATTTTCAAAAATTTATGGATAATCTATACGAGATAAACTTTCAATCTAACAGTGAATTTTGTAAAATTCATATCCTATAGATCACTTGTCCACAATGGACCACTTATGAAGGTGGTCCACCGTAGCATTAGCCATATATATATATATATATATATATATATATATATATATATCACATTTCAGTGTCAAAATGTATGTGCTCAATGCATAAGAGAATAGTACTATACTATTAATGTGAAATGGCAAATTTAAGAAAAATGACATTTTTTGAAAAGTTGCTTTCAATTCTGAAGCTCCAAAACTTAGACTTGTAAACTTATTTGGATAAATGATATTTGACAGATATTAAACCAGAACATAAATTTTTTTTTTTTTTTGACAGAAAAATAAAATTATTTTTACATGAGCATTTTCAAACAAAATTATTTTTACATGAGCATTTTCGAACGTTGGTATGGATGGACATCCAAAAATAAATAAATTAGTATTTGCAGCTTATGTAAATAAACAAAAACAACTTATGAACAAATCACAATTTGTTAACTTAAAAACAACTTAGGTGAAAGATCAGTGATGGAAGTAAAATCAAAGTTATGAAAGAGCCTTGGTTGCGAGGGGGAGATGAATTATGGATATCCTCACCGCAAGAACAAGGTGTGTTTGATCTCTATGTCAATAATTTATCGTTACAAGGAGACAAAAGATGGAATATTCATAAATTATTTCAATTTTTCCAGTTGCCGTGGCGGAAAGTATAATGAAGGTGTTGTTGATGGAAGAGGTCGCAGAGGATCAGTTAGTATGACTAGAGGAACAACGTGGAAATTATTCAGTAAGGTCCGGTTATACATGATATATGAGGAACATGCCAAACATTTATTGTGACGTGTTTGTAGGGGCTGTTTACCATCCCATGTTTGTCTCTATGCGCGTTTTGTTCAGTGTCCGACAATGTGCCCAATATGCACAGAAATTGACGAAGACTACTCTAATGTCTTTTTCGGTTGTGGAAACAGTAGGAGAGTTTGCCGTGAAGCTGGCCTTGGAGCTGTAATTGAAGGACGGATACAGACTGTATATAACAATAACAACTGTGGCAGAGGTGTTATTTGACATTTGTAAGGTGGAGGAAGAGAAATGTTATTCAAACATCACATTTGCAACATCTCTACAACATTACGGAGAGTCGCGTGTATATAACCGGGGAGTTCTTCAACACATTTGGTTAACTGACATTAACCAAATTTGATCTCCAACTCCTCAACTATTTGTTTACAAGAAATTGTATATGAGACACATTTTGATTGTTTGCAGATGATAAAGTTAAACCAAAGTTAAAAGTAAATATTTTTTCAAGTTTGAAAGATTTTATGTCAATTAACCAAATGTGTTGAAAAACTCTCCGGTTATATACACGCGACTCCCCTTAATATTGTAGAGATGTTGCAAATGTGATGTTTGAATAACATTTCTGGTGGAGGAAGCTCAAGTGGCTGGCCTAGTTGCTGTTGTGGCATAGTACATGATATGGAATGGAGAAAAAGACCAAGAAAAGGAAATAGCTAGCCATGCTATGCATTTAATGGGAGATTGGAACGCGCGCGCATATATATATATATAGGGTTAGGATCAAATGACACCAAGGTGTCAAATTTAATTTGACACCAAATTCAAACCGTTGATCTCGTTTAATCTAAAGACTCTTATTCTACTCTTTTAAATGGTAACATGATAATAAAGATCTTGATTCTAGCTAATAAATGCTCTTAATTTTTTACAATGGGTCATGTTAACATGTGCCCTAAGGGCACATGATAATCTACCTAAAAGTAGAAATTTTGCATTTAATGATATAAGACATTTAATGTTCAAGTAGTTGATGAATACACAAGATGCAATAAATTTTTATCACATTTGTATTCTTAACATGTGCCCTTAACATGTGTCTGTTAAAGGGCACATGTTAACATTCTCCTTTTACAATTTAATTTTCTCTCTCTCTTCCTATCAAATAATTTAGCTTGCTTGTTCTACTTTTCATCCTGTCACGATTTCCATCCTTGATCATTATTAAAAAAAAGACATGAAATAAATTGATCTTAGGCTCTTATCGTAGATTGAGTGAAAAAATTAACAGAGAAAATACAGTTAGAATGTTTTATTTTTTGTAATGCCATGAAATAAAAATTGTATATGGTGCTAATTAAATTAGTTCTAAATTTCTATAGATTTAGATGTAAATTATTGTTCAAGTACCTCTCCAGAAAAAAAAGATTGTGTGTATGACCACATACATACCATTGTTGATTGTGCTATGAACTAGTATATTTTTGAAATATAGAAACAGGGAGGGGGAGAGAGAATGCCGAAAGAATGAAGAAATTGAAAGGGAAATGATTTGCTTCAATTTAATTAGTTAACCAAATCTATATACCAAAAAAAGAAATTAAGCAAATCTTGACAATTTAATTTAGCAAATCTCCAACAAACAACAACCTTTGGATTAAAGAAGATCAACGGTTTAAATTTGGTGTCAAATTAAATTTGACACCTTGGTGTCATTTGATCCTAACCCATATATATACACTTTCATTTCTTAAAAGAAATGACAAATGCAAGTATTAAAATTCAAATAATATCAATTATTTTCAAAAGACGTGCATTTATATTCTTGATTTATATCAAAACTATAGTAATTACATTTGCCATTTCTTTTAAGAAATAGAGATGATTCCAACTCACAGATGATATATCACATGAGAATGATATGTTTATATGAGAATGTGAGAATGAATTTTTAGCCTTTAGATTAAAATAAATGGTTATGATTAAAAACAATAACATGTGTCTCTTTCTATTCTATCCATTCTCCTTCACACCAATTCTCTTCTTCATCTTCTCATCTTTGTCTTCCGTCGTCGACTCTTCAACTCCGGCCGCCGTCTTCCCATCTCATTCTTCTCAATTCCGGCCACCAATATTTGGAGTCCCTTTAACACAGCACCTGAATTCTCAAAATTCAAGTTCAGAACAACAAATTCTGCACATCCCCAAACTAAATCTACAATTCATTAACTCAGAAATCTGTCCAATCAAATAAATTTCACAAGTCTTCATGGACACTCTCCCTATCCATAAAATGAATTAGCAATTAACATAGTTGTATGGTATCTGATTAATTTAATTATATAAATTGAAACATTCAAACCATATATAATATTGAACAGATTTATGAGATTCTTGAAATTGTTTTTATTGTGCCCTCTTGTTTGTTGAAATAGTATCTCGTTAATTTAATTATATAAATTAACCCCACAATCAGATCGAGTTTCTTGAAGATGAGAAGACAAATAGATTGTTGTGGTACCCCATTTTTTTACACGGATTTTTCTTTGTTCCTTTGAAATTTTAAAATACCTCATTTATTGGATTTCATTCTTATTTTCTTTCTTTTTATTATTATTATTTTCTATTTTTTTTTTGAATATATTGATTTTTTTTTTATTATCATTATTTAATTTGATTTTTATGTTTTATTTTTTTTTTAAGTTTCTTTATTATGAATTTTTTATTTTATTTTCGTTTTTGCTGAGCTCCTTTTTTAGTATTATTTGGGTTCATATCTGTGTTTTTTGGGATTTGGATCCTCTCCAATTCCCTCTCAAATTTTTGTTATGTGTCTTTCTCTCTCATCATTTCTTCTCTCTCATCATTAATTGTTTATTTTTTATTATTAATTTCTCTCCCTTCACATGAGAGAGAAAGACACATAAAAATTTTTGGAAAGGGAATTGGAGAGAAAAAATTGGAGAGGATCCAAATCCGTGTTTTTTGTCCTCATCAGGCCCAAAGGGGCAATTTTGTCCAAAAGGGGAATTTTTCATCTGTCAAACCCTAGGTCTGACACAGTACAAATAGTGTATTTATTGCACAGTTTCCAAAAAAAAAAGCCAGCCGCAGATCAAACAGAAACAGAAAATTCCCAATTTTTTTTCTTCCTTCTGGATAAAATCCAGTATCAAAAACAGAAATCAAAAAATAAAAGAAAAAATAAAAAAAACACATATCATCTGTTCATCATCAAAAACAAACCCAGAAAATCAAACATCATCCTCATCAAATCACAACTCAGAAACTATCATTCCTCATCACAAAATCGAAATCATATCCGAACCCAAAACCATAAACGAATCCAAAACACAAATCCGAACCCAAAACTCAAAACGAATCACAATCAACCGAATCCAAACCTCATTCTTTCTTTTCCAAATCAGAAAAACAAAAACGAAGAAGAAGAAGAAGAAGAGAAGAGGAGAATCAAAAATCGAAAAAAAGCTCAAAGGTTGTTTTTCCTTTCTATTCTGTTTTCGGGATCGATCTAGTTTGTAGGATTTTTGTTTGCTTTTTTCGAGTTTGGATTTGGGTTTAGGGATTTGATTTGAATATGTTTGATGTTAAAAGGTTTTTGAAAACCATGGATGTTTGGGTTTGAGAGATTGAAACGAGAGAGAGAGGAGAGGAAGAAGATAGCTGCGGCGGCTGAGAGAAGAAGAAGAGATAAAAATGAATTTTTTTTAGGGTTTGGGGTATTTATACCCCAACCCGATCCTGTGTACGCTAGACCAACGCATTACCATGCACCTACGCGCTTGTATCTCTCTAATCTAAATCAAACGTCCATGATTAACCTTTCTTGTGATTAAATCAGGGACGTCGGATCAATCAGATGGCCCTGATCAAACCCTTTACTTTTTTGTGCAGTTGGGCTTTTTGTTGGACTGGGCTTAATTCGTTTTACTATTCACAACCCCTTTTCTGTTTTGTTGCTATTTGCACCCCTTCTGTTTTTTTTATTTTTTTATTTTAACCTATGATAAAAGTGCTTATGGAATGTGCTTCAATGACCTATTAAATCCAAAATAAGCACTTATTTAAGGTCCTTTTTATTTTTTTTATTATATATTTATTTCATGATTATATGTGTGTTTATTTTGGCTTTAATTTATGCTCACTAATCTAACATTTTTATTATGCTCATTATGTCTAATTATCATTACTAACTTACTATCTTATCACTATTATTGTTACTAACATATTTTATTATTGCTAGCTAATCAAATAATTTACTTATTGCCTAATTAATTAAGTTTTTATTTTATTGCAAAGACATTAGATTGTATTTTAGGATTTAATGTAAATTTAAATAAAAATTGCATAGCATCCTCTTGCATTCATTTCATATTTATTTTTCTTGCAAATACCTTTGAATGTAATTAGGAATAAATATACACTATAAATGAAAAAATTGTAT
Source organism: Trifolium subterraneum (assembly GCA_951799995.1). Taxonomy (NCBI): domain Eukaryota; kingdom Viridiplantae; phylum Streptophyta; class Magnoliopsida; order Fabales; family Fabaceae; genus Trifolium; species Trifolium subterraneum. Next base: position 44,208 of record OX637466.1, read on the forward strand.
CTCATGCATATTTATTTTTATTGCTTTCCGCAAAAACGTCAGCATATTTAATTCCGAGGGAAAAGACACCGTTTTGATCAAAATATCATTACGAATTGTCTTCGCGCTTAATTTGCTTATTGCGACGTTAGTATTATTTTTAGCGCTACCTTTTTTTTATTAATTTGGAAACCAACATTCCAATTGAAATAACTAAACATTTTCTTCTCAAAAATGAGGTCAACTCCTCTTCAAAAAACCAAAACAATTTATTCTCGAAAGCATAAAAATATCTTGTCATCAAGCATTTTTCAAAACTTTGGATTTTAAACCAAACGTTTCTTTTTATCGTGAAAACCTTGGATTTTAACCCAAGAGTTCTTTTTATTGCAAACTTGGATTTTAAACCAAGTGCCTTGGACTTTAAACCAATGGCTTCTTTTATCGCTAAAACCTTGGATTTTTAACCCAAGTGTTCCTTTTTGTCGCCAAAAACCTTGGATTTTAAACCAAGTACATTTTCTTCATTCATACATCTTTAATCATGCAAAAACCTTGGATTTTAAACCAAGTGTCTTTTATCACTCAAAACATTTTCTCAATAAACCTTGGATTTTAAACCAAGTGTCCGCGTCTTATTTCATAATCAAATTTCAATCAATTTAACCATATAAACTTTCTTCACAAACTAACATCAATCAAACTCACATTTTGCCACTTTTGGCTTTTTGGTCTTTAAAACCATTTTCAAAACTTTAAAATCAAACAAACAAATTTACTCGTAATTTTTACCCCGAACTACGGTGGTTTGATCCCTCGGGTACGTAGGCATGAGACTTGTCTCTCCAATCAATAAAATCAACCAAAAACATTTTTCCTTCTTTTTCGTCACTTTAAACTTTTTTCCTACACTTACACATTTTTTTACAAAGCAATTAAAAATAAAGCGCAAAGTTGGAATAAAAACAAGAGGTTCCTATAGAGTACTATAGATACTTAGGGTGCTAGTACCTTCCCTTCGTATAACTAACCCCCGGACCTTGATCTCTAAAATAGGGTTTTTTCGAACTTTTTCCCTTTCCCTCGGATAAATTAAAGATCGGTGGTGGAATATGAAATTGCAATTCGAAGTTAGTAAATAACTCGACATCCAAAAATCACCGCGACAATTGTCAAAAAAATTCAACACAAAAACCCTAAATCTCAAGAAGTCAGAAACTAGATTGAAATTGCAATCCAAAAGAAAAGAGGTGCGCTTGCGCCGCCGTGAGAAGAGAGAGACAGTGGAAGGAGGAGCAGAGAGACGCAAGGAAGTAGAAGAAGACATACGTAGGAGAAGAAGCGAATCCTACAAAAGGTTTTGTGATATTCAGGTGAGGTTCGGTTCATATGACACATAACTCACTTAATTTAATCTCAACCTTTCCTTTTTAATCTAATGGCTCATTTTGATACCAAAGAAGAATTCCAAGAGCAATTGGCAGAGCTGACCCGTGAAAAAGATGCTTGGAAAAGAAGATGTCAGATAGCCGAACTTGAGAATGAAACACTAAAAGGAGAGTTAGAACAAAAGGACCATTTAATCTTCCTCCAAAGCCAACAAATTGTTGAGACGAATGATTTACTCCAACAAAAGGATGCCTTATTGAGACAAGATAGCAAGAGGAAGAAGAGGCAAGGGGATTTATTTTCCTCTGGCTTCGATTCACATTTTGATGGCTAGTCGGCTTCAAGAGTTCGGATTTAGATTTGTTTTTATGTTTTTATTTTGTTTGGAAATTTGGTTGTAACCTTTGAATTATTAATGCAATTTTTTATTTTTATTTTTCTTTCTTGTAAAATGTTTACAAAATTATTGTCTTAAAGTCCTTCGAAAAAAAAAAACTTTGCATATTTTAGCATAACATATATCATGCATCATACTGCATACATAAGTTTTCAAAATAGAGTCTCATATTCTTTCTTTTTTCTCTCCGTCTCAGTAAAAGTGGCTCGGCGTATTCGGTACAAACCAACCCGTGTCTACAATACTCGATCCAGGTTGAAGAGCAAGATGAACAACTTTGAGGAAGAAAACCATATGCTCCGTGAACAGATGATAACCATGCAGACAGAAATCGAGAAATTGACTAGCATGGTGGCTTCTTTGATGGCTACCCAGAATCAGACGCCAGCACCGGTGCCTCAGTCTAGTAATACTCTTGTACCTCCTCCTATTTCGTCTGCGCCTCTTAGTACTCCTCAGTTTGTTATGCCCGAAGGATACCCATGGGGCATGCCTGTTGGATTTCTCGGGGAGGAGTCACGTCCTGTAGTATTTGAAATTCCCCATGTACAATCGACGGTGCCTATTCCTCAGCTTGCTAATACACTTCCCCAGGTTACAACAACCGTTTACGCACCATTGGTTCATACTATCCAACAAAACCAGATGCCCGTCTTTCATGCTGAAAGTGTGGGAGGTTATGACAGGGTGGATGACTTACAGATCAAGTATGATGCGATACGAAGAGAGATGAGGGCCCTTAGAGGAAATGATTTGTTCGGCCAAGATGCACATGAACTCTGTTTGGTCCCTGATGTTGTGGTCCCACATAAGTTTAAAGTTCCGGATTTTGAGAAATATAAGGGGAGCACTTGCCCCAAGGCTCACTTGATAATGTATGCCAGGAAAATGTCAACTCAAACCAGTAATGACAAGTTGTTAATCCATTATTTTCAAGACAGTCTGACCGGTGCAGCTCTGAGGTGGTACATGGACCTTGATAGGGCTAACGTCAGTTCCTTCAATGATTTGGCTAGTGCTTTCATTCGGCAGTACAATTACAATTCATATCTGGCCCCTGATAGGGATGAGTTACGAGCATTGGCGCAAAAAGAGAAGGAATCTTTTAAAGAGTATGCTCAAAGGTGGAGGGAGCTTGCTGCTCAGATTCGTCCTCCAGTGGAAGAAAAAGAGTTGTGTAAGTTATTTTTGCATACTCTGAGCCCATTCTTCTACGAGAAAATGGTTGGTGTTGTATCAAGAAGCTTCACCGAAATGGTGGAAATGGGAATGTGCTTAGAAGAAGGCGTCCGTCAGGGATGGTTGACAAGAGAGAAAGCTCCGATTAATACTGCCAAGAGATATGGCAACAACGTTTCAGAGAAGAAAGAATCGGAAGTTGGCATGGTGGCTCAACGAGGACCTCATTCGAGAAACCCAGTTTATTAACATATTGCAGCCATATCACTACCACCACAATACCCACAATCTCATCAACCACAAAGTCACCCACCATCTTCCCAACAATCATTCAATCATAACCGCACTCAGAAAAATCAACCGTTTGACTCCATACCCGTGAAATATGCCGACCTACTCCCCGCCTTACTTGCTAAAAATTTTGTCCAAACAAGGCCACCTCCCCCTGTGCCAGCAGTACTACCTCCCTGGTACCACAGTGATCTAACCTGTGTCTTTCATCAAGGAGCCCCTGGCCATGATGTAGAACGTTGCTATCCTCTCAAGAAAGCTGTTCAGGATTTAGTCCGCAACAAGGTGCTATCTTTCAAGGATGAGAACCCTAATGTTCAAAGTTCATCCTCAGCCTAATCATGGGTTCTCCGTCATTTTCAGGATTATCAAGAAGTTTGTCCCTAGGATCACTAGGCCTTTTATTTTCCAATTGCAATTTCTTTCTTGCCAAGCATTTATTTGCATTTTTAAGTTGTACCTTTTAATTAATGTTTCTAAAAAATGAGCATGCATGTTTTGGAATCCATCCATTCGTATTCACTCTTTTCTTGTGCCATCATAAATGACAACGTTTTTCTATTTCACTTTTCTTATTTACAAACTTGAGGGGGAGAATGATGTAAATTAAATGTTTAAAATTGCTGATATGTGCTAATATATGCTTTCATTAGTAAGACCCGGTTGATGATGTAAGGCATTGTTTCACTTCCCAAACACCGGAGAAATAAGGAGATAATCCGTAGTCAACCCCTTTGAGCCAGAAGTTGGTGTTCTTTCTAAAAAAAAACCCTTAATCTTAACCCGGTGCAGGGTAGTCTTTCAATTAATTCAATGATACATCCCAATACAAGAGGATAAATTTGTTGAGATAGAGGAAGTCATGAGTAGACAAAACTCACAATAACATGTGACAGTCACAAACATCCTACACCAAAAAAAACACAAACAAAAACAACAACAAAAAGCCCGCTAGGTAAAAAGACTTAGGCAAAATTTAGGGCATCCCGATGGACCGCGAAATCCAAAAGAATTGGTCCATGCAAAAATCAGGGATTAAGAGCACAAATGATGAAAACAAGTTTGTGAATGAAAAAGTGACTGCCACTTCAAGAATCTCATCAAGGCTTCGACCAAAGTGTTAACCTCAAACATCATCGTCAAAAGAAATCCTCTTGTCAACCAAAGCATGTCTGATGAATTAATTGAATGTAGGAATGAAGGACATCAAAGAAGAGTGGGTGGGTTAAAACAGAATTTTGAGCCTAATAATCTTTTTTTTTTAAAACCATGAACCAGACCACGTTATAACCCTCAAAAGACCTAATTGAAGCTAGGTTTACTTTGAAAGCATAATCAGCAAAACTATTGTTAAGACTGACTCCACCTGTTTGTTGAGTAACTATCTTTTACACACACCACATTTGTTTTCTAAAAAATTTCGATTCCAAAACTTGCATGTACATTACATCATAAACACTTTTCAAAAGAAACAATTCTGTTTACAAATTTATATTTGGCATTAAGGAAATTCAATCAATTGGTTTAATCAAGGGTGAAACAATTCAAAGCGCTCTTAACTTGGGGCAAACTACATCAGGAACCCGCCAATCAGGGGGCAAGTCTTTACATCCAGGGGCATACCCTTCAAAGATTCAAAGTCAAGGTTTCACTCACTTGGGGCACCTGAAGTGGTTTCCAGGGGCAATCCAGATCTGCCAAGTTAGTTGTTATGCTTCTTCCTCCTTGAGCCAATAATCGTCAAGTTGATATTTTGGGTTTTATGTACATGTGCAGTTTCCCCTAAAATAGTGTGTTACTACAATATGCTGAGTATGTGATCCAACATTCCTCCATTGAATACTGAACTTGGTTGTTCCCTAGTAATCTCCAGCAAGTGGTTATCTTCAAGTAGCTTGTATGGTTTTCTTTTCCCCAGTGAAAGAAGAAGCTGAGACCCGTTTTGGGAGGCTCATTCAACAGCAAATGACATCTCTTGGAGAAGTTTGCATATCAGCATATCAATCTTGTTTCCTTCTAAAAAAAAAAAGAAGCAAAAAAAGAACAGATCGCTAAGTTGAAAACCCGGAAGGGCGGCTTAGGCAAAAATGAGCGTCTCGGTGGATTAAAAACCCGAAAGGGCGGTCCAGGCAAAAATTAGGGGCAAAACAAAAATAGAGATATATATTCCCGGTGGATTGAAAACCCGAAAGGGCGATTCAGGCAAAAGTTAGGGATTTCAAAAAAAAAAAAAAAAAAAAAAAAGAAAGAAGCAAAAGCATGACTGTCGAAACAAGACCATGAGAAAATATTCGGTTTCAGTGTACGAAATGGCGACTTCTGCCAGATCTCTGTCCAACGGGTTTTACCCCAAGAAGCAATCATTCTTACCATGAATTGACATACCATACCGGGTTTTACCCCGATGATCTGATTTATCTCACCTTTAAAAGTGCTACCCCAGTTGAGAACTATTGAGTGGTTGTACGGATACGTAGGCCCGATGTTCATCTTTTCTGATCAAGCTTTTGTCTCATCCAGTCATGTCCAAATATCATTCAATCATACATACAGGCTTCATAACATACATACATACATACATACGTACATACATACATACATACATACAATCATTCACATATGTATACATGCGTTCATATTTGCATACAACATACAAACAAAATCATTCATACATACTGCATTGATTATCATGTGTCTTGTTTCAATACATCACAAAAAGAGTCATCCCCAGTGTATCTGGTCCAGAGATGTCTCCATCAAACATATATCCCCAAGAGAGTCATCCCCAGTGAGTCTGGTCTAGAGGTGTCTCCATCAAACATATTTCAATTAGCAGGTTTTGCAAACAATCAACTGAAAACTTGTGGTTCATTTCCCCAAAAGAAGTCATCTCCAGTGTGTCTGGTCCAGACAAATACATATTCTTGTCATGTCTCGCTCTCCCACAATGACAGCAGACAATTTATTTCCTCGTTGTGTCCTTACCATCCCACAATGTTGGTAGACACTGCCTTTACTTGTCCTTACCATCCCACAATGTTGGTAGACACTCTCTTTACTTTTGTCCGCACACATGACTTTATCGCTTTCTGTCTTTATTTCTGTCCGCACACAGGACTTTATTGCTTTCTGTCTTTACTTATGTCCGTACACAGGACTTTATTTGCTTATGTCCGCACACAAGACTTTACTGCTTTCTGTCTTTACTTCTGTCCGCACACAGGACTTTATCTGCTTATGTCCGCACACAGGACTTTATCGCTTTCTGTCTTTACTTCTGTCCATACACAGGACTTTACCGCTTTCTGTCCGCATACAGGACTTTATCGCTTTCTGTCTTCATCACATCTGTCAAATAGTCTTCATTACAATCAAACACTTTGTAAAATAACACTCATAAACATAACACTCATAAGCATAACACTCATAACATCATGTCATAGCATTTTATAGTTTAGTCCGGTCAAAAAAATGGTGTACTCTGTATTTAAGTCTCTTCCACCGTCAAACCAAAACAAAAATATCATCAAAAAAATCATCTTTTTCTTTTTATCTCCGATGGAAGAAACTTAAATAGGGGCATCTGTCATACCCCATTTTTTGACCGATCGCTTTTATACGTCTTTTTAAGACGGATTTTTCTTTGTTCGTTTCTGACGAAATTTCGGCAGAGAGGTATTTTAAAATACCTCATTTATTTGATTTCATTTTTATTTTCTTTCCTTTTATTATTATTATTTTCTATTTTTTTTAATATATTGATTTTTTATTATTATCATTATTTAATTTGATTTTTATGTTTTATTTTTTTTTTAAGTTTCTTTATTATGAATTTTTTATTTTATTTTCGTTTTTGCTGAGCTCCTTTTTTAGTATTATTTGGGTCCATATCTGTGTTTTTTGTCCTCATCAGGCCCAAAGGGGAAATTTTATCCAAAAGGGGAATTTTTCATCTGCCAAACCCTAGGTCTGACACAGTACAAATAGTGCATTTATTGCACAGTTTCCAAAAAAAAAAAAGCCAGCCGCAGATCAAACAGAAACAGAAAATTCCCAATTTTTTTTCTTCCTTCTGGATCAAATCCAGTATCAAAAACAGAAATAAAAAAAACACATATCATCTGTTCATCATCATCAAAAACAAACCCAAAAAATCAAACATCATCCTCATCAAATCACAACCCAGAAACTATCATTCGTCATCACAAAATCGAAATCCAATCCGAACCCAAAACCATAAACGAATCCAAAACACAAATCTGAACCCAAAACTCAAAAACGAATCACAATCAACCGAATCCGAACCCAAAACTCAAAAACGAATCACAATCAACCGAATCCAAACCTCATTCTTTCTTTTCCAAATCAGAAAAACAAAAACGAAGAAGAAGAAGAGAAGAGGAGAATCAAAATCGAAAAAAAGCTCCAAGGTTGTTTTTCCTTTCTATTCTGTTTTCGGGATCGATCTAGTCTGTAGGATGTTTGTTTGCTTTTTTCGAGTTTGGATTTGGTTTTAGGGATTTGATTTGAATATGTTTGATGTTAAAAGGTTTTTGAAAACCATGGATGTTTGGGGTTGAGAGATTGAAACGGGAGAAAGAGGAGAGGAAGAAGATAGCCGCGGCGGCTGAGAGAAGAAGAAGAGATAAAAATGAATTTTTTTAACCCGATCCTGTGTGCGCTAGACCATCGCATTACCATGCACCTACGCTTATGTATCTCTCTGATCTAAATCAAACGTTCATGATTAACCTTTCCTGTGATCAATGTAGTCAGGTTCGCGCACCGGTGCGTAGGATCGTAGGAACCTACGAGCTCCCCAAGGCTAAACGAGCTTAGAACCTGTTCTGGTTCGTTTTTGGGGCATTTTGTAGTCAGGTTCGCGCATTTATGGTGGGTGCGTATAACAAAAACGAACCCAGCCCATTTAATTGAAAAAAAATGAATTGGGCTTGCAAACTGGGCCGGGTCGGGTCGGTTTATCTAAAATGGGTTTTGTAGTTAAAGTGGAGAGAGAGAGAGAGAAAAAACACGATCTGCAGAACAAAAAACACGATTTTGTTCATCACTTCCATCCATACCCTAAATCGCGATTTGCTTCTCTGCTTCCTCACCACCATTCCTGCAAACGGCGGTTTCCATAATGGAAGTTCAAGACGGCGCCGTCGTCGTGTTCACCGGTGGTTAGTGTATTTTTTTGTTCACTTGTGCTTCTCTGCTTCCTCAGTCACCAGTCACCACCACCACCACTTGTGCTTCTCTGCTTCAACGAAATCAAAAGGAATAGCATCTTCACTTGTGCTTCTCTGCTTCACCACCACGCGATTTGCTTCTCTGCTTCCTCACCACCACTCCCTCAAAAATCTGTTTCAACCTTCTAAGTTTTAACTCATCTTTTTCCCTATCAAATTCAAATTTCAACCCTCTGTTTTCATTCAAACACTACGACCCTCAACTCAAGTATTAACCTTCTAAACTCATTCTGTTTGTTTGTTTTCAATTTCAACTCTCTGTTCCTTCTGTTTTGTTTGTTCTGTTTGTTTTCATCTCAAACCAATGGCTTCAACTTCAAGTGTTAGAGCTTCTGCTCCTGCCACTGTTAATGAAGTTTCATCTTCTGTTGCCCCTGTTACTGTTCGTCCTAAAAATGCAGCCGGAAACAAAAGCGATCCAGCATGGGAATATGCTATATCGATTGATTTAAAATCAAGAAGGGTGAAGTGTAAACTTTGTAACCTTGAATTCACTGGAAATGCTTTCAGAATTAAGCATCATTTGGCTGGCACTAAAAGTAATGTTAGGCCTTGTTCAGCATGTCCTCCGGAACTGAGGCAAAAAATGTTGGCTATTACCGATGGTTTACAAGAAAAGTTGCTGAAAAAGATACATGTTGACATTAACATTGAAGGTGACAATCGTGATGCTGATGTTAGTGATGGTGCAAAGGGAAAAAGAAAGAGTCAAGTGGAGCTACAAAGAAATAATATGTACAAAAGAGGGCTGACACAAGCTAAACAAACCACAATCAACGGTGCCTATAAGAAGGGTATCAGAGACGATGCTTGTAACGATATTGCTCTTTTCTTTTACAATAATGCTATTCCTTTTAATGTTGCTAGGTCTGATGAATACCTTAAGATGTTTGACAATGCTATAAAACATGGTATAGGGTTTCAACCACCTTCTTATCATGAAATTAGAGTTAAATATTTGGATTATTATTATGGAGAGATTAGTAAGGTAGTTGCTGGATATAGGGCTGATTGGGAGAAATATGGATGCACAATAATGACCGATGGTTGGACGGATAGGAAGAGAAGAACTATATTGAATTTTTTGGTACATAGTCCAAAGGGAACGGTATTTCTAAATTCCATTGATGCATCCGATATAACCAAGACTGCGGACAAAATTTTCAAGATGATTGATGATGTTGTTCAAGAGGTTGGAGAGGAAAATGTTGTCCAAATTGTTACGGACAATGCGGCGAATTACAAAGCAGCCGGGAAATTGTTAATGGAAAAAAGAAGTAATTTGTATTGGACACCATGTGCCGCACATTGCATCGACTTGATGTTGGAAGATTTTGAGAAGAAGATCCCTCTCCACAAAGAAACAATTGCTAAGGGAAAGAAGATCACCACCTACATTTATGGAAGAACAAGTCTTATTTGTATGTTCCGTAAGTTCACTAAGAATATTGATTTGATCCGACCTTCATTGACCCATTTTGCGACATCTTACTTGACATTGGGTTGTTTGAATGATCATCAATATGAATTGATTGAAATGTTCAAATCAAGTGAGTGGAAGACTAGTAAACTTGCTAAGAGTAAAGAAGGGATTAATGTGCAAAAGATTGTTTTGAATAAATTGTTTTGGAAGAATGTTTTGAATTGTCTAAGAGGTGCTTTTCCACTTGTTAAAGTGTTGCGCATGATGGACTCGGAAGAGAGGCCATCCATGGGACATCTTCATGAAGAAATGGATCTTGCAAAAGAGAAGATTAAATCAAACTTTAATGGAGTTGCTAGGAGGTAACTAATTCAATTCTTTTCGCTTTATTATTTTGTTTTATAATAATTAGATTTGTTACCTTGTATGAATACCAATTCAATTCTTTTGTCTTTGTTAGCTACAATCCCCTTTGTAATATAATTCATCAAAGGTGGGATAAGCAACTTCATAGGCCACTACATGCTGCAGGCCTTTATTTGAACCCCAAGATACGTTATTCTCCGGGATTCATTGATGATGGTGAAGTTACGGATGGCATGTATGATTGTTTGCTTAGATTGGTGGAAGATCCGAAAAAAAGAGGCATAATTGATTACCAACTTGAGGATTTCAAGGCGAGGAAACTTTGGTAATGAATTTGCTACATTTGCACTTGGAAATAAAACACCAACTCAATAGTGGGAATCTTTTGAAACATGTATTACAAACAAGTATCTATTATGTTTTAATTTATTTATAACTTATAATCATTTAGGTTCACACTAAGAAGAGAAATCGCTTGAAGCAAGTCACAATGAATAAGGTAGTTTTTGTGATGGTTAATTCAAAATTGGGAAAAAAGAAGACTAAGAGAAAGAGTGCTAGCTATGAGATTGAAGAAATTAATTCCGAAGATGAAGGTGAAGAATGGATTGAGGATGTGGAGGATGAGGAAGATGAGGAAGATGAAGGAGATGACATCTCACTTGATGTTGGACAAGATGTTAGTATCGGTGATGTTCTTGGTGATGATTTGGAACTTCCTCCCATTGATGAAGAAGATGATGATGCCGTTGAAGTGGAAGAGAATGAAGATGAAGATGATGATCTTGATGAATATCAAGATTTTGGATTGGATACTATTTTAAATATCTAGATCATGTCTTTTGTGAATGATACTATGATAGGTATTTTTTTGTGAATGATGCATAGACCTTTAGTTGTGAATGATAGGTCTTTTTTTGTGAATGATGCATAGACCTTTAATTGTGAATAATGCATAGGCCTTTATTTACTTATTTTATGAACTTAGTACTTGGTTGGTTATGAACATTTGGAAATTGGAATGATGTCTATGAAATATTAATTAAGTTTATTTTGTTCATGTATTATTATTATTTTTTTTTTTGTGTTTTTGTGTATATGTATATATGTGAAGTTACCATTTTACCCTCAAGTAGGTTCTTACGAATCGAGCTACGATCCCGACCTTACGACTCTCTATCCGGCCTACCGATCCTACGTAGGATCGCGAACCTGACTACATTGCCTGTGAATAAATCAGGGACGTCTGATCAATCAGACGACCCTGATCAAACCCTTTATTTTTTTGTGCAGTTGGGTTTTTTGTTGGACTGGGCTTAATTCGTTTTACTATTCACACCCCCTTTTCTGTTTTGTTGCTATTTGCACCCCTTCTGTTTTATTTATTTTTTTATTTTTTTATTTTAACCTATGATAAAAGTGCTTATGGAATGTGCTTCAATGAGCTATTTAATCCAAAATAAGCACTTATTTGAGGTCCTTTTTATTTTTTTTATTATTTATTTATTTCATGATTATATGTGTGTTTATTTTGGCTTTAATTTATGCTCACTAATCTAACATTTTTATTATGCTCATTATGTCTAATTATCATTACTAACTTACTAACTTATCACTATTATTGTTACTAACATACTTTATTATTGCTCGCTAATCAAATAATTTACTTATTGCCTAATTAATTAACTTTTTATTTTATTGCAAAGACATTAGATTGTATTTTAGGATTTAATGTAAATTTAAATAAAAATTGCATAGCATCCTCTTGCATTCATTTCATATTTATTTTTCTTGCAAATACCTTAGAATGTAATTAGGAATAAATGTACACTATAAATGAAAAAATTGCATCTCATGCATATTTATTTTTATTGCTTTCCGCAAAAACGTTAGCATATTTAATTCCGAGGGAAAAGACACCGTTTTGATCAAAATATCATTACGAATTGTCTTCGCGCTTAATTTGCTTATTGCGACGTTAGTATTAGTTTTAGCGCTACCTTTTTTTATTAATTTGGAACCCAACATTCCAATTGAAATAATTAAACATTTTCTTCTCAAAAATGAGGTCAACACCTCATCAAAAAACCAAAACAATTTATTCTCGAAAGCATAAAAATATCTTGTCATCAAGCATTTTTCAAAACTTTGGACTTTAAACCAAACGTTTCTTTTTATCGTGAAAACCTTGGATTTTAACCCAAGAGTTCTTTTTCATCGCAAACTTGGATTTTAAACCAAGTGCCTTGGACTTTAAACCAACGGCGTCTTTTATCGTGAAAACCTTGGATTTTAACCCAAGAGTTCTTTTTATCTCAAACTTGGATTTTAAACCAAGTGGCATTGGATTTTAACCCAAGTGCCCTTTTTATCGTGAAAACCTTGGATTTTAACCCAAGAGTTCTTTTTATTGCAAACTTGGATTTTAAACCAAGTGTCTTGGACTTTAAACCAATGGCTTCTTTATCGCTAAAACCTTGGATTTTAACCTAAGTGTTCCTTTTTCTCGCCAAAAACCTTGGATTTTAAACCAAGTGCATTTTCTTCATTCATACATCTTTAATCATGCAAAAACCTTGGATTTTAAACCAAGTGTCTTTTATCACTCAAAACATTTTCTCAATAAACCTTGGATTTTAAACCAAGTGTCCGCGTCTTATTTCATAATCAAATTTCAATCAATTTAACTATATAGACTTTCTTCACAAACTAACATCAATCAAACTCACATTTTGCCACTTTTGGCTTTTTGGTCTTTAAAACCATTTTCAAAACTTTAAAATCAAACAAACAAATTTACTCGTAATTTTTACCCCGAACTACGGTGGTTTGATCCCTCGGGTACGTAGGCATGAGACTTGTCTCTCCAATCAATAAAATCAACCAAAAACAGTTTTCCTTCTTTTTCGTCACTTTAAATTTTTTTCCTACACTTACACATTTTTTACAAAGCAATTAAAAATAAAGCGCAAAGTTAGAATAAAAACAAGAGGTTCCTATATAGTACTATAGATACTTAGGGTGTTAGTACCTTCCCTTCGTATAACTAACCCCCGGACCTTAATCTCTAAAATAGGGTTTTTTCGAACTTTTTCCCTTTCCCTCGGATAAATTAAAGATCGGTGGTGGAATATGAAATTGCGATTCGAAGTTAGTTAATAACTCGACATCCAAAAATCACCGCGACAATTGTAAAAAAAATTCAACACAAAAACCCTAAATCTCAAGAAGTTAGAAACTAGATTGAAATTGCAATCCAAAAGAAAAGAGGTGCGCTTGCGCCGCCGTGAGAAGAGAGAGACAGTGGAAGGAGGAGCAGAGAGACGCAAGGAAGTAGAAGAAGACATACGTAGGAGAAGAAGCGAATCCTACAAAAGGTTTTGTGATATTCAGGTGAGGTTCGGTTCGGTTCATATGACACATAACTCACTTAATTTAATCTCAACCTTTCCTTTTTAATCTAATGGCTCATATTCATTCTCATACGTAGGAGAATGTAGCATCTTCGTCAAAAAGAAGAAGAGAGAGAATGTAGCAACATATTGGCAGCATCCAGAGCTAGGAAGGTGGAAATGTAATGCGGATGCAAGGGCAATTTATAGCAGCATGTTAATTGGATCCTAGCGAAACTTACTACAATTTTTTTGGTCAAGTAACTAAGCGGTTTGAAATTCCACCATTAAAGTGGATAAGTGAGATGACCCGAGTTCGAACCCCGGCCCCCTGCATATATAATGCGGTGTCCAACCAATTAAGCCAAACTCATGGGACGAAACTTACCACAATTGAAATGGCGCTATTGGAAGCATTACGCGAAGTGGTCACCAGAGAAAGTGAAATTAAACATTTAAAACACTAAAAAAATTTCAAAGTTTCTTATATAAAAGACTATTTTTTTCCTTTCAAAATGTTCCTTATAAAATGGACTGAAGAGAATAGTTCCTATAATCTCTTTCTTAAAACTAGTGGAAAAATATTACATTCTAATTAATACGATAGGAATGAACAAGTAATAATACAAATAAAGAATAAATTTTTTATGGAAAGATATGCGACTCTAAAAAATGACATAATTTTCAAGGAGTAAAGTATTTATCACCAGTCCACGTGAGTTTAACTTAGTTGACTGAAACATCGCATTATATATACAGGGGTCAAGATTCGAACCCAGACATTCCACTTATTCACCTTAATAATGATTTTGGTTTGCAGGAATAAAATGAGGAAGGAAAAAAAACACATAAACCAATAATGAATCTAGACTAAATCTTAGGCCAAGTTCATTGATTGATTTCCGTATTTTTCTTGATTTCTTAAAATCAAATGTATAAGATAAAATCCATAATCTTGATACAAGGGATACGTAAAATTCCTACTATAGATTTCAACCAGCGATGCCACGTCGGCTTAATCTTGGTGGATCAGGTTCTTCTTCCCCAATTTTGTTTGTATTTGTCGTATTTGCAAAACTGGTTTAGAGGAGAAGCTGTGTCTTCCTAGACTGGTGGCGCCTAGGGTTTTGGTTTTTGTGATTCATTGTATTTGGTCTAATTGCGTATGGATATTGATAGAATTCTATAGGCTAGGGTTTTGCTTTAGAGAATACAATGTATTTGATCGATTACCATCGTTGGGGTTCTTGATAGTTTCATCTGGTGTAGGTTTTATTTGTGTTTCTAATTTTCCCTCCCAATTAGTCTTAGATCTGATTTGAATTTTGAATTCCATGGTAGTTTCCCTCCTCATTGATTTCTTCTTATCTAGCTGTCTATAAATTGGGGGTGGAGAGTATTTGCGATGTACAAATTGAAATCAACACACTATAGTCTGGGTTCCACAAAATGGTTTATAATGAGAAGGCGAAATTGGATGTCAAATTCGATGACGTTGCTGATATTGATGGTGGTAAGGAAAATTTGCCTATTAAGGTGAGGGTTCTTCGTTTGTGGAAAATTGCTGCGTTTCTGAATCCATGTGAAAGTAGTTCACTTGATATGGTTTTAGTTGAGGAGAAGGTTAGACTATTTTTCGTGTTATGTTATGTTTGAATTTATTTTTATTGTGTGTTATACGTGAATTGAATTATTGATTGTGGTTTGGGATGGAAAAAAAACATGCAACTGTTAGGAAGCAACTTATATATATGTTTGATTCCAAGCTTGAAAAGGGTAAGGTATATGAGATGTCTGGTTTCACAGTTTTCCTGAGAGTGGTTTTTATCATCTCTGTATTATTTTTAGAGGTGTGGTGTGTCAATTTTTCCCTCCTAATCAAAGTTACATGGTTTTTGAATTTTGTAGTATTATTTTAGTAATTTTAATGTTATCTGCTTGTCTATAAATTTGTTTTTAGGGTGTATATTTTCTCATCAACAAGTTTATATCCTCGACCTCGCCAAAATGGTTTACATGGAATAGGGTAAGCTTGATATCAACTTCGATGATGTTGCTGATATATTGCCCTATTTCTCTCAGATGTCCTATATCCTTCACCCATACAAGCTTGTATTTCAATTTATAACCCAATTTGTCCTAATGGTGTGAAGTATTTTGTGATTTTTAGTTAGTTATCTATTGTGTGAAATCTCCATATTGTAATCACTGTGTTTGAGTTCTGATTGATGGAGATTTAAATAAATCTATGTGGTGTTGTCTGCTCTAAGTGTGCTAAGTTGTGATGTATCATAGTTTGAAGCAATAAAAGTGTAATTTAGTGGGAATAGAAATAGAATTACTAAAAATTAGTAATCGAGATAAAATGCATTGTAGGTGTTTGATAAAATGTCTACAAGGAAAGTTGTGATGGATGCAATAGACCTATGTGTGAATCACTAAGTAATTTATTGCATGCGATTTCTTTTACAGTGCGATTGCGATTAACCTTCTCAACAGTGCGATTGCGATTTGTTTCTGATAACAGCGATTGCGATTGAATTCATCTGTGATTGCGATTGATGTAGCAGCGTTTGCGATACAACTTAACATCTTCATAGAACAGAAGTAACAATGATTGCGTTTGGTTTAATAGGTTGAAGAACAGGGCGATTGCGATTGGTTTAACAGTGCGATTGCGATGGGCTTTGCGATTTAGCAGTGCGATTTAACAGCTTGCGATTCAGTATTCTTACACCGATTGCGATTGCGATTCAGTATTCCTTCTGCGACTGCGTTTGAAAAATTCTTACACCGATTGTGCTATTGCGATTGCGATTATGCTATTGTGATTGAGAGAAACCATGTTCTGTTCATCGTCGAAGTATTGCGATTGCAATCGGCGTCGTTGATAGCTAGTTTGTTTCTCCCTGTTTCTGCTCTTTTTTGTTCCTCTGCTTGCTTTCGGTTGCTTTTCTTTGCTTTGTTTGTGATTATCTTCTTTGCTATTGTAAGTTGAGAAATTATTTGTTGTCTCTGGGTAGTTGGTGCTACTCGAGAGTTTGGTGTCTCTTCGATTTCGGGAGAGTTTTATGTGGTCTTTTGATTCTGTTTACTCACTTAATTTTCGATAACATGGCTGAGATTAATTTTGAATCCCTTAATCTTGACGAGGAGGAAGAATTGAACTTCGTGGTGGGGGAGGATACTGAGGAACAATACGACTTGAATCTATGTCTGGTGGGTCGCTTCGTTCATGACAGACCCATACAGTTTAATAGTATGAAGGCATGCTTAGCCGATGTTTGGAGACCAGTGAAGGGTATGACAGTGAAGGAAGCTACTCAAGGGTTGTATCTATTCAAGTTTTTCCACCCTTTGGATGTGGAGGAGGTTCTCAAAGGTGGGCCTTGGAATTTTGATAACTTTACATTGATTATTGATAGGTTGAAGATAGGGGTTGCCCTACAGGATATCCCTCTGTTCCATGTCAATTTTTGGGTGCAAATCCATGATGTACCAATTGGCATGATGCTTGAGACGGTGGGGAGAGGTCTTGCGAATTATATTGGGGAATTTGTGGAGTATGATAAGAATAACAACACAAGTTTCTGGAGGAAGTATATGAGGGTAAAAGTTAGGGTGGATGTCAGGAGCCCGTTGAAGATCGAGAAGAAGATCAAATTGAATGGTGGAAAGGGGGGTGTTGTGAAGTTCAAGTATGAAAAACTCGGTTTGTTTTGCTTTGTATGTGGACGACTTGGTCATGCAGAAAATAAGTGTGAGGTTAAGTATGCTATGGAAAGAGATGACGGTCGGAGGAGCTGGTCAAATGAGATAAAGGCGGAAGTAAGACGTCCTGGTGGTAGGGTGGGGTCGCGATGGCTGCATGAGGAAGGGCGAAATATGGCTGACGTGGATGCGAGTAACACTTCAAGAGAGAGGGGGTCACAACAGACTGGACCCGCCCAAACTAGTGTGGCATCCCCACATGAGAGTAGAGGTCCTGAGAATGGCGGGATAATGTCTACTGTTAGGGGTCATAGCCCTCCATTAAGGCAAGCAACAGTTAGACATTCAAGTTCAAACCAGGGTTCATTTATTGAAGCACCTCTGGTATCTTTGATCTCCAATCGGCCTATACTAGCCATAAACAATGTTAATACCACAACAGCGCAATTGACCACATCACCAGCTCTAAATGAAGGAAATCAGCTTGATCCTGATGATATGGATATTCAGGTGGAGAGAAAGAGAAGAAGGGCTGCAAGTTTAGTAGCAGAGGGATCAGAAGTTCGAACTAATCAGCATTTTTTATCGGCAGGTCCTGACAGTTCCCAGGACTGCCGGGACTCATGATTATTCTTAGTTGGAATTGTCGGGGTTTGGGCGGCCCGAGTGAAATTCCTAATCTAAAAAAGCTTGCCCGGGGACACAAGCTAGATGTTTTATTCCTGTCCGAGACTTTATCGCATAATAGACATATTGAATCCATTCGTGTTATGTTGGGATTTGATTCCTGTTTAGCTATTGATGTGGAAGGCAGAAGTGGAGGTTTGACTGTGTTCTGGAAGGATAGTAGTAAGTGCTGAGTGCTTAATTACACGCGTAATTTTATTAATATGTTAGTGGAAGATGAGCAGTGGGGTGAGTGGAGGCTAACGTGTTATTATGGGTATCCTGAACGGAGTAGGCGTCGTGCTACTTGGGATCTCTTACGAGCTTTAGGTAATATGTCTTCTATTCCTTGGTGTATTATTGGTGATTTCAACGACTTACTCTCTCAGGCTGATAAAAAAGGTATTCATCCTCACCCGAATGGTTTGTGTATGGGGTTTCGACAGGCAGTTAGTGATTGTGATTTAACAGATATTCCAATTGAGGGTCATCAGTTTACTTGGATAAAGAGTCGAGGTACCCCTCATGTGATTGAAGAAAGGTTAGATAGGGCTATGGCTAGCACTAGTTGGCTTCAGTTATTTCCCCAGGTGAGGTTAACTAATCTTCTGGCTTCATATTCAGACCATAGTCCTATATTGCTACAGTGTAGGCCTATTATTAGGACACATATCAATCATTCGTTTCGGTTTGAGAATAGTTGGCTAAAGGAGCCTGATTTAGAGGATGTGGTGGTTGAGGGTTGGGGGGGAGAGAGAATCTGGAGGTGATTGACCGAGTGACTAGATGTGCTAATAAGCTTCAAAGGTGGGGTAAAAAGAAAAGGACAAGGTTTAAAGAGGAGATTGATGAATGTGTTAGACGGATGAATGAGCTACGCGGTAACCAGGATGAAGAGGGCAGTATACAATATCAAGAGTTATCGGAGAGGCATGCCACTTTGCTGATACAAGAAGAGGGGTACTGGAAACAAAGGGCTAAAATGCATTGGTTCCAGGAGGGGGATATGAACACTAGATTTTTCCATATGTCAGCAACTGTGCGTAGCAAAAAGAAGAAGGTCACAAAGTTGATTGCTGATAATGGTACAGAGGCACATACTCAGGAAGAACTTTGTGATGTGGCCAAGAGTTACTTTGATACCCTCTTCAAGCCAAGAGATGGAGATCATTATCCCGTACTTAATCTTATTCAGCCGAGAGTGGCCGATGATGATAATCTCGTTCTGATGGCGCCTATTACTAAAGTTGAAATTCAGCAAGCGTTGTTTCAGATGCATCCAGACAAATCTCCTGGACCAGATGGGTTTAATCCAGCTTTCTATCAGAGATTTTGGGAGCAGTGTAGTGATGATATATTTAGTTCCGCCTCTACTTGGCTAGAGAGGGGATATTTCCCTACCGGTCTCAATGACACAAATATTTGTCTTATTCCTAAATGTGACAATCCTACATCAATGAAGGATTTACACCCTATTTCGCTTTGTAATGTCTTGTATAAAATGATCTCTAAAGTGTTAGCCAACAGGCTGAAGTGTTGTCTAGATAAATGTGTTTCTCAAGAGCAGTCAGCTTTTGTGGAAGGTAGATCGATCCTTGATAATGCTCTTATTGCCACAGAAGTTATCCATGCTTTGAAGCGGAAGACAAAGGGTAGAAGAGGTGAGTTGGCACTAAAGATTGATATTAGTAAGGCCTATGATAAGGTGGATTGGGGTATCCTCCGTGGAGTTATGACTAGGATGAGGTTCACTGATGTCTGGATTCGGTGGATTATGATGTGTGTTAGTTCAGTCAATTACTCGGTGTTGATGAATTCTGACCGAGTTGGCCCTATTTCGCCAGGTCGAGGATTGCGACAGGGTGATTCATTATCTCCTTATTTATTTATTTATTTATTTATTTTGGTAACAGAATGTTTAACTGCTCTCATTCACCAGGCTGTTGGTAGGGGTGACCTTCATGGAGTGCGGATTTGTCGTGGTGCTCCAGAGGTCTCTCATCTTTTGTTTGCGGATGATTGTTTCTTATTCTGTAGGGCTAATGTAGCTGAGGTGAATGAACTCATGAGGATTTTACATACTTATGAAATAGCATCAGGTCAGGAAGTTAACCTAGTTAAATCAGAAGTTTTTATTAGTCGGAATATGTCTCAGGCAGCTAAAGAAGATCTCTCTCATATCCTTGGTGTCAAACTTGTATTGGGTACGGGTATATATTTTGGATTACCGTCCATGGTTGGCAGAAGTAAAAAAGCAATATTTTCCTATATCAAGGATCGTATTTGGAAAAGAATTAATTCCTGGAGAGGGCGTGCGCTGTCTAAGGCAGGCAAGGAAATCATGATAAAGTCGGTTCTGCAAGCAATACCCTCCTATGTAATGAGTATGTTTATTCTTCCTGCTTCACTTATTGATGATATTGAAAAAATGATAAATGCTTTTTGGTGGAGGAACAGTAGTACTAATAATAATAATACTAAAGGTATTCAGTGGTTAGCTTGAGAGAGACTTGCTTGCCCAAAGGCTTATGGGGGTTTAGGCTTTCGTAATTTTGAAGCTTTTAATAAGGCAATGGTTGCAAAATAAGTTTGGAATATAGTTAAGGTTCGAAACTTGTTTTCAAGGGATGTAGCGGAGAAGATTCTGGAAACACCACTTGTTAGTTCAGTCTGTGAGGATAAAGTGGTCTGGGATGAGGAAAGAAATGGGTGTTATTCAGTGAAATCCGGGTATAAGTTAGATATGCGTTACTTAATAGGTAGCGACAAATATCATGTTATGGGCAATTGGAATGGTATTTGGAAAGCTCAAGCTCCGCACAAGGCACGTCATTTACTTTGGCGCTTATGTGGAGGATGTCTCCCGACTCGTTCTCGATTGTTGGAAAGACGAGTGGAATGTACTCTCAATTGTCCTGTGTGTGATGAGGAGATCGAGGATGAGCTTCACATATTCTTTAGGTGTGCAGTAGCCCAGGATAGTTGGAGTGCAGCTGGTCTGTCGTCTATCTTACATAATGCTACTACCAACAAACTAGTGCTATGGATCGTATTTTCGCTATTTGCAGCAATGAAAGTAGTGATACTGTTGGTAGAGTGGCTATGTTACTCTAGTGCATTTGGCAAAATCGTAATGATAAGCTTTGGAATGATAATGTACAGATGCCACGTCAAATTGGAAGACACGCTTTTGATGCTTGGAATGATTGGTACTCAGTACATAAGTTACAGAGTAATAATGTGAGCGGGACTACAGAAGCGGATTTAGTAAGGTGGGAGAAACCAGCTCTAGACTGGGTAAAATGTAACGTTGATGTTGCCTTTGTGGCTGGATCTGGAAGGACCTCGATGGGATTGTGTTTTCGCGATAATAGTGGTCACTTCATGGCTGGTATGACACAATGGCAGCAAACTGTGATTTCATCTGTGGAAGGAGAAGCATGAGCTTTACTTTTAGCAATGGAAGAAGCAAGACATAGAGGACTGAACCAAGTTCAATTTGAAAGTGATTCGAAGGTCTTGGTAGAGGCCATTCATATGAAGCGTAGAGGCAACTCTGAGTTTTTGTCAATTGTTCATGATATCCTTAGTCTTATGTCATCTTTTATAAACTTTGAGGTTAAGTTTGTTAGGAGGCAAGCGAATTTGGTTGCTCATACTCTTGCTAGGGCGGCCAATTCTTGGGCTAGCTTCCATAGGTTTGAGAATATTCCCTTTTGTATTGAACGTTTAGTTTTTAATGAAATGCAGTAAGTTTGTTTGATTAAAAAAAAAAAAGTAATTTATTGCATTTTTTTCCCATATATCTCCTTTATTGATATAAATATCTAATGACAGTCCAAATTTTACACACCAAAATTATGCAGCTCAGGCAACTTCAGTGTATTACTAGAGGTGATGCAATGGAAAAAATGCATATGAAATTCTTGATCTTAAGACTGAGAAACGTATAGAAATGTATTCTGCATGTGGTATAGAAAAGATTATTTGTTGGTTTTGATGATATCATGTTTTGTGGGATTTGTTATAATTTGCTATTGAGGGAGTTTTGTTGTGATTTAATGGTGCTGGTGTTTATATTGTTGGAATTGAGTTTTCTAATTGATTGAATAGCTTAATAAATCTCACGTTGGATTTTATAAATTTTTATTGTAGTTGATTCGATTTATTGAGGAGGTATTATTATTGGACCAGTTTCCAATTTCTATTTTCACTTTGAATAAATCTATATCAAAATGTTATTGTGGCTCAAGAGATGGTGCATTCTATGGCCAAAATGAAAGGTAACAAAATGTTTATGTCCATTAAAATTGATTTGGAAAAAGCATATGACCGTCTTAATTGGAATTTTGTTGAACAGTGTCTGTCTGATTGTAAGTTTCCTCCTAATCTTATCAATAGTATCCATTATTGTATTACTTCCCCTACTTATAAAATTTTATGGAACGGGGACAAAACAGACTCATTCACTCCTACGAGAGGCATTCGGCAAGGGGACCCCTTATCCCCATATTGTCATTTGTATGGAACGTCTGTCTCATATTATTTGTGATCAAGTTGATGCTAACTATTGGGTGCCTATGTGTGCAGGTAGATCTAGACCTAAAATTTCTCATCTCCTTTTTGCTGACGATCTCCTTCTTTTTGCAGAGGCATCTATAGAACAGGCTCATTGTATCATGCATTGTTTGGAGCTTTTCTGTGAGGCCTCAGGCCAAAAAATTAACAGCCAAAAGACTCAAATTTTCTTCTCAAAGAATGTCGATCAACAACTTAGAAATGATATTGTTAATCATACTGGGTACACACCAATTACTAGTTTGGGTAAATATTTAGGAGCCAACATCTCCCCAGGAAGGACTACTAGAGGAAAGCTTAATCATATCATTGGGAAAATGCAAAATAGATTGAGTGGGTGGAAACATCAGTGCCTTAGCTTGGCCGGAAGACTTACCCTCACCAAGTCTGTCCTCAGCTCTATTCCTTACTACCACATGCAATATGCAAAGCTTCCAAAAACCCTTTGTGATGAGATGGAAAAGATCCAAAGAGGCTTCTTGTGGGGTGATACTGAACAAACTCGCAAACCGCATTTGGTTAATTGGGATATTTATTGTTCACCTAAAGTAAATGGGGGGCTTGGAATCAAGAGGCCTCATCAAATGAATGAAGCTTTTCTTATGAAAATTATTTGGAATATGATTAACCGTCCTGATGATCTTTGGTGCAAAGTCCTTTACAGCAAGTATGGTAGAAACACTGACCTTCGAGCTTCTATTATTTCTCAACCCTATGACTCCCCTTTATGGAAAACCTTAGCAGGTATTGGAGATCAGTTTTGAAGTCACACAGTTTGGCAAGTGGGAAACGGACAACAAATAAATTTCTGGCTTGATAAATGGATGCCTGATGGGCACACTCTTTTAAATCTTTTACTCAACAAATTGTGGATACAACACTTACAATTAAGGATACTGTGAATGAGGTCGGAAATTGGGATCTCAACTTTCTCACAATTCATCTTCCTCAAACTGCCGTGGAACAACTAGTGGCAATCCCAACACCGAAGGAGACAGATGGCCCAGACTCACTAGGGTGGATCGGAACCAACACTCGTCAATTTACGGTTCAAAGTGCCTATTATCTCCAATGTGGGAATTATCTCCCAATTGCAGGAAATTGGAAAAGCTTGTGGGACTGGAAGGGACCTCATAGAATACAAACATTTATGTGGATTGCTGCTCATGAGCGTCTTCTAATAAACTACCGCAGAAGCAGATGGGGAAATGGTATTGCCCCCACCTACCCTATCTGTGGGAATGACGATGAGACTATTATCCATACTTTGAGGGATTGTGCTTATGCTAACCAATTGTGGATCGAACTAGTAGCTTCTAATCATATTACTAATTTCTTTTCGTTGACTTGCCGGGAATGGATATTCAATAATATGGAGAAAGCACAAAATAAAGAATGGAAGACTATTTTCATGATAACGTGTTGGCACTTGTGGATGTGGAGAATTAAGAGTATTTTTGAAGAGGGTTTTCGGCGTCCCAATAACCCAA
Source organism: Trifolium subterraneum (assembly GCA_951799995.1). NCBI lineage: Eukaryota > Viridiplantae > Streptophyta > Magnoliopsida > Fabales > Fabaceae > Trifolium > Trifolium subterraneum. Next base: position 68,321 of record OX637466.1, read on the forward strand.
CTCATGTGATTCTCAAGATGTCTATGGAGATCGATAGATGCGAGCAAACTCATTTGGATGGATGGAATCTTCAAAATGAAACTATTGTCATTGGTTGGAAGCAGCCTCGTGAAAGATGGTTCAAACTTAATTGTGATGGCGCTCACAAAAGTTCAATTCAGCTTTCAGGATGTGGTGGACTCCTCCGCAACAATGACGGTATTTGTGTGAGTAGTTTTGCCCGAAAAATCGGCTCTTGTGACGCGCTCCATGCTGAGATGTGGGGCATGTACATTGGAATGGATTTAGCTCGAAGAAAGGGAGTTACCCACCTTCAAGTGGAAAGTGATTCAAAGGTGCTAGTTGACATGGTCACGGAAAATTGCAAGGTTAACGGAAGGATTCCGACTCTGGTCAGGCGCATTCGAAGAAAGGGAGTTACCCACCCTCAAGAACTTAGATTGGCAAGTCCAGATTAACCATACATGGCGAGAAGGAAACAGACCTGCTGATTGGTTAGCGAACTTTAGTCTAACCTTGAACTCTTTTGATTTGCATACTTATGAGACTCCTCCTCGAGAGCTACAAAGTCGACTTTTCCCGTGCTTGCATGCCTCGGAGTGTTCGCTTAGTTCCTTAGTTTTCTTGGGGCTTTGCCCCCCTTTTTGTACCAAAAAAAAAAAAAATCTATATCAAATTAACTTTAATTTTAGTTTATATAAAATTTTGGTTGTGTTCATCTTAAAATCCATTATCATATTTTTTTTATTCATTTTATAACATATGTAGTAAAAAAAATTCCAATGGAACAAGAAAGAAAAGAAGGCACGGGTTAAAAACTAGTTTCTAGCCATTAACCTAACAAATAAAAAAAAGAGTAGGCCTAACCATTTTATTTTAAATAAATTTTTACGAAAAAATTAGGGTCATGTTAAGATAGCTAAAAGTAGAAATCTGCATTTAATAACACATAAAAATTTAATATTTAAAAAGTATAATGCACATATTACAATGGAATATTACTACATTTATATTCTTAAAATGTGCCTCAAGTGCACATGTTAACATTTCCCAAAAAATTATAATACAGTAACTGTCTCTAAACTAGTTTAACAAATGAGTCAAAAAAAAAAATCCATCTTATTGCAAAAAAAAAAATAAATAGAAAATCCATTTAAAATCCCATCTTCTCCGATTTACAGGAAGCTTCGAGAAGAGCAATCGGCAATTGCAACTTAGTTCTTCGTGAGTTGAAAGACGGCGTGACCTGAGCGGTGCTTGTAGTAAAATGGAGTCCCTCGGAGGAGCAGAAGCAGGTTCGTCGACTAGGAGTGAGAAAGAAGAGCAGCAACAAAAACCGTCGTACACTTATTGGGTTAGGAAAATCACCGAAGATGCAGCGCCTTTGCCTGTGCCCCACAAGATAGATGCAGCTCCACCTTCTCATTCTCAATCTCAGCAGCCTGGTTCTGCTTGGAATCGCGTATGAATATTCTTTCCTTGCTTTTTTTTCTTGTCCCCAAGGATTATTGCTATGCGTAACTGTTCCTTATATTTTCTTCTATCAATCAATCAATAAATCAATCTTTAATCTTTAATACAGGCTGGCACATGGGAAGAGAAAAGTCTTAACTATTGGGCAATTCCAAGAATTAAGGTTTGCTTGTCATTTTGTTCTACAATCTCTTGTATTGGATCTGTCATGAATACAGTACTATTTAATACATTTGTTTTGTCAACCTATCATTATTTTTAATCTATACATCTTTTTTCTTTCTCAGGAGCTGCTCATTTCAGTGGGCTCCATCCCATTCTCCTCTGGCAGAGCAGAAGTGGAAGATGTAACAAAATGTGTTGGAGATGTGAGTTTATTACATGGCTATTCTTGTATTCTAGGACACTGGCATGTTTTACTGCCCTGCGTGGAGATTCCACACAATCTGACACCTAGAAATGATTCTGTAATGAATCTATTGTCCTCACTTACACGTTGATTTTGTGGGTTTAAATGATGCTCTAAACTCACATTTTAAGATGATATCAAAACCACTTGACAAAAAAAAATGATGTCAAAACCTATCCTAGATTTGTTGTTTGGCCTCCCGTATCGTCCATGCTCTAGGTGCATACTGTTGGACAGCCTCTTGGATGGCTGCGTTTGTTGCAAAATCACCTTTTTTGTGGACATTTTGAAATACCCTCATTGCAACCTCCAACACCTCACTGGATGTTGGGTGTGGGGGGTGTGGTTTAGTCCCACATTTGTTAGACATATGGCCTAAGTAGCATATAAACTTGACAACTCTCACCTTATAAGTCAGTCTTGTGAGGCTAAACTCACATTTTGAGAAAATAGGGAAGATGTAGAGGATTAAATTGTCTAAGTTGTGGTACAATTTAAAGGGGGAGAGTAGGGAAAATGTAGGATTATAAGTAAGAGAATGTTGTCGAGTGAAGAGTTCAAATTCACTCAGACAACCCGATTGTGATTCCATTCATTATTTTTCTTCTACTTTCTGATCCGATTTTTATCAAAATAATATTCTCTTTTTCATTTTTAAGTGAAATAACGAGGAAAACCAAATTATATATTCTGTATTTATAACAAATGTATTGGTAAAAAATGTAATCTATCTTTTCACAATGTATCTCTTGCTTCTCAAAGGCGATACACAACAATGAATGAATATTTACATCATGGACAATTTTTATTGAAAAATAATAAGTAGTCTTTGACAAAACGGAAATCTTTCTTTGAGGACATTAAAAGTGTAATCTTTCCAATTTTTTGTTTTTCATTTTCCTATTGGTTTTTCTTTTATTTGTGTTCTTTTTTCTATTGACTAATGACTAGAGTTATATATGGACTTCTTCAAAGATAGTTTAACTTTTGTGTTTTCCCTAGTTGATGGTGAGTTACATGGTTAGTTCATGCATTTGACATGAATTTATATGCGAAAAATGAAAGGATAATTTTGAACATCATCACCAAAACAAGTGTGTGTGTGTTTTTGTATATTTGACAGATCATTACTTAATGATTATACATTTATTATAGGCATTTATGGTGGTTGTTCGGAACAAGAAACGTGTCAGTTTCACATATGAGTTGTCCTTGAAAGTGAAAGGTGAGTCGTGTTGGCACTGCAATCCAATTGCTCTTTTTATTTTGGATTTCTGTATAACTACTTATAAGTCATGTTTTGCAATTGGATACAGGGGAATGGATTATACAAGGAAATAAGAAGTTGCTTGGGGGGCATATAGATGTTCCAGAGATCTCATTTGGTGAACTGGATGACTTGCAGGTACCTCTTATTATTGATTTTAACTTTTGAGACACTGAAATCGGAAATGGCTTACCTAGATGTCTAAGCTGTTGATTGGATTTTGGGTTTTTTGTGTGGTTCGTCCTTTTTTCATTTGGTTTTTTACTATAACGAAATTAATTATGCCATGATGCAATTAGGAGGCCAGATTTTCTCCCAAATATGTGCAATGGTGCACATTTATTTTGTGATAGCTTAATAGCCACACCTATTGTGGAAAAGATGGAAGAATTATGTTTGGTACCTCTTATTATTGATTTTAACTTTTGAGACACTGAAGTTGGAAACGGCTTACCTAGATGTCTATCTGTTGATTGGATTTTGGGTTTTTTGTGTGGTTCATCCTTTTTTCATTTGGTGTTTTGCCATAACGGAATTAATTATGACACAATGCAAGTAGGAGGCCAGATGCTCTCCCAAATATGTGCATTGGTGCACATTTATTTTGATAGCTTAATAGCCACACCTATTGTAAAAAAGATGGAAGAATTATGTTTGGTAACTTGGCTTGTGTGAAGAAGTTTTGTAGAAGAGGGTAGACCAAATGGAGGACAGTCTTGGTATAGGGAGATCAATAAAAAACATAGGTCAAACCACCTGGAAGGATATGGATTTTAATGGTCTTTCATTCGACGTGATGATTCACAATAGAATATTATGTTGTTGTTTGACCCATATAATTATTCTCACTGATAGAAACTGGTTCAAATTAAGAATGAAAAAGAAGTATTCTTATTGAGAATATGGGGTTGAGAGGGATGGTAGTTATTTTTTGAGAATTAGAATTGAGATTAGGGAGAGTCCTAGATCTCTTGATTATCAAGGAAGTTTTTTATATACTTTATGCATATTCTTTCTGTAAATAATCCTTGTTCTTGGTTTGGCCCTTCCAATTTTAAAAACACTGAATTAAATAATTTATTTTTATTTTGAATGGCATATTTGTAACAAGGTTAAAGCTTAGAATAGAAGATAAACTTTAGCTTGTGAGGGAGCTTTAGAAGATATGAAAATATTTTATATGTTATAATATCTTGATATCATCTTAGATTCTCATAGGATTAGTTTTATCTTGGAGTATCTTAGACTATTTCTTAACTCTCCACACTGCTTTAATTAAATTGTGACTTGTTATTTGCTTGATCATCTGTTTGTTCATTACGGCAATTTTTCATTATGCAGATGGAAGTGAGACTTAATGAAGCATCGGATATCTCACATCAAGATAAAATTGAAATATGCAATGACTTGAAGCTTTTTTTACAGCCTGTACGGGAAAAGTTGCTTCAATTTGAACAGGAACTCAAAGATAGATAGTGACAAAAGCATGTAGATGTTGTTCTTAATTTGATTTGATCGATCGGGGTACTATTATTTCTGCTACAACCTCTTCAGAAATAAGGTTTTGCATCACTATCTGGATCCTTATTGAAAGCATGGAAATCCTCTTATGTAGGCCTAACATCATCAGACATTTATTTACCTAGTACATATGGTGTGGTTTTGCTTACGAATCTCATTTCACTGAACCGTCTATTTTGTGGTAAACCACGTTGGACATTTTGGTATGTGTGGTAATGTTACCTCACATTTAAAGCTGAATCTTAGGTTATGTTTGAGAGTATTTTGGAGGTGGATGATTTTTTATTTATTTTTACAATACAATCCAGGATCATATTTGTTGACTAGTTATTATGCTTTGTTTGTGTGATTGCTACTTAGACTGAGTTTGGGAAGTTTTTTGTGAACTTAATTTTTTTTTTTAGTTTAAAAAAAATATTTAGGTTGATGGGATGGTGTCCCAGTCCAAGGCAGGGAAGACCTTAGGGCTCAAAGAACGCTTACAAATATGATTACATTTACCTCTTTCCAAAAACACTAGCAGGGCTCGAACCCGGGACCTCTCGGATTCAAGACCCATCTTTTTACCACTAGACCAAACATTTGGAGTTTTTTGCGGACTTAATTGATTATTATGGTGATAGTTTTAATTAATTAGTTATTGTCTAATTGATCAAATAACAAGATTTAATCATTTAACTCATCCAGTTGTGTGTGAGATCTTGTTTTCACCTTGTGTTTGGTCATTTATAAACAACATTTAACTAAAAGTCTAAAATCCAGTTGTGTGTGAGATCTTGTTTTCACCTTGCGATTCTTTTCAATAATGTTCTAGTTTGTCCTTACCAAATATAGGTGAGTGTTAATCCCACCACGTCTACTTATTATTAAAAAGGAACAACTACAATGAAATTAATTTGAGAACATTTCTCCTGTTTATATCTGCAACAAATAAAAGACTATTTGAGTTGGACATGATTCGTAAAAAATTACAGTAGAACCTATATCAAATCCCATATCTGCTAACACATATGCACATTTGTACATATATTAGCTTTATGGTAAGCATGGCATACAAGCACATCCCAATCCTGTGCAATTTTCTTCGAATTTTCTTGCCTAAACTTCAACCTTCAGTGCATACACGCAACTCCACCTTCTAAAGTCTTTCCTCCAAACATAACAAAAGCCTTCAAAGTGAAATGTATCATATGATTGTACATAATATGAGTATATTTAAAGTAAGTGAAAAATAGTAATTTTTTTTCAACCAAACAACCATTAGTAAATGTCCAATACATAAAGGAAAAATCTAAAGTCTATGGAAACTAGCCCAGAAATTAGCCGTCTAAGCAAGAGTATGAGCAACCATATTCACTTGTCTCCTAACAAAATTCACTTCAAAGTTTACACACGATAACATAATTTGAATAATGTCAGCAACAATTAAACTAAATTTCAAGTCACCACTACGTCTTGTTCGAATAGCTTTAGTCAACACCTGTGAGTCACTTTCAAATTAGACCATAATCAAACCTCTATGTTTGACTTCCTTCATGGCCTGCAAAAGCGCCCATGTTTTGTCCTCCACCGTTGACAGGTGGCCCACTGTCTCTGCATAAAATCAGCCACAAAGTTACCAATAAGATCCCGAAAACAAGCTCCCATCGCTGTTACCCTGACTTCAACAAAAAAAGCAACATCAACATTACATTTTACCTAACCAATGCGAGGATTTTCTCATCTACCAGTGGCAGAAGGCACAAAATTTTAGTTTTCATTATGCTTCAGATGATGGACAACAGACCAATCATTCCACGCATTATATGCAATTCTACTGACTTAGTTCGGTAAGTTGTGACTCTCATTCCAAACTACGTCATTTTTTTAACGGCACTCCTGTTTTTTTATAAGCAATGCTAGTTGTTAGTATTACAAATTTTCTCCTTGACACGGTTCGAACCCTGGACCTCCAGCTCTTTAACCCCGCTCAACTAGTTTAACCAGTTGAGCTACTCATCCAACCCGGAACGACACTCCTGTTGGTGATGCCAAACCACACTCCTGTCAAGAGAGGATCCAAATCCAGAATCTATTTTGAGTTACCTTTTACAATTTTAATTTATTTATTTTCATGGAAACTAATCTAGCAGCTAAAAATTGCACTTTTAAAATAAATAAGTAAGTGTCTAATTCGAACTCTTTATTATATATATATATATATATATATGGTTTGCTAACTTAGACCACCTAAAAACATGAAGGTCTAAGTTAGCAAGGTGTACCTTTTCACTTTGGACAAAAAAACCAATTATCGCTACTCAAACATGTTATAAATAGAAGGGTAGTTATCTCAATGTCATTTAATTAATTAAAGAAAATAATTAATTGAAGTGAGAAAGTCATGTGTCTTTCAAGCAACTTCCTCTATCCGATAAATAAAGTGTTCCATGTTAAGCCATGTGTCCCTTTTTAAAATAAAGTGGGTGTAAATTAGCAAAGTGGGTGCAAATTAAGGAACATTTTAAATGAAAGTTACAAAATTATCCATCAAGTTACTAGTTTTAAATAATAAATATAAATGATTTTTTTGTTCAAAGTGAAAAGGTGCACATTGCTAACTTAGACCTTCATGTTTTTAGATGAGTTTAAGTTAGCAAACCCATATATATATATATAGGGGACATATCAAGTGAGAATGGTGAGAATGATTATTAACCCTTTGATCAAAATTGATTGGTTGAGAGGAAATGTTTGATTATGAATTTATTATGACAATTAAAGATTTGTTTTTAACTAGGTGATATTGATGCATAATAATTATTTTGGTGATTGTTTTAAATCATTGGATTAAATGAAATGAGTGGATGAGATTTGTGTCAAATAAATTTTGACACATTGGTGTCATTTGATTCTAACATATATATATATATATGAATTTGCTAATTTACAACCATCTAAAAACATTAAGGTGTAAATTAGCAATGCGCACATTTTCACTTGGATAAAAAACCCTTGACATTTTGTTATTTTACACTAGAAAATTGAGGGTTAATTATGTAAATTTTATTAAATGTTGTGCACTCATTTGCTAATTTCCACCCACATAATTATAAATATATTCAACCTAAATAAACAACCTAGGAAATTAAAAAAGACAACTTGATACAATCCAAACACACATTTATAATTTACATTATTTTGGTTTTTAGACAAAACATTGTGCATTATATTTTTTTTCCCATAGTACTAGTGTCTTATATATATACGATTTGTTTTCTATGCATGAATTCACAATGTAATAACATTTTCTTATTTAATAAAATTTATACAGTAACTTCAAATAATAATTTATCTTTAACAAAAGTCAAAAAAATAAATTAAAAGTGTCTGATCACATGTTTGTGTTCATATGGCTTGTTTCATGTTTTTTATTTTTGAAAGAATTTGTTTCATGTTTAAAATTGTCTCTTTGAAACATTAAATGCGTTTATAAATAAGTGGGTGTAAATTAGCATGTTGGGTGTACATAATTTAATCAAAGTTACAAAACTAACCCTCAATTCACTACTTTTAAATATCAAAGATGAAGGATATTTTAGTACAAAGTAAAAATGTGTGCATTGCTAATTTACCCCTTAATATTTTTAGATGGTTATATATATATATATATATATATATATATATATATATATATAGGATAAAAGAAAAGAAAAAAGGAAGGAACATTTGATCTTAGAACGTGGCGGAACAATAGCCATGGGCATGAGTGTGCTGCTGGGTTGTAATGGATAATAGTATAAGTATTGAGTATGAATGAATGTGGAAATGTTGTGGGTTTGGTTGGGATACTGAAAAATGTTGGCATATATTATTAATGTTCTTCATGAGCTCGTCAGTTGTATTATCTTCATCCAACAATTTCATTCAATTCTTTAAACACAAACAACAACAACAACAACAACATCTTCTATTATCCAACTCTTTCCTCTCCCTTCAAAATTCATCGCCGCCGCATGCTTCATCCACCACCAAAAGAACAAGGCGGCTCAGTGGCTTCATTTCCAAAGCGGAAAAACATAATAATAATTCAAGCAAAAGAAGCAAGACGAGTTGGTGGCAGAAATTTTTTTCGGAGGACGATGGGAATTGGCTTGGTTTGAAGGAAGATGATATGGCTGAAGAACAACAAGAGTTGTCTGAGTCTGAAGAACAACAAGAGTTGTCCGAGGATGAAAAGTTTGAGGCATGGAAGCAGAGAGCCGAAGCAATTATAGAATTGAGGGAAGCCCAAGAAGATACAAGGAACCAAGAGGCCAGGAAATGGGAAGACTGGCTTTTGGAAGAGGAAGTTAGCAACAATTCTTCTTGGGAGAGGGGAATCAAGGATTACAGGGAGGAGGTGCGAGCTGATGATTCCTCTGAAATGGAGGGAATTGTACGGTCTGTTAGGTCTTTGATTTTTGGAAGAGAACAAAATGATGATAATGATGATGACATACTTTATGAAGACCGCGTTTTCCAGTATGCTTCTTCAAAATCGGTAAGTGCATTTCAATTCTTCCAATCATATATGTAATGTGCTACTGCTTCCTTAATACTACATTCTCCATTCACTAACTCAATTCCATACACCAAAATTGTTATTACAGGCTAAATTTTTGGCACTGTTGATTATTATACCTTGGGCAATCGACTTTCTGGTTCATGACTATGTATTCATGCCTTTTTTAGACAGGTAATTCTTGGAAATCAACTTTCTTACTCAGATCTTATATTTTTTCTCTCAATTCATGCATCAATTTGTTTTCCTTTTCAAAAGTTTTATTCTACTTTGCAAAATTGCTTCAAGCCATGTACACAAGCACCTGCCAGGGACATGGAAGATAATGGCCAGTGGACTGCCTTGCCCATTAATATAATGTTCTAGTATGCAAGACCAAAGAGTTTTAGAGGCACAAGTGATGAGGGTCAATCTGAGATGTATTAGGTTGCTCAATGCCCATACTGGGGGAACTCATGGTTTTTAGGACCATCATGTGTCAATAAATTGCAACCAACTAGGAACCCCTCAGTACACTCTGAAAAAAAAGAAGCCAAAATATACCCCTAAGTACACTCTCGCAATACAATACCAAAGAGTATAGTACCACAAGTATTAGTGGTTGCCTGAAAATAATTATTTCATTTATATATTGGGCAATTGAATAATAAACCATATTGGACTACCATAGTGATAGGGACTTGGGTATTATCAGGTGCCCAAGTCCCACATCGAGTGTATTGGATCGTTGGTGGAATAATTTAAGTTGTTTTGTTTGGTTCTTCCCCCCTTGTTAACTAGCATTTAAGGGAGGGTTCCCAAAATGCTTGGATACTTATCACACAACAGCACATGATATAATATTGCTTCTACCATTTTGTTCTCAAAGTACTTGTGTCATTGACCAATTATCCTGATAGCTCAAGATGTCAGGTGGAAGCAAAGCAATGATTTTTATATCTCTAATAACACACCCTCCATGCAAGAGTCCTTTGGGCTTGAAGTGTTTGTACAAGCCTACTTTCTCTTGTGCTGAAATTTAATTTAGTTATGAAGGGGGGGCAAGGATTTAGCTCATGAGTATGACTACATGGTTGTAGAGTCCTGAATACTGTTGTTATGTAGAAAAGAGTTGGGGTAGGACCTGTCATACCAAAGATGATTGAGTATCGACTTAGGTGGTTTAGGACATTAGCTCAGATGGAGGGCAGCCCAATTGTTAGAGGCAAAGAAGGCAAAAAAAAAAAAAACTATAGGAGAATCTACTTAAAAGGACTTAAAGATCAACGGCTTGGCTAGATATATGATCTATGATTGAACATTATGGCTTTGTTTAATCCATTTAGGTAAAACTCCATGTTTATCTTATTATGTTAAACTTAAATCTTACTTATAGTAGTTTAAGGCATACCGCCTAACATATTAGTTTATCTTATTATGTTGAATAAGGCATACCAAACAGCCCTAGCAAAGATGACAATAGATGAGAAGAAATGTTCACTCTGAATATCCAGTATTAGTGCCTATTAGTTTTACTGATTCTCTATGCGGCTAAGTTTTTTATTTTATAAAGTAGAAACGAAGCTATTACTTTTACCATTTCTTTATAAAGTAGAAACAAAGACATAATTACTTGTGTGTTTGTTTAAACTTGTTGGATTTTTCTTCCTTCTAATTGGACAAGCAACTTTTTGCTTTGCTAGATATGTGAAGACTGTACCACTTGCCGCCCAAATGCTCGACGTGAGAAGACATCAAAAACTGGAAATAATTGAGGAATTAAGAATTGAGAGAGGACGATTTGAGCTTGAGGTAGAGATTGGTAAATCTCCACCTCTTTCTGATAATGAGGTTTGGTGGGAATTGAGGAATAAAGCGTAAGATCAATACTTTGTTTTTCCTGATTATTTTAAATTGGTCTGTCCCCCAGGGAAATTCTGTATCTGTTGGTAGAATGAGCATGAAGTGGTACTTTGAATTTAGGAAAGTCCAAAATGGAAATTATTTGATGATGTTAGCGATCATTCAAATTGGGTAGTAACAAAGCTTTGTTATGTAAAACATATAGATTCACTCATGTGCTCTTTTGTTTCTTTTTGCAAGAGAAGATATCAAAAAATCTTATTCTTATCTTAGCTTATCTCTTAGGATTAATTTCCTATCTTAGGTATTTTAGATTATCTCTTACTAACAGTTTCAATGTTTCTTAATTGTTATCATGATCTGTTTCCCTATTTGATTAGTGTTGAAATATTATTTATTTAGTATTATTTATTTTCTTATTTAAGAGTCATTATATTACTCCTAAAATTAAGGAGTTGACTTTGTATTTTTTCTCCTATAAAAGGAGCCTTTTTTCTTCATAATGAAATAATACAGAATGTTATCACCCTATGCTTTTCTACATGGTATCAGAGCCTATCCTAGATCAATTTATTGATTGTTGTGGAGACCTCCCATATTTGGGCCACCCGTTGTTGTTGATCCCACGCACCAAGCCCAATAGTGCTGGGCGTGAGGGGGTGTGTTAGAAGTCCTACGTTGGCTAGAGATGTGGCAAAGATAGCCTTTATAAAGTAGTGCAAACCTCAACTCTCAAACTAGCTTTTGTGGTTGAGTATAGGCCTCTAAAATTCTATTATGGTATCATGAGCTCTGTTAGGGCTAGGGTGATACTGTAAAGCATTCCCTAATTAATAGGGTTTAAACAGTTTAAACAGAACGCGATTAAACAAAACATCCAAGGTTTAAACAATTTCTGACGACCTGACTTTATCCGATTGAACCGATCCAAAATATGGTGGAACATACGCAAACACCACCTCCTCCCGGAGGTCGCGGAGGCGGAGGCAACAACATCAATTTCGGCGGCACCAACACCAATTCCGGCAAAGTAAGTGGATTTAACATGCCAAACATGCCCAGTTTCATGACAAACAACAATTTTAACGGTGGGACTGGTCATGGTAGAGGAGATGGCAACAACAACCTTTTTGGGTTCGGTGATGGCTACCCATTTGATGGTGGTTACAGTAACTCAGGAGGTGGAAGTCAAAATAACTCTCTTCAGGTTAATGTTCAGAAACTGGATGGCTCAAACTACGCTGAATGGTCCCAGACTGTTCGATTGATTCTAGACGGCAAAGGGAAGTTGGGTTTTCTTACCGGTGATGTTTCGGCGCCTGCAACAACACATCCTAATTACAGGTTCTGGAAATCTGAAAACTCTTCTATTATTGTCTGGCTTATTAATACTATGGAGGTAGGTATGAGAAAAACATACATGTATCTGCCTACAGCAAAAGATGTTTGGGACGCTGTAAAACTGTCTTACTCTGATATTTAAAGTTTCTCTCAAATTTATGATCTAAAATCAAAGTTATGGAGTTTAAAGCAGAATGACATGGATGTCACTATCTACTATAATGAATTGATGGCCCTTTGGCAATAGTTGGACCAGTGCTATGATTATAACTGGAGGTGTACTGAAGACAATGTTCAGTTTATTAAGACGCAGGAGAACGACCGTGTCTTTATTTTTCTTGCTGGTCTCAACAAGGAACACGATGAAGTAAGAGGTAGAATTCTTGGAAATAATCCGCTGCCAACCCTCCGAGAAACTTTTTCAGAAATCAGAAGGGAGGAGGCTAGACAAAGAGTGATGATGGGAAAGCCAAACTCAGCAACTGATGATTCTGCCATTGTCACAAACAACTTCAATAAAGACGGCAAGAAATATGGTAAGAAAGATGGTAAACTCTGGTGTGATCACTGTAAATTTTGGTGCTATCACACACAAGAGATTTGTTGGAAACTTCATGGAAAGCCTCCTAATTGGAAAAAGAAAGGTGAGGGTCGTGCACTTCAAGCAGCTTCTGATCAAGAGTCACAGTCTTCCCTAAATGCATTTCCATTCACTAAGGAACAACTAGACCAAATGTACAAACTCCTCGATTCTCAAACACCTTCATGCTCCATAGCCCAGAAAGGTAACTTCCCAAAATCAGCTCATCTTAGTGTCATTCCTAATCGTACATGGATCATTGATTCTGGAGCCACCGATCATATGACCGGTGAATCCAGTTTATTTTCTTCATATAAACCATGTGCAGGAAATTCCAAAATTAAAATAGCTGATGGCTCTCTTTCAGCCGTGGCAGGAAAAGGTTCTATTATTTTGTCTCCCTTACTCACCATCCAAGATGTATTACATGTCCCAAATTTGTCTTGCAATTTATTATCTGTCAGTAAGCTAACCACAAATAAAAACTGTCAAGCTCATTTCTTTGATACTCATTGTGTTTTTCAGGATTTGATCTCGGGGAGGATGATTGGCACTGCTGAGGAAAGTGGTGGACTCTACTACTTGGAAGATGAACCAAAAACCAGACATCAATTTGGACCAATAAGTTCTTCTTCTGTTAAATCTTTTTTTGTTTCAAATAATAAGGATGACATTATGTTGTGGCATTTAAGATTAGGCCACCCTAGTTTTAAGTATTTAAGTTCATTGTTTCCTAAACTTTTTGTTGAACAAGACATTTCTTCACTTCAATGTGAGGTTTGTGAGTTTGCTAAACATCATCGAAGTGCTTTTCCAATTCAATCTTATAAACCTTCAAAACCTTTTTCAATGATTCATAGTGATGTTTGGGGGCCTAATCGAACAAGTACTTTATCCAACAAAAAATGGTTTATCACGTTCGCAGATGATCATACTAGACTTTGTTGGGTATACTTGTTGAAAGAAAAATCAGAGGTAGGTCAAATAATTCAAAACTTTTGTAAATTGGTGCAAACACAGTTTAACACTCAAATACAAGTGTTTAGAACTGACAATGGTACTGAATTCTTCAATAAAATTGTTGGAAATTTTTTTCTTGAAAATGGAATTGCGCATCAAAGTTCATGTGTTAACTCACCCCAACAAAATGGGATTGCAGAGAGGAAAAACCGGCACCTTCTCGAAGTTGCACGAGCACTACTCTTCTCTACCAATGTCCCTAAATATTTATGGGGTGAAGCTGTCTTGACAGCTGCACATATAATAAACCGTATGGCATCCCGTGTTTTGAAATTTCAAACTCCTTTGCAAAGTTTCTTTAAATATTTTCCTATTGCTTCAGTTCTATCTGATTTACCGCTTAAAATATTTGGATGCACAGCTTTTGTTCATGAACACAAGCATCTTGGTAAACTTGAACCCCGTGCAATCAAATGTGTTTTTATTGGGTATTCATCTACTCAAAAAGGTTATAAATGTTTTGATCCTAATACAAAGAAAATATTTGTAACAATGGATGTTACTTTTTTTGAAAACAAACCTTTTTTTGGTAATGATCATCTTCAGCGGGGAAAACAAATGAAGATTCTCCTGAATTGTTTGAAAACTTAATTATCTCAGAAGATGTGTATATATCACATAATTCTGTTCCATGTACATCTGCACCTAAAGAAAATGCCTTAAAAAATTTAGATGAACCTACTCCTTCCATGAGTAAGGATCAATCAGAATTTGAGGCAACAAATCAAAACAAAGATCCAACAAATGTTTTTTCTGAAATTAATCAAAATGCACCAGATAATGATCCTTATAATCAAATAGAAAAAAGATTTGAGGAAGGAAATCCTATTTGGAAAGGCAAAGTTTATGCCAGAAAAAACAATGATCAAGTAGTAGAAGACCATATTCCTCAGCTCAGCCAAGAATCTAAACCGAGTGAAAGTCAACCGACTCAGACAGGTAAATCTCTCCTTGATCCTAATTCTCTATATACCAACCTTGATGTTCCCATAGAACTTAGGAAACAATATATTGATCTTAATGTTCCCATAGCCTTTAGGAAGCCAGGTAGGCCATGTACTAGGCACCCCTTGTCTAACTTTGTATCATATTCAAACTTGTCTCCCTCTTTTGCTGCATTTACTTCTAATTTATCTAGTGTCAAAATTCCTAAGAATGTACAGGAGGCTCTAGAAATTCCAAAGTGGAAGGAAGCGGTTTTTGAGGAGATGAAAGCTCTTGAAAAGAATAAAACTTGGAATGCCACAACTCTGCCGGCAGGTAAAAGAACTGTGGGATGTAAGTGGGTGTTTACAATAAAGTACAATTCTGATGGATCAATTGGAAGGTACAAAGCTCAATTGGTCGCAAAAGGATTCACTCAGACCTATGGCATAGATTACTCAGAGACCTTTGCTCCCGTTGCAAAGCTTAACACAATCAGAATACTCTTATCGCTTGCTGCTAACTTAGACTGGCCTCTCCATCAGCTAGATGTCAAAAATGTCTTTCTCAATGGTGATTTAGAAGAAGAGGTATATATGGATTGCCCTCCAGGTTTTGAAGAAACCTTTGGGTCACAGGTGTGTAAACTAAAGAAGTCCTTGTACGGGTTGAAACAATCTCCGAGAGCTTGGTTTGAAAAGTTTACTCAGTCTGTGAAGAAACAGGAATATATTCAAGGACAAGCAGATCATACTTTATTCACAAAGTCAGGTCAAAATGGAATGATAACTGTTTTGATAGTCTATGTTGATGATATTATTCTTACAGGTAATGATGAGATAGAAATGGAGAGATTAAAAAGAAACTTAGCAGCAGATTTTGAAATCAAAGACTTGGGCCCCCTCAAGTATTTCCTTGGCATGGAAGTAGCAAGGTCAAAGAAAGGAATTGTTGTTTCTCAGAGAAAGTATGTTCTTGATCTCCTACAAGAGACAGGTATGAGTGGTTGTAAGCCTGCTGACACACCGATGGACCAAAGTGCTAAACTTTAGGAGAAAGGGGACACACCAGTTGACACTGGAAGATATCAGAGGTTGGTTGGAAAATTAATATATTTGGCTCATACTCGTCCTGACATTGCCTTCTCTGTTAGTGTTGTGAGTCAATTCATGCATGCACCATATGAAGAACACCTTGAAGCTGTGTACAAAATCTTGAGATACTTAAAAGCAACTCCTGGAAAAGGGTTATTCTTCAAGAAGACCAATGATAAAAATGTGGCAATATTCACAGATGCAGATTGGGCAGGGTCCATCATTGATAGAAAATCAACTTCAGGTTACTGCACATATGTGTGGGGGAACCTAGTGACTTGGAGAAGCAAAAAACAAGGAGTAGTTGCAAGAAGTAGTGCCGAAGCTGAGTTTAGAGCAATGGCCCAAGGAATTTGTGATGGTATGTGGATTCTCAGAGTCCTAAAAGAACTGAAGATAGAGGTAGAACTCCCATTGAAATTGTATTGTGACAACAAGGCAGCTATAAGCATAGCTCACAATCCGGTTCAACATGACCGTACAAAACATATCGAGATCGATCGTCATTTCATCAAAGAAAAGATAGACTCTGGTACTCTCTGCTTGCCATTTATCCCTTCCAATCAACAGACCGCTGATATATTAACCAAAAGCTTGGGAAGAACAACATTTGAATACTTCAGCAAGTTGGGCATGATTGACATCTACGCACCAACTTGAGGGGGGTGTTGAAATATTACTTATTTAGTATTATTTATTTTCTTATTTAAGAGTCATTGGAGTTGACTTTGTATTTTTTCTCCTATAAAAGGAGCCCTTTTTTCTTCATAATGAAATAATACAGAATGTTATCCTAACAGCTTAAGCTTTTGGGATAATCGGTTATTTGACATGGTATCAGAGCCTCTATGACTAAGTGGTCTAGAGTTCGATCCTCGCTCCCCTCACTTTCTAATTAAAAGTAGAATTTAAACATATGGTAGGTGGGCCTATTCATTATCCACGCTTCAAGCCCAAGTGGGCTCTTACGTGAGGGGGCGTGTTAGAAGCTTAAGCTTTTGGGATAATCGGGTATTTGACAATTAGAATTATCAGTCTAGTTTTAGAATACTTTAATGTCATTGCTTAGTGTATATATTGTCTACAAACCATTTTCATAATAAGAAGTCTTTGTTTTCTTTCTCTTTTTTCCTTCCTTATATAAAATTCTCAACTTTAAGAACAATCATGCTAAAGAGTGTGCACTGTCGTTTTTAATCTTCATTAATTCTACTTGAACTTTTTGTTATTAAAGAACTTGTGAACTGGTAGAGACTATGAGCAAAAGGAGAATAAATCTAGTCCTGAGCTTGTTGGTTTATTGTTATGCTATTCTCTAGTGTCATTTGTTTAAGATGACCTTGTTGATCTTCAATTGTTGTATAATCGTTGTCTTATTTCCCTTCTATTTTTTTGCTCTGATAGATTAGAGTTGAGAGACGAGTGGAGACTGGAGAATCGCAGAGCATTTGCCAACATATGGTCAGATACAGTTTACGGGATCTCATTATTTATTCTTTTGTACTTCAATAAGAGTAAAGTAAGTTTACGTTTTTTCCTTCTGCTAAATGTTTTGATGCACTGCCAATTTTGCTGGATGTGTTTTCTACCATAAATATCACTTTTACTTTTAGATATATTATTACTCTATGTAGCTATTCTTGTCCTGATTAATTGGAACTAGTTTAAGGGGAATAAAATATGAATCATATTCATATTGGATTTTGTTAGGAGGTAGTTTTGATTACGTTGATTTATTACCTTATTCCTTTCTCTCCTCATCTATGGGAGATTTGATTTCTATTTGGTCATTAATATCTTAGCAGATTAAGGGATTCAACTCGGTATTTGTATGAGGAATGGTTTGTTGAGTTGAACTTGATGACTCAATAGCCTAGAAAGTAATCCTCAAAATCACCAGAAGAATAGTAACCTGGACAGAAATGTGTAGATTAAAAGAAGGTAACCAGTTAAACCAAAAAGGAGAAAGAATATTAGAATTTCTTAATCTTATATTAACTAGTAAGATAATATTAAGATATTTATATTCATATAGAAACTATTCTATGAATTCAATTAAGAGATTGGGATTTTCACTTGTCACCTAGGGCTAGGACCACACTTTTTGTAAAAAAATAATTAAACAAAATATTAAAAGCTCAAATCTCAGTATAAGATCAATTCTTTCTTTTGGGCTTTCTTGATTAAATTAATGCTAATGGCATTGTTAGTTGTAGATGGAGACAAAGAAAAACTATAGCTAAACTTGTGTACTTGTGTTGCATAATTTCAATAATTAGCAGGATTTGACTGTATTTGTTATTGCATAAATTTGTCTCCACAGTTTCCTATAATTAGGACATATTTGGTTTGTTCAGGTTTTCTTAGATACTATTCCCTTGTAATTCCTTAATTAGAATAGATTAGATATAGCCTGTCTACATTGTTAATCTTGTGTATTTGATTATCCAAAAAATAATATTCAGACCTTTTCACCTTTTTTTTAATTATTTTTTTATCTCTTTTCAAGTAAAGAAAGGTTATGGTAGAAGTGAGTAAGGTAAATACTCATTGCTATGTGCAACTAGTGCTACTATTTGTGCATCTGTAGGGGTCTAAGACTCTTATCTTGTAGGAGGCCTCTTTATTACGGCAGATGATTGGGGTTATGTTGCATTTGTCTTTTGAATATTTCCTGATTTGTTTTCCTATTTTGGTTGTCGATGTCTACTGGTTATTTATTTTGTATTTTCATCTAAAATATACATATTAATTATCCTTTCTTTTGTTTCTTTTCTCATGTTGTGCAGGTAGCTTTGCTTAAATTTACTGGTTATAAAATAATAAACAATATTTCTGATACTGGGAAGGCATTTCTAATTATACTTATCACAGATATTTTCCTAGGGTAACCTCCTTTTCCAACTTTGTAATTGTTATCTATTACATAGGATTGTTATCAAGAGCGACCCTGTGGGGTGTCGCCAAATAAATCTAAGATTAACTAAGAACTCACAGGTAACAGGTTTGATCGAACCTGCTGATACCATGTGACAAGTTCTGGCTTGATGACTTTCTTCATTGTATTGCCTCTATATATAATAGCATGAGCATTTACAACTATTGATTACAATACAAATATTCTATGCCTGATTCTCTAGTCTATTTAGGAATTGAAATATATACAATCAAGGAGAGCCAAATCATTCCCTTATTAACACCCAAAGGTCTGCATGGACAGGAAAATATTCGTTGGCTCTCCAAGATGAAGTTGGATTCTTGGGAATGGTATAATCTATGCTATGCATCATGCCATAAATGCATCCTTCACAAACACTTCGATTGATGTTCATTGATGGAAGACCAATCACCATATTCTTTTATTCTAGCTTTTTAAAACTTTGATAATTAAATGGCTATATCTATAATGCCACAACAAGGAGTTCTTCTCCTCTCGCGCTTAGAAAAAACCACTTTCTTGCATCATGGGTTGTTAGAGGTCATTGGAACAGCAGCCACCAGCTGGCTCTGTTTCTTATAAACGATCATGCATGATGTATCATTTTTCATCAAATTTCACTTCATATCTGTTTTGTACGAGGCCAACACTCATGATTTGAGATAACAAAGGAACATAAAGTAGATCATTCATAAGTTTTGGAGTACCTCTCTTGGTTTGGACAACAATTACTCCTTTAACTTAAACATTAATTGAGTTGCAACCGCTTAACTTTTTTTCTTTCTCATCCAATGACAATGAGACAAAATTGTCCTTGATACCAGTCGCGTGACTGCTACAACCACTGTCAATAAACCAGACCTCTTCATTATCTCTACAGTTAGATACTAAAAACTGCTTCGATGTGTCTTCCATTGTTTCTAAAAAAGTAGCTTCATTCTTCTCCTTCATAATTGGACAGTTTAGCACCATGTCATTTGAGTTTCTACAGCTGGTAAGTTGTATAAACCAGCATCGGTTGTTGGTCTGGCTGTTGGTCTGACTGTTTTTGGTAAGTAGTATAAACCAGCATTGGTTGTTGCTTGTTGGCACTTCTTTCTCTTTGCCACTGACAAACATCAAGCCTGACTATGACCATTGAAGGTTGTTGTTCCCATTCAATTTGGGTCCTGTAATGGGAAGATGAGTGGTTGTCTCCAAGGTCACACCAGGATTTTTCTTGACATGTGATGAGGAGGCCGCAACATTTAGCAACAAAAAAATCTTTAACCATTTTCGTCCTCCTTATGCACGGTAATCTCCTTTTGTCATGCCGTATTTGGTCGTTGGGAAAGATGGAAGGATCGGCCTGTTGCTGATAACATGTAGAATTTCAGAGATTAGGGATATTGTATTCAGATTCACCATATGCTTATCACTTTCTCTCTCTCTCTCTCTCTCAACAGTAACATAACTACCAGATCCATCTTATTTTAAGAAACAAATAACTCTAAATAAAAACAAATTAGTGCATCAGATTTCCATACTCTCCCTCAAGCTACGTTGTAGATGTTGAGAAATCCTACCTTGGATGTAAGATTCTCAAATGTTATCAAATACTTTGGTGAGAATATTTGTTGTTTGCTGACTTGTAGAAGTATACTGAAGGGATATAGTCTCATTTTTCAATATTTTCCTTGACAAAATGATGGTTAATCTATACATGTTTTGTCCTGTCACGATGAACCAGATTCTTATCAATTTTGACAGCAGACTTATTATCATACAACACCTTTATGGGTACCGAACTGAGGGCTCCAATTTCATGTAGCACCCTTTTAAACCATATTCCATCACAGATACCTTGAGAAAGGGCTCTAAATTCAACTTCTATTGAACTTCGAGACACAGCTAGGTGCTTTTTACTCCTCCAAGTGACTGAGTTTTTCCAGATAAAAGTACAATAACCTCATGTTGAGTTTCTTTTAGTCACTGAGCATGCCCAGGCAACTTCAGGTAATATTTCAATTTCCCTATTAGCTACCTTCTGGAAAAATAATCCTTGACCATATGTTCTTTTATGGAACTGTTCATGAATTGGCTCACTCCTCACTGTACTAACTGCATTTAGCTAATGTCTGGTGTGAGATAAACAAATGAGCTTTTCAACCAACCTATGATACATTCCTTTATCAACTTGTGTACCATTGTATAGATTTCCTAGCTTCACAGTTGCATCCATTGGTGTCTCAGATGGTTTACACCCAAGTGGTCATGTCTCCTTTAAGAGATCTAGGACGTAATTTTGTTGGGAAACTGAAATTCCTCTCTTGGACCATGCTAAGAAAATATTTGCGATTATTCGAGTCTTTGATCTCAAACTCTTAGCTAGAAGGCTCTTTAATCTCTTGATCTCTTTGTTATGATCTCCTGTCAGTACATCGTCATCAACATATACAATAAGAATAACCTTCTTTTCTGAGGGAGACTGTTTTAAGGGACATTGAATGTAGCCAAACATCCTTACCACCTTTGTGAATCTATCAAACCAAACTCTAGGTGATTGTTTCAAACCATACAAAGATTTCTTGAGTTTACTGATTATTTTTGCATTGACAGAGGTCTCATCCATTTGATAGAGGGGTAAGGATAGATAACATTTGTGTCAAGTGAAAGTAAAATCCGAGTTGTGCTGAGCTTTGTCACACGTGCAAATGTCCCTTGATAGTCAAATTCCATTAGATTGTGTAAACCCTTTAGCAACCAACAGTTCTTTGAATTTATTGATGCTTCAATCCGATTTTTCTTTATCTTCCACTGGCAGCCCTCTCAACGCTTTCTGGATGGTAGATCCGATATTTCCCAAGTTCCATTTCTTTTAAGTTCATGGATCTCTTCCAATATGGTTTCCTTTCATTCTGGTTTGAGAAGGGCTTCATGGACTGAATCTAGAACCTAGATTTTATCAAAATTGCAAGCAAAATCCAGGTGAGGAGGGGTAAATTTTTCTAAGGCAGTAGGTTTATCATCAATCTCTTCATCATTTTGATCACTAGGAATTGGATCACAATTCACATTTCCTCGTGTGTTTTTGTCCTCTAAATTTAGGATGCATTCAGGACAATGGTGGATTTGTTGCTCGATCAAATAAAGGAATTTTGGTTTCACTACCAAAATACAATCTGGATCTCTTGGAAGAAACTAGATGAATGGTTGTATGCCATCTGACACCTGCATGGTACCTAATGTAAAACTTTGGGAGAAAGAAAGTGCTCTTGTTGACATCGGGAGATATCAGTGGTTGGTTGACAAGGTAATTTACTTGTCTCACACAAGATCTGACATCGCCTTATCAGTCAGTGTGCAAGTCAATTTATGCACTCTTCTTATGAAAAGCATCTTGAGGTAGTTTATATAATCTTGAGATATTTGAATACCAATCTTGGTAAGGGTCTTTTTTATAAGAAGACCAGTAAGGGAATATTTCTATCTTTAGTGATGCAGACTGGGCCAGGTCAGTCACAGACAGAAAGTCAATGTCTGGGTATTGTACCTATTTGGGGGGAACTGTGACATGGAGAAGCAAGAAACAAGGAGTTGTAGCAAAAAGTAATGAAAAACTGAATTTAGAGTGACAACTCAAGGATTTGTGAAGGACTGGATTTCAATAGTCCTGGAGGAACTTTAGATGAAAATTGAGCTTCTATTGAAATTATACTTTGATGATAATAAAGCCGTCATTAGTATAGTTTACAACGCAGTTCAAACCATTGAGATTGATCATCATTTCATATAGGAGAAATTAGATGCTGGAAGTGTATGTCTGCAATTTGTGACTTCTAATCATCAAACAACTGATATTCTAACCAACAACTTGGCAAGACTATAAACCTAACCATTAAGAAATACTATTTTAAAGTAAATGATCTACTTTTGCACCTGATACATGACAAAGCATTATGACATTAAATGATTTAAGTAGCTGACCCCTTCAAATGGGAAAAGACTAGTCTTGTAGAAGGTACTCAAATATTGATTTTACCTAGAACAAGACTTACACTGCATGTGGTTTCTACTTAATACATTTTTTATATGATAACTGTTTTTGTTTTCATATCTTTTCAATACCAATATTTGATAGGATATTCTATCTACCTTGTAAGATTTCCTACTTGAAGTAACCTATTTTGTTTTAGCTTTTATTTTTGAGTTGTTGACTCTTTTTTTTCTTTCCATATTGGGATGCCTACAGGTATCATTCTGAATCTGGTTGGGAAACTTTGTTAGAGATAATTGTTGATCACTATGGGCTTGTAGTTGATCAGGCTGCTATTACTATTTTTGTTTGCGTGATCCCAGTCACCGTTGATGCATGCGTGAAACTTTGGGTATTTTCTTTTCTTTAGTTATATTACTAAATGACAATGGTTTTATGATAAACTATCATTCGCCTGATAATTTAGTCCCTAAACAATATAATATCCTCCCTAAAGTATATAATTTTTTGTCAATTTAGTGCCTAACATCTTAATAGCAAAGACTAAATTGAAATTA
This sequence comes from Trifolium subterraneum, assembly GCA_951799995.1. Classification (NCBI taxonomy): domain Eukaryota; kingdom Viridiplantae; phylum Streptophyta; class Magnoliopsida; order Fabales; family Fabaceae; genus Trifolium; species Trifolium subterraneum. Next base: position 91,806 of record OX637466.1, read on the forward strand.
GGAAGTACAAATTAAAAGCCCAGGGAGTACAATGAAGTAAGGAAACTAAAACTAACTCATCCTTACAAAACTGACTTTTAAGGTTACGGTTGCCCAAACTATATAAACACTACACATGCCATATCTCTAAGCAATGTCGGACTAAATCCACCCCTTCACACCCAACACAATGAAGGTGTTAGAGGCTCCAATGAAGGCAACCCAAATGCTACAATTAGGCGGCTAGGGGAGGACTGCAATGAAGGAAGGATTTTCAGCACACCCCCTCACGCTCGGGCCCCAATGGGCCTGAAGTTTGGGCGATGCGGAAAGCCCAACAACAGATAGGCTCTGATACCATGTGAGATTTTTATATTGAGCGTAACTCATCCTTACAAAATCGGCATGTAAGGTGAGGGTTGCCCAAACTATATAAACTCTACACAGTTCATATCTCTAAGCTATGTGTGACTAAATCCCCCCCTTCACACCCAACACATTGAAGGTGTAGGAGGCTGCAATGAAGGCAACCCAAATGGTGCAATTAGGCGGCAAGCAGAGGACCAAAATGAAGGCAAAATTGCCAACAATTGTAAATGGAAAAATATTATAACTATGATTCAGCTAATCAAGACTATTTAAATGTCTCTTAATGGCTCGACTTTGATGAGCCTAGGGCGCAGAACTGCAGCCAACAAACTTTCCAAGTGGAAGTAGGACAATTGGTCATGTATGATTGGATTTCATAGTAGCTATCTCATCATTTCATTGAGGTCTATTTCATTGGGGAAATGGATCACTAGATTTTTGAAATTTTGTTTTTTGGGTTTGTTTTAAATATCTGGGTTTAATAGAGGAATTTATGAAGAAATGGAAAAAAATTATGGGTTTGTTTCAAGTTTTTGAAGATCTGGGCTTGTGTTGATGAAGTTTATGAAGAAGAAGTGAGGAAGAAGATGAAGAAAAGGAAAAAAATTAGGTGTTGGTAGGTAGTACACTATTAAATACAATAGATCTTCAAGATCCAAAGTTGTTCTTTTGATAAAGAAATCAAATGGTTAATATTAAAAAATTATTGAGGTCTATAGTGCACCACTACAATGTTGGTCCACCTTATACTTTTGGGGTTAAAAGTTAATAGAAGGGACTAACTTGAGTAACGGAAACACCAGTTAAGGCACATAAACAAAACGTTTATTAATTAAGGGACCAAACTAAAACCAAAAGTTTAGTTAAGGTACAAAAATAGTAATTAACCCTTTCATTGATCATCACAATTTTGAATTGGATAGTGCGTACTAGAGGATATAGTAGAGAGAAAAGTACAATGGGATGAACTAAGCCATCATGTGGCCTTCAAGGTTTGCTTGTGTATCTTTTTCAAAATAGATTGTCAATATTATGATAAGGTCTGACTAGAAGTATTAGCGAAGTGCTGTCATTTCTAGTGGGGTGAAAGCAAGTTTATCTTTCTTCTACTATATGGTTTGTTGGCTATGGAGGGTCTGACTCATGGCTTCGTTGTTAGATATCAAGTAAAGGGAAAGGGTTTTGTTTGGTTCTAGTTTGGTAAGGATAGGTGGGGAGACCAAGCAATCCTTCCAATATTGGAAGAAAGCCTTGCACTTGGATTTGTATTAGTAATCCTTTCCTTTCCAAAAAAGCTTATAAAGAGGTGGCCAGCTTTGGGTTTGGACCTTGTGAGGGTGGCTATTCGCTTGGCCAGCTGCTATACTTCTTCATTCATTTCAAGGCTTTTCATGTCAAGGAAATCTTGACATTTTTCCAAGTTTACCTTGATGCCAAGGTGGATTGAAAGTTTGCCTATCTAGTGGTTGAAAACCTTCCCCGTCATTTGCCAATTGTTTACTCCAACATTATCGAGGCCAAATAGTTTGTAATATAGTACACAAACTTGTTTATGGAGCATTTTTGTTGTCTTTATTGTTGAGATACTCCGAGATTTGATTGGATTCCAAAATAGGCATTCCTGAAGAAGAGGAATTAAAAGTTGGCCACTAGTTTTCAATGTTCGGAAAGGGGTACAGGTTTTTTGGGCAGGTATTGTTAAGGTTAATGGATGGAGTTGTTCATTTGATTGGTGAGGGTGGACTGCTTTATTTAATTGTGGTCCCCCTTATGATCCGCCTCCATTGCAGAAAATTTGGGCTGCCTTTATTGTAGGCTCCAATACCTTCATTTTGTTGGGTCTAAAGGAGTGGATTTAGTCGCTCACAGCCTTGAGATATGGAATTTGTAGTGCTTATATGGCTTGAGTAGTACTCACCTTATAAGGCAGTTTTGCAAGGATGAGTTTGATCCAAAGTCTAAAATCAAAGATGGTATCAGTGTTGAGAGTTTCATATTAGATGTGATATGACTCAAAAAAGTATTTATAAGTGGTGGGAATCCCTTACCATACAAGTTAGTTTTGTGAGCATCCCTTACCATACAAGTCCATGGGACCACCCATTATCTGACCGGGTTATACTCTAGATGTTCAATATTTGGTGTGTTTGAGAGTCCCGTATTAGATATGATATGATCTGAAATGTTCAGTATTTGGTGTGTTTGAGAGTCCCATATTAGATATGATATGATCTGAAAATGCATTTCACCTTACAAATCAATTTTGAGGTTGAGTTAAACCCAATCTATATTTTTTAAGATATACTGTGGCAGTTGTCTAATAATGATCTTTGGTTGCCTTATAAACTAGTGTGGGCAATCATCTTGATTTTACTTGGACATTATGTTATCCTTTGACCAATATCAATATCAATGCCAAAATCCTTTTAACATATGGGCGCCTTTACACCTTAAATCTGTGTGGCTAACTGAAATCTGGTTGTGGATCCACATTTAGGTAATTTGTTAAGATTCAGGTCCTGAATCTAGTACCTCTCCAAAATATTACACCTCCATACCCTTGTAAGTGGAGAGACTGTTTCCATAGCTATAATCCATGACCACCATGTAACAAAATACAACCTTGCCATTGTCCCAAGCCTAAATAAAATGAAGCCTGTAGTAGGATTAGACTTTTTTGTTTCTGTTAATACCTAAGAATATGAAAATTTCTATTTTGTGTACTGCTATAAGAAATGGTCCTCTTTTTTTTTATTTTTTATTTTTACAATACCTATATCACCCTTTATTGTTTTTTGTGGTGCAGCTATTCAAATTCCTCCCACGATTATCCCCAAAAGTGATGAGTATATTTCAAGAAATGAAACGTCACTAGCTGAAGATTTTATGTCTGGGAAAGTGGATTCGGCTGTATGTTCTGGCTTTATCGACTGGAATAGTTTCAATTTTTCAGCCTAACCTCATTCTTGTATGCATTTATTGAGATTTGCAATGTCCAGCATTTTATGTAATAGTAACTGCTCCATGAATTCAGCTACCGGTTCATGTTACTCTCTTTTGCGAACCCATGCAAACAAACAGATACTATTCTACTGGTTATATACTAGCAGACGGCAGTTCAAGGTGCTTTATGTGCACAGAAAGAATGGTCACTCAAATCCGCCAATAAATAACTCCAATATGTTATGAGCTTGAAATTCTTAGCCTTCGGTTTATATCCGTGGAATTATTTTTTGTTTGAAACCAATATTTGTATCCGGAGATTGAGTATGTTATGGTAAAACACTTGATGAAATATTCTTTTGTTTGAAATCAATATTTGTATATGGCGGATGCTTCTTCACGAGGGATCTTTTTTCACCTCTATGTTCACTAATTTTTAATTATATGAGGGTGGAAGTGTGGAAAGGAAACTAATATTAACTAAACGAGAAGTATAAATTTCACTAGTATCAACGAAAAAACAAAGATTAACTTGAGGATGACATTTCTTGTGCTAGTTGCCTAGTTCTGTGGTGAAAACATACATCTCCTCGTGAACATAACTAAAATGTCATAAGTGCCATTTTAATTACAGTAATAATTATTTTCCTTCCTTATATTTTTGGTCTTATGTTTAAAAATAAATTTTGATAAAATTATTTCTCTCCGAAAGTATACTTTTAGAAGGAATTTGTCCGGAAGTATACATAATTAATAAAAAATTCTTCCACATTCAATAGGACGAAAATAAGGATTTGCTTTTGTTGAGATCTCGAAGATATTTTCTTATAAATATTGTAAATATTTATTGATAGTGAACGAAATACATATTGGGTGGATTCCTCCTCAAGTGAAAGAAAGAAGTTGGGTGTGTGTATTGGGCTTGAGCCCATAAGTGTCGTGTGTGTGGTGTCATATCAGAAAGCTACTCTTTCGGTCTCCCATGTGATGACTCACTATTTGTGAGGATTTTACGCCATTGATACTTGGATTATTTCCTGCCAATATGGTGATATACTATTGTTTTGAGTCATTTTTATAAAGTCTTGAGTCTAGTTTATATATTTAGGATTTTATGTAATTCTCTATATAAAGAGTTAGTTCTAGTGACAACTGGAGTCAAGACAGACCATGAGGCTAAGTAATACAGTCTCAGAGCCAAAGAATGATAATCAGAGTCAAGACGTTCAGTTCCGTACTGTTCAGAAGGTCGGTTTATCGGATGCACTCAGAATGTGCCACACATGTGTACTGGGAGAAGGACGCGCCTGTCTAAAAGAGGAAAGACAGCTGGAGGATTGTACTATCATAGTATTATCAGCAATTTGGAATATGCCTTATTCTTTGGGCTGCTGATATTTCCATGTGTTCCTAGGCCCACAACCCAAGACCTGCCACTATATAAAGAGTCTTAACCTAATTTTCAGAGGTATCCAAGAGAATACAATTCAGAGTTTGAGGATCAAGAGCGGCCGTCACAAGTGTGGAAGAAGAAGCACCATTGCACGTGTCCGATAACCGGAGGCAATCTGTCTATGCTCATCGGAGGTTGAGACATCAACCTTTGGTGGCGTTGCTTGTAGGTTTATATTTCATTTCTCTTATGATGTATGAATCTATCCTTCTGGTTGTTGATATTTGTATGCTCACCATGAGCTAAACTCTTAATAGTTGGAATATGTGAAATCTAATGAAATAGTATGTTATTCATGTGATGTGTTGTTTATGCTTCTTTAGTCCTTTTGTTATACTGTTATATGCTTGCATCTTTGACTGATCAACTTAGATTTAAGCACAAGTTCGTTATTATGAGACATCTAGTAATGAATGGAAATAAAGGATTGTTATGGTCAAGTAGAGGATGGACACATACTTCTTATCTAATGACTTAGACATAAGCTTTAGAGCCATAGTGGGACTTTAAACAAACATGGTTTTTCTGAACTGAAATGAATTAAGCGTGACCTAGACATAGGACACACCTTATCCCTCACTTTATAATTTAACGTTGTAGACATACACCACAAGGCAAGCTTGCTCACAGTAGCCTTGACATCACTTATCATGACTCACATAGCATACTATGGATTTAGATGGATCATTGTTCCAACTACTTTCTTAACTTGATTTAAAAACTCTTTTTATTATCTTTTTATTTGAAACCCTGAAATGATATCCGTTATTTTATTTATTCACAAGTTAAAGATTAATTGTATGATGAATGAGATTAAGTTCCCTTAGGCAATCCCTGTGGGTTCGATACTTTTTCTTATTACTTGCTGCAATTGCGACTGTGTATACTTGCACATAAAATTGCTAACTACACTCAAAGCAACAAATTTTTGGCGTCGTTGTTGGGGATTGCACGGTTCTGAAATTTCATTTATTTTACTTTTAGTTTTTAGCTTGTTTGAGATTTAATCTGTTTTCTGCTAAGTGGTGTCAAGACAGGTACTACTGATAGTGCATGCATATATTGATATCACCATAATATAGACCAGATCCTGAGATTGAGAGAACATTCATAATTCTAAGGAGAAATCAGAGAGCTAATACTGGGATTAGTGTTAACTTAGCTGAGGAAGGATATAGTACTGAAGAAGATATGGCTGATCCAAATCAACCTAAAGTTGTCTTGGCAGAGGCTGACATAATAGGCATTGCCAATGATAGAGGCCGAAATATTAGAGACTGTGATGTGTTTTATCCAAATGCTATGAACACTGGGATTTTCAGGCTAGAGATTACTGCTGCTCAGTTTGAATTTAAACCAATGATGTTTCAAATGTTACAAACTGTTGGGCAATTTTCTGGTGCTGCTACTGAAGATCCACACTTGCACCTTAAGCAATTTCTGGAGGTGGCAAGTAATTTCAAGGTTCCTGGAGTTCCTGAAGACGCTTTTAGACTCATATTATTTCCCTACTCTCTTAGGGACAGAGCTAAAAGTTGGCTTAACTCACTTGAGCCTAATTCCATTGCTACTTGGAATGCTCTTGCTTCCATTCAAACGTTTTCTGTAACAGGATAACTATAACGTTGGTAAATGGGCATTTGACGAATCATGCTGAGGGACATGAGTTTCCTAGATGGGATTTGTCCCTCCATAATAGGAGAAATATCTTTAGGCCTCTTGATGAAACATGACTGAAAAGTTGCATGGCCATGCCGAATTAAGTCAATATGAGATATTGGACTTATTCGTTACTCGGAATGTTTTGGGATCAAGAAATATAAATATTGGAAAACACAAGGATGACACTATTTATGCCTTGTGTTCAATATAGATATGAGGACAAAGGAGTAATTTTACACATATACATTATCATGGAAAGGTTTCATCTGATCACTTGACATTCTTGTCACTTGGGTAGCAGTGATGTGTTGCTAGATACCTCTCGTTGTTTATAATATTAAATATGAGATTTAATATTATTGCCAACGTGTCAGGATCCTATAAGCCACACACAATAGAACGGTCAACAGGAGAAACATAAGTAAGACTTATGAGTGGGGTGCGGTTATATCAGAAAGCTACTCTTTCGGTCTCCCATGTGATGACTCACTATTTGTGAGGATTTTACGCCATTGATACTTGGATTATTTCCTGCCAATATGGTGATATACTATTGTTTTGAGTCATTTTTAGAAAGTCTTGAGTCTAGTTTATATATTTAGGATTTTATGTAATTCTCTATATAAAGAGTTAGTTCTAGTGACAACTGGAGTCAAGACAGACCATGAGGCTAAGTATTACAGTCTCAGAGCCAAAGAATGATAATCAGAGTCAAGACGTTCAGTTCCGTACTATTCAGAAGGTCGGTTTATCGGATGCAATCAGATTGTGCCACACATGTGTACTGGGAGAAGGACGCGCCTGTCTAAAAGAGGAAAGACAGCTGGAGGATTGTACTATCATAGTATTATCAGCAATTTGGAATATGCCTTATTCTTTGGGCTGCTGATATTTTCATGTGTTCCTAGGCCCACAACTCAAGACCTGCCACTATATAAAAAGTCTTAACCTAATTTTCAGAGGTATCCAAGAGAATACAATTCAGAGTTTGAGGATCAAGAGCGGTCGTCACAAGTGTGGAAGAAGAAGCGCCATTGCACGTGTCCGATAACCGGAGGCAATCTGTCTATGCTCATCGGAGGTTGAGACATCAACCTTTGGTGGCGTTGCTTGTAGGTTTATATTTCATTTCTCTTATGATGTATGAATCTATCCTTCTGGTTGTTGATATTTGTATGCTCACCATGGACTAAACTCTTAATAGTTGGAATATGTGAAATCTAATGAAATAGTATGTTATTCATGTGATGTGTTGTTTATGCTTCTTTAGTCCTTTTGTTATATTGTTATATGCTTGCATCTTTGACTGATCAACTTAGATTTAAGCACAAGTTCGTTATTATGAGACATCTAGTAATGAATGGAAATAAAGGATTGTTATGGTCAAGTAGAGGATGGACACATACTTCTTATCTAATGACTTAGACATAAGCTTTAGAGCCATAGTGGGACTTTAAACAAACATGGTTTTTCTGAACTGAAATGAATTAAGCGTGACCTAGACATAGGACACACCTTATCCCTCACTTTATAATTTAACGTTGTAGACATACACCACAAGGCAAGCTTGCTCACAGTAGCCTTGACATCACTTATCATCACTCACATAGCAAACTATGGATTTAGATGGATCATTGTTCCAACTACTTTCTTAACTTGATTTAAAAACTCTTTTTATTATCTTCTTATTTGAAACCCTGAAATGATATCTGTTATTTTATTTATTCACAAGTTAAAGATTAATTGTATGATGAATGAGATTAAGTTCCCTTAGGCAATCCCTGTGGGTTCGATACTTTTTCTTATTACTTGCTGCAATTGCGACTGTGTATACTTGCACATAAAATTGCTAACTACACTGAAAGCAACAAATTTTTGGCGCCGTTGTTGGAGATTGCACGGTTCTGAAATTTCATTTATTTTACTTTTAGTTTTTAGCTTGTTTGAGATTTAATCTGTTTTCTGCTAAGTGGTGTCAAGACAGGTACTACTGATAGTGCATGCATAGATTGATATCACCAGAATATAGACCAGATCCTGAGATTGAGAGAACATTCATAATTCTAAGGAGAAATCAGAGAGCTAATACTGGGATTAGTGTTAACTTAGCTGAGGAAGGATATAGTACTGAAGAAGATATGGCTAATCCAAATCAACCTAAAGTTGTCTTGGCAGAGCCTGACATAATAGGCATTTCCAATGATAGAGGCTGAAATATTAGAGACTGTGCTGTGTTTTATCCAAATGCTATGAACACTGGGATTGTCAGGCTAGAGATTACTGCTGCTCAGTTTGAATTTAAACCAACGATGTTTCAAATGTTACAAACTGTTGGGCAATTTTCTGATGCTGCTACTGAAGATCCACACTTGCACCTTAAGCAATTTCTAGAGGTGGCAAGTAATTTCAAGATTCCTGGAGTTCCTGAAGACGCTTTTAGACTCATATTATTTCCCTACTCTCTTAGGGACAGAGCTAAAAGTTGGCTTAACTCACTTGAGCCTAATTCCATTGCTACTTGGAATGCTCTTGCTGCCATTCAAACGTTGTCTGTAACAGGATAACTATAACGTTGGTAAATGGGCATTTGGCGAATCATGCTGAGGGACATGAGTATCCTAGATGGGATTTGTCCCTCCATAATAGGAGAAATATATTTAGGCCTCTTGATGAAACATGACTGAAAGTTGCATGGCCATGCCGAATTAAGTCAATATGAGATATTGGACTTATTCCTTACTCGGAATGTTTTGGGATCAAGAAATATAAATATTGGAAAACACAAGGATGACACTATTTATGCCTTGTGTTCAATATAGATATGAGGACAAAGGAGTAATTTTACACATATACATTATCATGGAAAGGTTTCATCTGATCACCTGACATTCTTGTCACTTGGGTAGTAGTGATGTGTTGCTAGATACCTCTCGTTGTTTATAATATTAAATATGAGATTTAATATTATTGCGAACGTGTCAGGATCCTATAGGGCCACACACAATAGAACGGTCAACAGGAGAAACATAAGTAAGACTTATGAGTGGGGTGCGGTTATATCAGAAAGCTACTCTTTCGGTCTCCGATGTGATGACTCACTATTTGTGAGGATTTTACGCCATTGATACTTGGATTATTTCCTGCCAATATGGTGATATACTATTGTTTTGAGTCATTTTTAGAAAGTCTTGAGTCTAGTTTATATATTTAGGATTTTATGTAATTCTCTATATAAAGAGTTAGTTCTAGTGACAACTGGAGTCAAGACAGACCATGAGGCTAAGTAATACAGTCTCAGAGCCAAAGAATGATAATCAGAGTCAAGACGTTCAGTTTCGTACTGTTTAGAAGGTCGGTTTATCGGATGCAATCAGATTGTGCCACAAATGTGTATGAAGGTGCGTGGAGAAAACACAAGAAGGGGGGTTGAATTGTGTTTTGGATATTTAAATACTTTCCAAGATATTTAAACCTTTTCAGAGTCTTTAAAGCACAGCGGATTGTTCACACAATTAACTTATGGCGTTATGAATGATGAAGGAGTAAATGAGAGAGTGAGAGAGAGAAGAACACACAACAATTTATACTGGTTCCCCTCACAAATTGAGAGTACTCCAGTCCCCTTGTTTCCAAGAGAGTTCACTATAATCACAAGGATTACAATAGTTGCTCAAGCACACAAGCTCAAGACTTCCTGCTCTTAGTCACACAAGACATAGAGACTTCCTTGCTCTGATCACACAAGATCAAAGACTTCCTTGCTCAAGCACACAAGCTTAAGACTTCCTGCTCTAAGTCACACAAGACAGAGAGACTTCCTTGCTCTGATCACACAAGATCAGAGGCTTCCTTGCTCAAGCACTCAGGCTCAAGACTTCATGCTCTAATCACTAAGATTGAGACTTATGTGCTTCTACACTAAGTAGAAGAATTTGTTGCTTCTACACTAAGCAGAAGACTTACTACTAACTTGTAAGCTTAAACTTATTACAAACATAATAACTTCAGAGGCTTAAGTTAGTTTCTATGCTCACTTCATTTGAGAGATATTATCTATTACAATGCAGATTCTCACTTTCTTCTGAGAGATGTTTTCTAATGAAGATCGCTAGTCATCAATTCTTTCTTTGGCATATTTATATGAGTTGAGAAAGACATTGAGACGTTGGAGAAATTCCCGTTGTAAATTGGACAGTTGTCGTCTTTGAAGATCCGTTGAGTAAAGCCACGTCATCCTTTGCAGAGAAGCTTCACCTTTACTGTTTGTCCAATAGTACAGTTATAAGGTACAACTTGCTCCTAGAGAGAGAGATCACATCCTTTGTGACCGTTGCAATTAGTTGACCTTAGAACAAGTCATCAGGCTTGATAAGTTGTAGTTGATGTAGCCCTCTGATGACTGGGAATTCCTTTGCTTCTGATGAACCTTTGATAACTTGGAGTCTGATTAGTCTTTGAATGGTTGGCCTCTGATAGTCCTTCCCAATTCAGCTTCTGAACGTCTTCATCCTCTGAATGACTCATGACTAGCAGACAGCCTCTGAACTCTTGTAGGCCTCTGAACATCCTTGAGCTTCTGAACTCCTCTGAGCTTCTGAACACCTTCAGACGTTCTGATCTACTTTGAGCTTCTGAACTTTGTTTAGCTCCTGACCACGTTGTAGCTTCTGAACTCTTTCAGAGTCTAATTATTCAGACTTCCATTGGTTTCATCAGAGTTTAAATTAAGTGTGCTCTTGATTAAACGTTGAATTCTCCTGCACCTAATTTAAACATTAGTACCATCAATTGTCCATTTAATACTTTGTTATCATCAAAACTTAAGGCTGTGTATTAACACATATTTTGTTCCAACAATCTCCCCCTTTTTGATGATGACAAACACAAGTATTAAATACAATTGTTGTTGATAAAAATCAGCTATGTTGACATTAGGCTTCTGAGTTTTGCAAGCTCCCCCTAAGTCTGATAACTCATAGGGTTAGGTTTGTAATCTCCCCCTATTTTGTATCCATAGTTAATTTTAATCAGTTTCAGAAATACTTTATTATATGACTTAAATTATTCATATTTCACTATGTAAAGAACAAGGTTTGCAAGCTTCTTCTTTCCATAGTGTGATAATCTTTGAGTAAAGTTGCACCCTTACTCAAGAACTAACTATGAATAATAAACTTCAATTAATAAATGCATTCTCCTTAAAATTAAGCCCTTAATGCAGATGCAAGATGAAGCAATATTTAAATTGAACGACAAAATAGGATCAGAGGCACTTAGAGACGTCTACACACACACTTGGTTCTGATGGTTATCATTAACAGCTTCAGAGTTCAAAATATTTTCAAACAGTTCAGAGCTTAAAAAAAATCTTTTCAAAGAAAAATAGCTCAGAGTCTGAACAAAAAGTTTGAAAACAGTTCAGAGCTCTTTAGTACAATATTTTGAAATCCTCAAAGATCAGATTGTCATAACAAAGCATGTACCTCATGCTACTATTTTGACCACTCTCCTACGTTCTCTCTCTGAAGCACTACAAGGCCCTAAAAAGCCAAGTAATTTCGCTTCTTCCAACAATTGATTTACCAATATTCTTTCTCCTTTTTTTGTCATTATCAAAAAGGTAATATAACCAATTAATAGAAATTCAACTTTCAATGCCGTCAAATCAGGAGTGGTTGAACACATTTAATACTCGGCCATTGAATTATGCTTATAAAAGGAGAGAGATACCTAGTCATTTTACTCACACAGAATAATCTTAGGTTATTGATAGATCTCTTGAGAGAAAAAATGAAACGCTCAGAGAAGAAGAAGAAGGTAGTTTCAACGAGAGTTAGTCAAGATAGGAGAAAACATAAGAAGAAACCAATGGAAACAAAGCCAGTTTCTGTCACAGAAGAACTCAGTTCAGAGTCTGAAGATAAATCATTGGACTCTGACTGTTTTAAGTTCTGAAGACATGTCTTCCTGAAGAAAATCAAACTGAAGTTCGAGGCTCTAGAGGGGTATGAGTCTCTTCCTGAGGAAAACCAAACTGATGCATCAGAAACGTTTTCTTCAAGAAGGACTGTGGGTTGAATGGCTTCAGCCAAAAGCTCAACCTTCCCCCTCTACAAAGGTCATGTAGCCACAAATATGACATTTGAGAGCAACTAGAGGATAGTTCTCAGAAATTTTAGTCTTGTAAACCATAACTTATGTTCTTAATGAAATAAGATTCATTACTTTGGCTTGTTTAGTTTTGATTTCTTAAATATATTACTTCTTTTGTTATGTAATTCTATTCCTCAAGATTAACCAATTAAAAAAAATTAACTGTTTGTAAGAAAATTAACGCTAATTAAGAGGATAAACAGTTATTAGCAGTTTAAGATAACAACACTTGGATTAACATATCATGAATAAATATTTCAGATCAGCACAAAGAAATCAAGGAAACATACAGAGATATGAGCTTAATTCTATCAATGTGCCTAACAAAATATTAATCAAGATATTTATTTTAAGCAAACAGGGAGATCCTAAGGTGTTGTTTGGGGTTGGTTACAAAGATAAGCTAGGGTTCTCAAGATTTCCTTCTGTTTGGCATTTACTACCTCCATCAGCCCTCCATGCCTTTTCATTTCTGCCCAAAGGTCTTCAATTTCAGCCTCATACAGTGGGTTTCTGATGTGCACTTGATTTGCTCCTAGATTATCCACAATAGGCTCATTCAGTCTTTCCTCAAGTGATGCTATCTCTTCCATTAGATTTTGCTCATCACTTGTTCTTACAGAAGAGGATCCAGGTTGATTCCTCTCTGTGTCCTCTTGAGTATGAATGTCTTCCTTCATTTGCAGCTTCCTCTGGTCTTCTTCTCTTTTTCTTCAATTCTTCCTTTTCAATTTCAAACCCTTCTCCTAAGTTGTCCAGTAGTTGAAGGTACTGATTGACGATACCACTAGAGGTAGTAGGTATATCAATGTTGTATTTCTTCACCAAGGAAGGTCCTGAGTGAGACTGAGGCACCAAGGGATCTGAAGATTGTATCTCATGTCCTGACAGCAAGTTCATGTGAGAAAAGGTATGAACAGATACTGTGGGTGCCCTGATTTCCCTTAACAAGCAGTCATGACCTGCATCTTTGATTATGTCAATTACCCCACACTGATAGAAGATCTCACTAAGTATCCTAGGGTAGATGACATTTACACTGCGTGGAGAAAACACAAGAAGGGAGGTTGAATTGTGTTTTGGATATTTAAAAACTTTCCAAGATATTTAAACATTTTCAGAGTCTTTAAAGCACAGCGGATTGTTCACACAATTAACTTATGGCATTATGAATGATGAAGGAGTAAATGAGAGAGTGAGAGAGAGAAGAACACACAACAATTTATACTGGTTCCCCTCACAAATTGAGAGTACTCCAGTCCCCTTGTTTCCAAGAGAGTTCACTATAATCACAAGGATTACAATAGTTGCTCAAGCACACAAGCTCAAGACTTCCTGCTCTTAGTCACACAAGACATAGAGACTTCCTTGCTCTGATCACACAAGATCAAAGACTTCCTTGCTCAAGCACGCAAGCTTAAGACTTCCTGCTCTAAGTCACACAAGACAGAGAGACTTCCTTGCTCTGATCACACAAGATCAGAGGCTTCCTTGCTCAAGCACTCAGGCTCAAGACTTCATGCTCTAATCACTAAGATTGAGACTTATGTGCTTCTACACTAAGCAGAAGACTTTGTTGCTTCTACACTAAGCAGAAGACTTACTACTAACTTGTAAGCTTAAACTTATTACAAACATAATAACTTCAGAGGCTTAAGTTAGTTTCTATGCTCACTTCATTTGAGAGATATTATCTATTACAATGCAGATTCTCACTTTCTTCTGAGAGATGTTTTCTAATGAAGATCGCTAGTCATCAATTCTTTCTTTGGCATATTTATATGAGTTGAGAAAGACATTGAGACGTTGGAGAAATTCCCGTTGTAAATTGGACAGCTGTAGTCTTTGAAGATCCGTTGAGTAAAGCCACGTCATCCTTTGCAGAGAAGCTTCACCTTTACTGTTTGTCCAATAGTACAGTTATAAGGTACAACTAGCTCCTAGAGAGAGAGATCACATCCTTTGTTACCGTTGCAATTAGTTGACCTTAGAACAAGTCATCAGGCTTGATAAGTTGTAGTTGATGTAGCCCTCTGATGACTGGGAATTCCTTTGCTTCTGATGAACCTTTGATAACTTGGAGTCTGATTGGTCTTTGAATGGTTGGCCTCTGATAGTCCTTCACAATTCAGCTTCTAAACGTCTTCATCCTCTGAATGACTCATGACTAGCAGACAGCCTCTGAACTCTTGTAGGCCTCTGAACATCCTTGAGCTTCTGAACTCCTCTGAGCTTCTGAACACCTTCAGACGTTCTGATCTACTTTGAGCTTCTGAACTTTGTTTAGCTCCTGACCACGTTGTAGCTTCTGAACTCTTTTAGAGTCTAATTATTCAGACTTCCATTGGTTTCATCAGAGTTTAAATTAAGTGTGCTCTTGATTAAACGTTGAATTCTCCTGCACTTAATTTAAACATTAGTACCATCAATTGTCCATTTAATACTTTGTTATCATCAAAACTTAAGGCTGTGTATTAACACATAGTTTGAGGATCAAGATCGGCCGTCACAAGTGTGGAAGAAGAAGCACCATTGCACGTGTCCGATAACCGGAGGCAATCCGTCTATGCTCATCGGAGGTTGAGACATCAACCTTTGGTGGCGTTGCTTGTAGGTTTATATTTCATTTCTCTTATGATGTATGAATCTATCCTTCTGGTTGTTGATATTTGTATGCTCACCATGAGCTAAACTCTTAATAGTTGGAATATGTGAAATCTAATGAAATAGTATGATATTCATGTGATGTGTAATTTATGCTTCTTTAGTCCTTTTGTTATATTGTTATATGTTTGCATCTTTGACTGATCAACTTAGATTTAAGCACAAGTTCGTTATTATGAGACATCTAGTAATGAATGGAAATAAAGGATTATTATGGTCAAGTAGAGGATGGACACATACTTCTTATCTAATGACTTAGACATAAGCTTTAGAGCCATAGTGGGACTTTAAACAAACATGGTTTTTCTGAACTGAAATGAATTAAGCGTGACCTAGACATAGGACACACCTTATCCATCATTTTATTATTTAACGTTGTAGACATACACCACAAGGCAAGCTTGCTCATAGTAGCCTTGACATCACTTATCATCACTCACATAGCATACTATGGATTTAGATGGATCATTGTTCCATGTACTTTCTTAACTTGATTTAAAAACTCTTTTTATTATCTTCTTATTTGAAACCCTGAAATGATATCTATTATTTTATTTATTCACAAGTTAAAGATTAATTGTATGGTGAATGAGATTATGTTCCCTTAGGCAATCCCTGTGGGTTCGATACTTTTTCTTATTACTTGCTGCAATTGCGACTGTGTATACTTGCACATAAAATTGCTAACTACACTGAAAGCAACAAATTTTTGGCGTCGTTGTTGGGGATTGCACGGTTCTGAAATTTCATTTATTTTACTTTTAGTTTTTAGCTTGTTTGAGATTTAATCTGTTTTCTGCTAAGTGGTGTCAAGAGAGGTACTACTGATAGTGCATGCATAGATTGATATCACCAGAATATAGACCAAATCCTGAGATTGAGAGAACATTCATAATTCTAAGGAGAAATCAGAGAGCTAATACTGGGATTATTGTTAACTTAGCTGAGGAAGGATATAGTACTGAAGAAGATATGGCTGATCCAAATCAACCTAAAGTTGTCTTGGCAGAGCCTGACATAATAGGCATTGCCAATGATAGAGGCCGAAATATTAGAGACTGTGCTGTGTTTTATCCAAATGCTATGAACACTGGGATTGTCAGGCTAGAGATTACTCCTGCTCAGTTTGAATTTAAACCAATGATGTTTCAAATGTTACAAACTGTTGGGAAATTTTCTGGTGCAGCTACTGAAGATCCACACTTGCACCTTAAGCAATTTCTGGAGGTGGCAAGTAATTTCAAGATTCCTGGAGTTCCTGAAGACGCTTTTAGACTCATATTACTTCCCTACTCTCTTAGGGACAGAGCTAAAAGTTGGCTTAACTCACTTGAACCTAATTCCATTGCTACTTGGAATGCTCTTGCTGCCATTCAAACGTTGTCTGTAACAGGATAACTATAACGTTGGTAAATGGGCATTTGACGAATCATGCTGAGGGACATGAGTATCCTAGATGGGATTTGTCCCTCCATAATAGGAGAAATATCTTTAGGCCTCTTGATGAAACATGACTGAAAAGTTGCATGGCCATGCCGAATTAAGTCAATATGAGATATTGGACTTATTCGTTACTCGGAATGTTTTGGGATCAAGAAATATAAATATTGGAAAATACAAGGATGACACTATTTATCCCTTATGTTCAATATAGATATGAGGACAAAGGAGTAATTTTACACATATACATTATCATGGAAAGGTTTCATCTGATCACCTGACATTCTTGTCACTTGGGTAGCAGTGATGTGTTGCTAGATACCTCTCGCTGTTTATAATATTAAATATGAGATTTAATATTATTGTCAACGTGTCAGGATCCTATAGGGTCACACACAATAGAACGGTCAAAAGCAGAAACATAAATAAGACTTATGAGTGGGGTGCGGTTAGTAAAAATTGTTAATTAGTTAGCAAAGGCTAATGGGCTTAAGGAAGCTCATTGCTAACCACTTGACTTGTTGCATACACAAGCGGTTCTATAAATAGAACCCTTGTGCCAAAGTCAAAAGCTGCTCTCTTTCTTTTGAAAGAATGTTGCTTATCCCTTTTGAAAGGTTGTTAATCTTTTTGAAAGAACGTTCATTCTTTATCTGTAACCTCTGATCGCTTGGCTAGCACCAGGAACCAGAGGAGAACCATTCGTGTGGACGAGTAGAGGCTTTGATATGTTGCTCAGCTTGTGATCGAAACTTTTCTTCCATGGTTTTTAAGGTAACAATACTATCACTGTTTCATTCATCTTTCGTAATGAATCAAGGATATGAAATCAATTTTTTTTAAATTCTGCTGCTTCTGGTATGTCGATTTCCCTTCATTATGTGGACCGTGTTTTTCAAAAATGAAAGAGAGCTCTTGTGAGGTGGCATGGTCGTCCTGTTAAACTTAGGGACGTTTCATCGCATATCAATGAGCTTGTTGGACTTGACGCTTATAATTCTAACCCTTCTCCTCCTCTTTTGTATAGTGATTCGTTTGGATATGAGTAGAAAGAAGCCAATGATTGTCCTTATGTCCAACACTAGAGAATTTCATTGGGTTGTCAATGATGTTTTAAGTGTTGTTTTTAAGTAGAACACTCTGAAATCGTTGGAGAGGATTAATGTGTTTGTGGGTTCGTCCAATGATTAGGGTGTTGTTCCCGTTCGTGGCGATGAGAGACTTTGTAGAAGTTATGAAGGAAATCGTTGGATACTAGTGTATAAGGTCCTTTTTGATATGGTGCATGTTTGTTTCCCTTTCACTAAGTTTAAAATCGTCGTTCTAAACCATCTTCGTATTGCTCCTTCTCAATTACACCTTGTGGCTTAGACCCAAGTAAAAACTTTCCAATACTGGTGTCAGGCTAGTGGGCTAAGAGTATTCCCACCGCTAACAAGTTAAAACTTTCCATTACTTGTGCCAATAGGCTAAGGATATCCCCATTGTTAACTTATTCTTCCACATCTTTGGTATCCCTCGTAAAAGGGTGAACACCAAAAACCCTCAATCATTCATCTCTTTCAAACATTTGAAGTTCTTTGAAGTATATAAAGATTCGATAAAATGTATTCGCACTGAGTATTTCCCGGTTGTTGCTCTTACTGACGAAGCACATAAACATATGTGTTACCTAAAGGGGGGTGACAATAACTCTGAGACCGTTACCACGAATGCTAGGAATCTTAAGGAATGTAACCCTAAGGATTGTGTTCCAATGCTTTCAGGATAGTCTTGATGATGACACATCTGTTGATGATGACAAGGACGAAACCTCAAAGGGTCTTGATGATGACACATATGTTGGTGGGACTCAGAAGAATGGATAGTCTGAGATCGAGAAAGAAAAGTGAAATTTTTTTCGTCTGAGGACAGATGTCTTACACGATGTATAGGACACGTGTGTACGTTGTATGATGTCTGGGACAACGTGTAAGACAATATGGCGCATCAATATAAACAATAAGGAAAGCAATAAAGAACACAAATAATTGTTTACCTAGTTCGGTGCAACTTCACCTACTCTAGGAGATACCAATCCAAGAAAGGAAAATCATTATTTGTAATTCTTAGCCTGCCGGTCTTATATGAATAACCCATTATTCAAATCCTACCACTAAAACTACCCAATGATATTCTATTTAGAGTCTCCCTAAATATGAGAACATACTCACTTTCCCCAAATCACTAGGCCGATAGCATCTAAGTTTCAAAGGCTAGTATAACCTTGTGCAGCGGGCACAAGTCTTGGACTCGCAATCAAGCTTTAATCTAGAAATCTTCAAATAATGCAGTACTTGAATATGTTGGTTGAGTCTTCTATTTATAGATGGTGCAGCTCCTTGAATTGCTTGAGTTTTAGTTGCATCATGATAGAGGTTAGTTTTAAAACAAACTTTGTTTTAAAACAAACTCTATTAAGATAAAGATTCAATTTAAATTTTACCTTAAGTTAGTTATGATTTCCAATCACATCTAACTATTAGGTTTGTTGAACACTCTTTTGTAACAAACCTTTTATCTTAGACAATCTTCAAATCACGCCTTGTAACAATCTTCATAAGATAAGATTGACTTCTGCCTGTGCACGATGTCCTACTCAAGCTGGGACATCGTGTTCAACATGTTGCACTGGAACATCTGTCTTTAAATTAAGTTGTTTTAGCATATAATGCAACCAACTATAGGAACAATAAAAAGGATGGGGACTAACAAGGGTCTGTGCTCGTTTCAGGTTGTAAACATTGTTTTAGAAAGTGGTGTTCCATCTTCCATTTCAACAAGTCGTCTAAGTTTTATCGTCATATCAACTTGGATGCCCTTATAGAGGACGAAAAGGTGTTGCTACAACATATGAACACCGTCAAGATGAGTATCACCTTCGTTATTAACAGGAGGAGGAGTTTGAGGAAGATCTTGACCTTGAGGAGTATTGTTCTCTAGATCTGAGTCACCACCAACACATGTGGCTTTGTTCTTCGCGAGAGTGGGATCTCTAAGAGTATACATCACTAATAGCTTGGCCATATTATCTGAAAGGGAGAGGAAACGAGTTATTAAGAAGTAAGATAATCAACAAAGGTACATAAAGGTAAAACCCTCATAAGTCCTCACCAAAGACTTTATTACGCCCCTTTCTCCGCCATTACCAAATCAACATCAATGAGACACACAAGATGACCATCAATAGTTACCTTCCTTTTCTTCTTTGGCTCAGCCTTTTTGGCCTTTTACCTTGGTTGGGTTTTTTCGTCTTCTTTTGTTTGACAGAGGGATCATTAACACGTTGCAACTTAAAATTATTCCAAAAGTCCTTGTTGAACGTTTAACTAAAATCATGCCTGACATTATCTCTCCTCATCAGAGAGGGTTTATCAAAGGTAGATTTATTGGTGATTGTATTTGTCTTGCTTCAGAGGCAATTAACATTTTGCACCAAAAATCTTATGGTGATAATGTTTCTCTCAAGATTGACATTCGGAAAGTGTTTGACAGTTTGGATTGGAATTTTCTCATTAATGTTCTCAAAGATTTTGGGGTTCAATGCTCAGTTTTGTTACTGGATCCATACTATTATTCATTCTGTAAAATTGTATTTCCGTTAATGGCTAAATTGCAGGTTTTTCAAATGTCAATGAAGAGTGAGGCAAGGTGATCCTCTTTTACCTCTACTTTTTTGTATTGCGGAGGAGGCATCAAATTGTAGAATCTCTCATCTAGTTGAGGTAGGGAAACTTACTCTTATCAAGGGAGCTAGAAATATGATGCTTCCTTCTCATGTCATGTATGCTTATAATCTTATGATACTTTGTAGGTCAAAACCATATGTAAAACGTTGTGTTTGTGTATTTATTTACTTCAGGTAAAATTGAAACCAGATGTAAAAAGTACTTCACATCTGGTATTCCTTTAGCTGATGTAAAACCCTTAGTAATAAGTAAAATTTGTAGTAGTGCGTAGTTCTTCTAGTTTAAATTAAGAGTCAGATAAATGTTGTAATGTTATTTTTATTTATTTATATATTCTTTGGCTTTTTTAAAAAAAAATAAATAAAAAAGAAGGCATTCCTAAGATCTAAATATGCATAGTAACAAAGTGGGCATATATTTGTTAAAAAAAAAAAAGTGGACATATATGCACGCTAGTACCTTATAAAGTAAGAGAAATTACTTGGTTTTTAGTCAAAACAAAAGTAAGAGAAATTGATTGGTTTACACACTTTAGTTTTATATATACTTATGTAGTTAATTGGGCCTTGGGGAAAGTGAATTATTGGATACACATCTTATTTGAATATGTATATGTACATCTATTGAGGTGGACAATTATGATAGATTTATAGATAATATTTATTAATGTTTCTATATTAAACATTGTTTGTGTACTTATTAGATTATTCAACTCACTTGTACCAAAAAAATTATCCATCCCAACGTTATATATATATATATATATATAAGATATGTATTGGAGTGTTCACCTTTTAAAATTGGGGAAATAAAAGAAGGGAGTTGGTGAGTCAAGTTTTGTCCATTTTCTCTTCTATTTTTTATTTATTTATTTTAATTTCTAATATCTATAGTGGATAGAGAGTGATTCAAAACCGACGTTGGTGGCTTTGAGAATCATAATATCGTGCCATGGACCTTACAGAATAGATGGGCAAATTGCTTCCGACTTGGATTTCTTTTGCACTGGTGACATATTTTTAGTGTGGGAAATGCTTTTGCTGATTAACATCAGTGAGACAGTGAGACACTCTTTTGTAACTTTTAATTGAGATGATCTTTGTCGTCAGTATTACGGGATGACCTTTTAAGGGTTGGATTTCTTTTGCTTTCGGCTTGGATTTCTTTTGCTTTCCCTACGAGGTAAGGCTTAACTCCCCCTTGGAATTATTTATTTTCCTTTTCTATTTAAATAATATGAGATATAGATATAGGATGAGAGTGTTTGGTGTCAACATAGTTAGAATGTCTAGTGAGTCCTTAATATCTAGAGGCTCTTAATTTATCAAAAATAAAATAAAATACAATGACATAATCTCCCCCATAACGCAAAACATATTATTAAGTACACAAATGAGTTATTCTCAAGTTTACCTAAATTTATTAAGTGTCATGCTAACCGGTGCCTCGAGGCACTAGTTAAAGAAACTAAAAAAGAAACTTTTAAATTGAAAATAACACTTTCTAAATTTTTGAGGAGTCGACTGCACACGTTTTGATGTCATATTACTATATCTACTTCCTTAAACAGTGTCTCGGGGTAAGGTGACTCATTTTAATTGGTTGTCATTGATTAACCATAACCAAATTCATATCCGATTTTAAAAACTGGTTAATTATGTTTGGGGTTTTATAACCAAACCCATTTTTTAAAATTTGGATATCCATAACCAATTAGTGGATAACCACAACCAAATTTTATGTCCAAATATCTCAAAGTCCAATTTCAGGGTTCAGATCACCTTCAGTCCCTTATACTCCAGTTTTTTTAACAGATGAGTGACACGTGTTATCATACAAAATCAACCGTTCAATTAGAAAAGGAAAAATTAGAACTTATGATTCCTCTTCTTCTCAGATGGACGATAGCCTTATTCTTCTTATTCCTTTCAATTTTCTTTCTCTCCATCGCTGGCTCGCCGCTCACCATTGCAGTGTCTTCTTTGTGCTGCCATCTTCTCCTCCTTTTCACTTTGAAGTTTCTTTGATACATTGATTGAAATTGAAGATTGCCATGAAACATTGTTTGATTGAAATTGAAAGAAATAAAAAAGTAATATTAAGCTTCTGCTGTGTGATTCTAAGCTTCTGCAGTATTTTGAAGAACTATTGCTTTTTGGAAGAGGTGTTTCAACATTTCAATTAGCTTTTATTCTTCTGATGCTGCTGTTTTTGTTTTACAATTCAACTTCTAGATCTAGAATTGGCTTCTCAAAATCTTTGCCATCGACTTAAAATTATAAGTTATGGTTGTTTAATCCATTGTAATTTGTTTGGTCAAAAACAAAAACCATTGTAATTTGTAAACAATTTATTCTGTTGTCTGATGTTTCAAAGATCCACCGAGGAAAAGCAAACGGAACCGGCGCGGCCAACAATGAAATTGTTTATTTTTCAAATAAAAAAAATTAAATTTGGATAATAACATCTAGGCCATTAAAAATACTCATTGTCACATGGCAAACATATGTGAAGGTACTGGGACTAAATGGAGCATAAGCTAATGGAGGTAATATGAACCTCCAATTTCAAATCAATGGATTAGTTATGGACAGTCATGATATTTGGTTTTAAGATTGTAATAAATAGTTGTGTATCGGTTATAGACGGTAATTTTAAATTATCTAAGATGTTCAATTCTACCTATTGACTACTGTTTAGCATTTTCCATTTATTAATTAATAAATGCTTTAATGCAGTTTTGATCCCCCTATTTTGAAAAATTTGAATTTTTGATCCCCTATTTTAAAAGTGAGCAGTTTTGATCCCCTATTTTAGTTTTTTTGGAGTTTTAGTCCCCCAATACATTTTGATCAAATTTTTAATGACGTGTCAAGTTCATTAATGACATGGCGGTCTTCATAGTTGACAAACATATTTCACATAATTAATTTTTTTCCTTTAATTCAAATGTTATATTTTAAAAATATTAAAACGATTAAATAATTATTAAACTGTAAACTGAAGCTAAGAAAGAAAAAAACGTAGAAGTAAGAAATCAGAAACTCATCCCCAAATCGATAAATAGATAGATAGATAAATCACTAAACATATCACAAGAATATCTACGTAATTATTTTTCTTAATTTTGCTATGCAATAAAACATGTTACTATTACTAAACGATAGAAGACCACCACATTTAATTTTAAGCTCTTTATCATCGAAGAAGATCTCTTCGTTAGAGTTCCATGATTTGGGGGATGAGTTTCTGATTTCATCTGCGTTTTTTCTTCTTCTTAGCTTCAGTTTACTATTTAATAATTATTATTGTTAATTATTTATTTAATTATTTAATGGTTTTAATATTTTTAAAATATAATGTTTGAATTAAAGAAAAAAAAATTAATGACGTGGAATATGTTTGTAAATATGGAGACCGCCACATCATTAATGAATTTGACACATCATTAAAAATTTGATCAAAATGTATTGGGGGACTAAAACTCCACAAAAACTAAAATAGGGGATCAAAACTGCTCACTTTCAAAATAGGGGGATCAAAACTGCATTAAAGCCATTAATAAATTAAAATATTATTGTGGGCCGTCCTTTTTGGGTCATTGAAGTCAGAAGAATGCTTATTAACAAATTCACACGTGTGTGTGAGTGTGTAACTATATATAGAGGTGTCATTCTTCCCTAATTTCTAATATTAGAGGCATTTCATCATTTGTTTTTCTCAACATCATATCTTGTGAGTAAGAGATGTGGAAGTTGAAGATAGCAGAAGGAGGAGAAGGGTTGGTTTCAGTGAATAACTTCATAGGACGACAACACTGGGAATTCGATCCAAATGCAGGAACTCCACAAGAACATGCTGAAATAGAAAGGTTGCGCCAACAATTCACCAAAAACAGATTCTCCATCAAACAAAGTGCAGATCTCTTCATGAGAATGCAGGTACGTTGCTAACTAATTAATCTACTAGCAAGTATACGTGCTATCTTATATATACTACATATTTATTAATATTTTAACTTTCTTTGATTTCGATATGTCGAATAACCGTTTATCCCAAAAATTTAAGCTGTTAGGAAGAGCTACATCAATGGTTTTATATATTTCTAACACGCCCCCTCACGCAAGAGCTCATTTGGGCTTGAAGCGTGGATAAGCTTTTAGGAAAGGCTACATCAATGGTTTTATATTATTTCTAACACGCCCCCTCACGCAAGAGCCCACTTGGGCTTGAAGCGTGGATAATGTATAGGCCCACCTACCATAGGCTTAAATTCCACTTTTTAATTAGAAAGTGAGGGGAGCGGGGATCGAACTCTAGACCACTTAGTCATAGAGGCTCTGATACCATGTCAAATAACCGATTATCCCAAAAGCTTAAGTTTTTAGGAAAGGCTACATCAATGGTTTTATATTATTTCTAACAGGATAGAATAATAATACTTAATATAGAAAAATAAGCAAAATTAGAGGAGGAAAAAAAAAATAATAATAATAATTGACCTCTATATCCAATATTGCAACATGCAAAAGTAATACAAAATGGGTATATATCAATTATCAATATACATTTAAAAAATACAAGTAATCATACTTGCAAATGAACAAGCAATGAAACACCGATAGTTCCACAAACTAAACCAATCAACTCAATGAAGCTTTTCAATATTCTCTGTTTCTTTTGTTTTTTATAAACATTATTGATAGATAGAAAGCAGGACATAATTCCAAATTAATTGTTGACATTTGCAACACCTTTCAAATCTTTCCTTCACCTTCACCATGACACTATCTCTATCCTCTCCTTTAGACCTTTACTTCTTTTTGACAAATTGAAGATGTTTTTTATTTTTATTTTTGTCAAATAATCTAGTAGATAGATTTATACACACCTTGTATACAAAAGAATGAGAAATCCAGAATTCAACTTAGATTCCTACACATCAATGTTCTAGCAAGTTGCAACTATCAACTGAACAATATTTTGTTTGTAGGAAACACTTCAATGGATTATCAAACTGTGAAAGAAATATAATTTATAATTACAATTATTTGTAAGTCCTTTATCTTTTCTTTTTTTTCCTCCAATTTGACATTTATCTTCATAAACATGCACAAGTTAATCATTTATTTTAATTTTTTTCACACAGGTTTTTTATCTTTATAAACGTGCAAAATTTAATTATTTATCTTATTGTCTTTTGTACCATAATGAAGGGTTTGGAGTTTAGAAGAAATTGATACAAACAAAATAATACAAAAAACATATAAATTGATACAAGAGAATTGAACATAAAGTCTTGAGAGGAGCATACTCCAAGAACTTATACACATCACTTGACCAACTCAAGTGGGTTAAATGATGATATATATTAAATAAAGAGGAATGTAATAAAAAGATTTATATAAGAAAGGTAAAAATCCGTAAAAATAAAAAATTTGACCAATAAAAAATTAAATAACCAAATATGGAGGTAAAAGTGATTATAATTTGTAAGCGTTAAATATTGGCACATAAAATTTTCTCTTTCAAATTAATTTCTTATACTAAAAAACATGAATTTAATTGTTATGCTCAGTGTAAAACTTTTTTACACATGCATTCAATGATGTATTGTCACATCATTTAATGAATGTAACACATCATGTGTTTTTAAACACAATATATGATGTGTTGGTATATTATTAGATGTATGTGTAAAATAACTTTACACCGATAGTGCATATAAATTAAATCCAAAAAACATTTCCCTGAAAAAAAAAAACCTTTGTGAATGGGTCCGGCTTCAAAAAGTAACATTTGTCGAATCTTTTCGAGACTGATTTGAGTTCAAGATCTTTATTAATTAATACGTAAATTAAAAGGATTATATGAATGAATAATCAAAATAGGAAACTTCCTTAAAATAAAATTAAAATAGGAAACTACCACAGTATCGTTAAGATTTGTACATGTATAAGTGTGGTCTGTGTTTCCCTTTTTTCTTACCATGTCATTTGATTTTATTTTTGCTAAAAGAATCGAAGCGGCCATATTATTATATTAATATTATGATGATGATCATTGATGATGATATGTAACGTATACCATCAAAATATCCTATGAAGAGTAAATATTGGTTCAAACATGGACCAAGATCATTGTAGCCATATCTCTTGTTCTTTTTAAATTAAAATATAAATTCAACACCGCTAAAATTAAAAAGAATAAATCTGCGAACGAACGCACATCATTCAATAATATAATAAAATTAAAATAACTGGAATACATATGTCCCCAAATCTTTATAGTTGATAAACTTAAAATAAAAAATAAAAAGTTTACCAAAAAAAAATAAAAAATAAAAAAGACCTGTGAAAGCCTCCGATTGTAGGCCATATAATTGGTCCAAAATGGACCAAAATATTGAAATGGTCCAGGCTATAAGGACCCGTCTATATAGTTAGTTACTTTGTATCAAAAAGAAATCTACCTATAGTTACTTACTTGGAAGAAATTACAACCAAGTAGTACGTACTACCTTCCACTGACTAGTTCGTGTGTCTTGTAGTCATCTATATATCTATATATCCAAACAAAACAATATTAACGTTTATTGTGATAAAAAAACAAAATAATATTAATGTTGTATTGCAGCTCGGTTTTCTCACCATTTTAGGCACTTAAATACGTACGGTTCATGTCCTTAAATTATGTCCACCGCTTCAAACTAAATTGAAAAGTTTAGTTAACTTCATAAATTGTTGCTGTCTAGTTCTATTTTTGGTCTTTCTATTTTAAGTTAAAAAACTAATAATAGTAATGTTAGAAGTCCCACATTGACTAGAGATATGACAAATATAGCATTTATAAAGTAGTGCAAATCTCAACTCTCAAGTTAGCTTTTGTGGTTGAGTATAGGCCTCTCAAATTTTAATAAGTAACTTGGTAAAAAAAAAACTAATAATAGTAATTTACTACTTAGTACAATTCAGTGTATAAAATTTGAAAAGGAAAAAAAAAGGTACATTTTGAAAAGTTTAGTTAACTTCAAAGATTAGGTTCCACCGCTTCAAACTAAATTGAAATGTTTAGTTAACTTCAAAGATTATACTACAAGGAAATTGATCATTTGCGACGGCCAAAAGCCGACGAAAAGAGGGGAGAACGGCCGGAAAAGTAGATTAGCGGCGGTTTTTTGGCCGTCGTAAATCTGCTTGTTGCAAACTGTTGCGGCGGGTTTTTTGAATGTAAAGTTGACGGTCAAACGACGTGGTTTTTCATGTTTGTGAATGTAGTTTTTCAAAGATTAGGTTTTACTATACAGAAATATATAACGGCGCAGCTTGTTGTCGATCTACTTTTTTTTATGTATAATTATCTTTTATATATATATATGGGGTTGCTAATATATCTAGTTCTATTTTTTGTCTTTCTATTTTAAGTTAAAAAACTAATAATAGTAATTTACTAATTTAGTACAATTCAGTTTATAAAATTTGAAGAAAAAAAAAAGGTACATTTTGATTTTTTTTTTTTTTTTGTACAGGTAGTTCTAATTCAAAATTATAGAACTGGTGCACCAAACTTCTATAATATTTATGCGTGATTTCAATGTAAACTATAGAACTGGTGCACCAAACTTCTATAAAATTATTGAATGGGCATGGTCCAGTCCAGCTGCTCTATTAATTAACTCTAACTACCAACGACAAACTATCATAAGCACTCGATCTTCAATTTACTTTTATCAGCCATAGCTTAATTGCCACATACATATAGCATGCATGGTTTGATTAGTTGAAAATATTCTTTCAAATTAGATCCATCATTATCCATCAACCACACTGACTCATATATTGTATATATCTATGTCGTACGTATTTTATTATCCTTTCGTCACCAACAACATTCTTATCAATTCTATTCCACATGCCAAATCATTAGGGTCGGCCCTCAGCCCACCGGTCTAGGGGCCATGGCCTAAAACTTTGGAGAAAGTTATACTCTAAGGATACATATGTGAAGAAGATAAATTTAATAATATTTTATTGGAATTTATGTATCTAACCTTTCTAGCATTAACTATTTTGTATTATTAAATACTAAATTTTTACTTTAAGATGATTTAACATGTGTCCTAAGGGTACATAACAAAACCCTAAAAAAATTTATATACTTATTGTATTAAAAAAATGTCTCACTAATACATGTCTTTAACATGTAGTTGCTAACATGTGCCCTTAGGGTAGGGGTGGCAAAACGGGTCAGATCTGTCGCACCGGATCATTTAACTCGGCATTTTTTACGGGTCGGATATAGATTTTTGGCTCGGTGTCTTAAGTTGGACTGTCCCACCTAATCATCTAAAAAGTGGCGCGGGGGCGGGGAGAACCGAGTTGGCCTGCGTAGATTTTAGTTTAATTATTTTTCTAAGACTTGAGATAAAAGATTTGGATTAAACTCAATCATGAGTCTGAATTCAGAATGAGTTTAA
Source organism: Trifolium subterraneum (assembly GCA_951799995.1). Classification (NCBI taxonomy): domain Eukaryota; kingdom Viridiplantae; phylum Streptophyta; class Magnoliopsida; order Fabales; family Fabaceae; genus Trifolium; species Trifolium subterraneum. Next base: position 120,673 of record OX637466.1, read on the forward strand.
TCCAAAAAAAGAATTCCACAATTTTAGACCTAAAATAAGAAAGGGTTAAACTAAACTTTACTTGCATTGTTTTTATTCTCAATCCAATTTATTTTGATTTTGACAATTATTTAAGTGATATAATTTATTTTGAGACTTATCTATTGTTGTTGGATTTTTATTGGTGTTTTATTTCAGTGAGACTTCTTTAGTTTAAAGTATAACATCGATATTACAAGGATGTAGCGAATTGTTAGATTATATTGATTTTATGCGATTTTAAAAGACATTTTTATAATGACTTTTTACAGTCAGGATTTTAACACAAGATTTTAATGGATTTATATAGTGACATTTAAGATTTCAATGTACTGTATCGATTTTTAATATTTGAAAAACTCTACTTTTTATGAAGAAAAAAAAAAAGAAATACAATAACACAGAGATTAGGGATGTCAATTTGCATTCGTTAGAGTGGATCTCCGCGGGAATTGCCCTGTTCGAATATCCGAAAACGGAGATTTTTTCCCTGTGGGGATGGGGATGGAGGCAAAACTTCCCCTGCGGGAATTACTATTATTATTATTATTATTTTGATAATTTATTATCATTAAATGAATTATAAGATATTTTTGTTTTAAATTTTTGTATGATTATGCATATGTTAATTTGTTATACATTATGGAATATTTAGCCTATTAGTTTTTGTATGATAATTAGTAGCCAAATGGTATTGTTTTTTTATTATGAAATGCATTATGTGTTATTTTTGTATGGTTAACGTTAACAAGCAAGTGGATTAGAAGAGTGCATAACCATCAATATGAACAATAGCAAGCAGCGAGTGGGGAAAAGAAAATCAATTCTGAAATTTTGGTATGTACCAACACTCATGTCCAGATGACAAAAAAAGGTTTGTGGAAGAGTATAAAAATTCTTGAGGATTTGGATGGGATTGATGAATGAATCTGGTATTTATATTTTCTACTAAAAAGTCTCATCAAATCCACTTCACATAAGAATCTATCAAAATTCATGTTTTTTTTAAATACGACAAGATATTTTATAAGTCTTTAGAAATCTCCAATCAATTTCGTTGCCCTGAAAAAATGATCTTGATTGTCTTGATTGAATACCTCTAGATTTATTTTTATTTTATAAAAGTCTTGATTGAATACCACAAGATATTTTTACTTGTAAATACTCTTTTAAAATTCATTGAAATCTCAATCCAATACACCTCCCTAAATTAACTTTTAATATTAATTATTACTATTTACTACATGATTTGAGTTTGTTAATATTTTAAGTTAGTTTCTATTATGCATTGTTGAAAAATTTATTTTTTCATGTTATCAATATATATATATATATATATTGATACAAAAGAAATATAAAAAATAGTAAATAATTTAGTAAATTAATAAGTAGAAATAAAAAAAAATGTTTGCCTAACCCGCCAACTCATTCGTAAATAGGATGGACTTTACATTTAAGCTCGGAGGCCTAAAGTGGTCTGCCCCGCACCATTTTTGGACGGGCTTTAGGTGGATCAGGCCTAAATGGAACGGGCCACCTGCTTTGTCACCCCTACTTTAATGAACATGTTATCTTTTAAAAAAAATCAATATTACTTTAGTTCAATTTAATTTTTTTTTACTATTTCATACTATGTTTCAAGTATAATAGATAATTAATTATTAAAAAAAGTATAATAGATAAATTGGTTATTCTTTCTTTTGTCAAATAGTCTAGTGGATAGAAATTTCACGCTTAAGGTGAAAATATGTAGGATGATCGGATTTCGAACTCCGTCCCCTGTATATATAAAAAAAATGGTACTATTCTTATTGCTATCAGTAATAAAAAAGCATTATCATGGTATTTATTATTAAGATATGTTAAGGTTTAAAATTGGTGCCTATTTCAATTTTACATAACCCTTTTTAGAGAACAATTTAATATTTTTGCCTATTGCAGATAACACATTATAAGCAAAAATTCAAAATGTTACTATTTCAATTTAAGAGAACACTTTTTAAGACATAATGTTGCCTATTGACTTATTATTAAAAACAAAAATATTAACTAAGACATTGGACTCAAGTGGTTATGAAGTCCCTCTGGAACGAATCCTTCGTGAGAACCTAAGTTTAGAATCATTTTGTTTTGTCAGGGATATTTTGCAAAAGAAATCTACCTTTTTCAAAAAAAAAAAAGTTATATTAACTTCCTTATTGTAATCGACCTACGAACTACAAATTAAATAATAGAAGTTTTGTATCCTCTTTTGTAGAATATGTCTTTCTTCAATTTCTGGTTTGCAAAGAGATCAATTAATTTTGAAAAAACTATCAATTTTCACGTGTTAATATATATATTGTTATGTACTTTTGTGGTTTATTGTTTTTTATTCTATTCTACAAGGTTTAATATTATTATTTTTGCCGGATTTATTTTTGAGTTAATGTTATTAATAACGATCAATTTCTATTTTTGTCTTATTACTTTTGTGTTATTAAATCTTATCATTATATATATAAAAGTAGTTAAGTCTCCAAGTAACCCTAATTTAACCCTATTAAAACTAAAATTTAATTATTAAAAAATGTCCTCAGCATGAGTTAAACTTATAACCTTTTTGTAAAGACTTCATATATTAGCCGCTATGACATATCAATTAATTTGAAATATGCAATTCAATCAATTATTTTTGTAATAAATTTTTTTGTAACCAACATGTATTGAATATACAGTCCAATCAATTTTTTCTGTAATAAATGTTCAATTTTTGTTTCTAAGTCTCCAATTTTTTTATACACCTACCTCAGTAGAAATCGAATACATGACGTGTCACAACAATATATAATTTAGTATTTTTTGCTGCTATGCAAATATTTAATTTATTTAAATAGAAATCAATTTTTATTTTATAAAGATATGTTATGAATTTTTATTTTATGAATATATCAAGTTTAGCTTTCACAAAATTTTACTCTAACTATTCATTCTCGCCGCGTTTTATATTTTCCTCTATATATATATCAAGTTTAACTATCACAAATTTGTGTTTCTATTGCTACTATGACTGATCAAAATATTGAATTTCAACTTACGCTACATTGTTTAAGAGGTTTTTTTAATTTTATTTTATATTTTATATACTCTAACTATTCATTCTCGCCGCGTTTTATATTTACTATATTTTAAACATGAATGGTCTGCATTGCGTGATTTTTATAATATTCAATATGGTGCTTGTGTGATTTTATTATACACTGGGGGATTAGTCAATTTAGACTGATTTTAAAAGACATACTTGATTGTGTCATTTATTTTTAAAAAATTATTATAGTTCTTTTTATATAATATATGAAAATCTACAAAACTCGTACAATAGCACGGGTCAGTGTCCAGTTAATGTTAAATGAAATAAGGCATTTTTTCAAGTTTAATCTAAAACCCATAAATTGCCAAAAACAAACATGATCATCATTCTGCGACCACTCGCCTTTTTGTTAAGAATTAGTATATTCTCTCTTTTATCATAAATGTAAAGTGAAATATAATAACTTAAAAGTTGCACATATTCCCTCCGATCCTTTTTATAATGAACACTTTAGGGGAAAAAATCGGTCTTTTTTATAAGAAATTTTGGTCAATTTTCAAATGTTTTAAATGTTTAATTTCACTTATGCCCTTATTTATTATGACATAGAATATTAAAAAAAATAAGTAAGTTAGTTGAATTAAGAGTAATTAAATAAGGGTATACATGGTAACCCACTTGGGTTGGCCTAGTGGTGTTGGTTTGGGTCCTTGGAGTATGTTTCTCTCAATGTCTCAAGTTCGATTCTCACTTGTGCCAATTTCGGATACCGAGTTTTCAAAAACAAAAAAATTAAAAAATAAAGGTATAGATGGAATAAATTTAAATTTATTAAAGTATTAAATGAAAATGACTATGTACAATGTGTTTCCTTGGCCTGTGTGATTGTTTCAAAGTGTTCCTTATAAAAATTATCGGAGGGAGTATATAATATTATTTAGATTGGACAATTGTATTGCTAGATTTGACTTCTTTACATTCAAAAATCCTATATTCACATACATTTACATGCATTTAATGCAAAAATGCTAAAAGACATAATTGAAAAAGATAGTATGATAGGTAGTAATAATAAAATTGTCCCTAAAAATAACATAAATATAAGTGAATGTAAAAATTTTAAATGTGGATAATTCAAATCCATGTTTTGCATGCAGTTTATAAGAAAGTGCATGCACAAGATTAATTTGTAATGTCATGTTGATGTCATTACTAAATGTATGTGGTGGTTGAATTAGTATTGACCAATTCCATTTGACATGCATGCAGCTAAAAAAAGAGAACCAAATATGTGGCCCTATTAATATTCCAGCAGGAGTTAAAGTGAGAGACGCTGATATGATAACAGAGAAAGCATTGATTACTACAATTAGAAGGGCTGTCAGTTTCTATTCCTCAATTCAGGCTCACGATGGTCACTGGCCTGCTGAATCTGCTGGCCCATTGTTTTTCGTTCAACCATTGGTGAGTGAATGAGTTTGAGTTGATGATGAGATCCTCTAATTTCATCTTTTCTTTTGATTTTCTGATATTTATAACTAATTACAGTACTTGTTTTGAAAAGGCTTGTAACTAATTACTATGCATGCATACAGGTAATGGCCCTCTATATTACAGGATCTCTTCATGAGGTTTTAGGACCTCAACATAAGAAGGAAATTGTTCGATATTTGTATAATCATCAGGTATATGCGTAAATGATCATGCTTTTAACTTCTATACTATATAAATTATTTACCGCGTGCGTATTGTCACATCAACGCTTATGTGACAATATACATGTCATGGTTATTTACCGTATGTAATGTTGCTACATCATGCGCTTTATGCATCGGTTAATAAAAAATAGGACATATCAGCATTTCATATTTATAAAATAGAGTTAAACTGCAAATAAAACAAAAAGAGGGAGGGGGGTATTGGGTCACCAGGAGGGGGCAGTCGGGATCTTCCACATTGGGTTCAAGAACAACTATACAAGTGAGTTGGACACCACACTTTAACCCAAAAGCTTAAGGCGTTAGGTTTATGGTTCTTCTCACTTATAAAGTGTTCAACTTCCACTTTTGTAAGCAATGTGCGACTTAATTCACTCACACTTGTCACAACAATCTCACCCTCAAGTGTGAGTTCATCCACTCTAGGATATGTTCCCCCTCAAGCGGAAGTTTTCTTTATCCAATCTATAGGTCTTCTAACTTATAAAGTGAACTTGATCTCAAAGTTTGGATTACATTGTAATAACAACTTAATTGACAAAATAAAAGAACTCAATTCCGATACACCTTTATAATTAGCTTCTATAGCATCTACCACAATTTTGGAATCGCTTTCAAAGATAACATGTGACCACCCTCTAGAAGTAGCTTCACGAATTGCCTCCAATATTGTCATGGCCTCCCCTTCCAAAATTGAAAGATGTTTGCTAATGTTTGTACCTGTACTTCCACCAGCCTTCTCGGAGCTGCTGCCACTGCTGTTTGGCCGAGACAGTTTCAACTCCTCAGTTATGTTGTTGTGCATTATTAACAACCCTTCATTCTTGTATCATATTCATACCTGCACTTCCACCTGCCTTCTCGGAGCTGCTGCCACTGCTATTTGGCTGAGACAGTTTCAACTCCTCAGTTATGCTGTTGTGCATTATTAACAGCCCTCCGTTCTTGTATCATATTCATAGATCTCATTGTGATGCTCTTTGTCGTGTCCTTGAGACCATTCCAAACTTAGCTTTACGATTATTCCAAATGCACCAAGCAATTGTTAACAGTTCCTGCAACATCAAAATTTTCATTCCCGCAAATATATATATATATTTCACATTATTAGCTTGTTGCATTCTTGATTCAATGACACCACTCAATCTGGCTTCGTTCCACACATGTTTGCCTCACTACAACCAAAGAAACATGACAATCATCCTTCTCATTACCAACCCAAAATGGGCAGTCACTTGGGCACATCACATGACGCTCACAAAGACGAGTACGGGACGGTAAACAACCACGGCACACCCTCCAAATTATATGTTTAACTTTTAGGGTTGTTTGGATGTGCCATATAGATCCCCAATCTCCTTCTAGTGTGTAGTACATTGATTGCTCTACTCTTAATGTAATGTATGTAACCGGATTTTACTGTATAATTGTCATAGTTCTCAAGTTTCCACACCAAACAGTCATCCACCACCTCCTCAAATAATGGGTATCCTAATTATACTCTCTGCCACAGATGCTGAAAAAAGAAATTGAATTTTTTTAGTATCCCGTCTTTTTTTTTTAAATAAACAAACTTAATTCATATCATTAATCAATAAATGTTCAATACATAAGGGAATAATCTCAAATCTATGGAAACTAGCTCAAGCTTTGCCCACTCTAGCAAGAGTATGAGCAACCAAATTCGATTGTCTCCTAATAAACTTAACCTCAAAGTTTTCATGACAAGATTACATAAGAGAATAATGTCTTCTCGAATGGATAACATCAACCAACAACTTTGAATCGCTTTCAAATTGAACTTGTTCAAATCCACGATGAACAGCCTCTTTCATAGTCTATAATAGAGCTCATGATTCGCCTTCCGCTACGGAATAAACAGGTTACTGCCATTGAGTCAAGTCAGCCACAAATTGCTCATTTGTATTACGAAAACAAAGACCCATAGAAGGCACACCGGGTCCACCTACAAATGATGCATCAACATTACATGTTATACATCCCACTTCTGGTTTCTCCCACTGAACCGCCCTAGGCTCCCCAACAGGACCAGTATCCCATCTTTTAGTTCCCTGTAATCAATGTTTTAAAAATCAGACCGGAGATCAAACTGATGTGACCTCTGATTCATAGTTTAACCGGTTCAACCGATAGAACCAAATATTAAATAAATAAATATATAATAAAATAAAAATACACCCTTTAAAAATAATAGACACTAAACTCTCATTTCAATAGAAAAAACACACAAGTATCTACTATAAATATTTGTCCGAAGTCCTTTTACATTAACCCTAAGTTCTAAGTATAAAAGACAACACCTACCCAAATAATATGCCAAGGAATTCAAGCCGCCACAATTCACGCAGGCACAATCATTGTCAAAAAATGAAAATTCTCTTAATGCAAATTCACCCAACTTCTTCTCCAAGCTCACACATCTCTTCTACTTCTTATGCTTCTTCAAGCAAATTCATCCAACTTCTCCTTCCACCATTTTCATGAATCTAACCACTTTCTATCTCATCTCTCAGTTTTTTTTTTTTTCTTGATTCAACACACTTTTTCTATTCACCAAAATATCTATCAATCTTTATTTTATTCCTATTACAAAATCGATCTACCCAGTTGTTGATTTCATTGGATTCTTTATCATCTCTTCTTCATTTTTATTCTGTTTAGTTTAATCACTTAATCTAGTTTAATTTAAGTTTTCTTTTTGCGTTAAATGTTAATTAATATAACTAAAGTGAGTATACAATGGCAAGACTGAATATGAACAAGCCTATTATTTTATAGAAGAATGTGAATAAGATTGAAAACAGAAAAGAAAAGTGAAAATAGATTTTTTTTGTTGGTATTTCCGTTTTTTTTACACTGATCACAGAGCCGGCCGGGTTTCCAGAACTGTCAATGGTTCACCAGTTCCACTAGTTCACACCGATTCTGAGCGGTTTTTCACCGGTTTCACGGACTACCGGTTTTTGGCTTCCTTTTGGACCGGTGTTGTTACCGGTTCCCAGTTGAACCGGTCGGTCTAGTTCTTATAACATTGCCTGTAATAATAAGTGATTGACACATAAATCATACATACGTTGAGTATGAGGAGCCTGCAAACATAAATTATCCTCACCAGGCAGCCATGGTTCGGACATGATATTGATGTTACTCTCATGTCCAATCTTCCACCTACATCCATTAATAAGAATATCACGTGACTTCCAAATACTACATCAAGCGAAGCTAGGATTAGCATCAATCTTTGCATCAAATAAAGAGAGCCTAGTAAAATACCTAGTCTTATAAATTCTAGCCACCAATGTGTTTGGTTTTGAATAGTTCTAACTATGCCATCATGCATCTGAATCTATACCATTACCAAGTCATTACCCTCATCAACACAAAGCTTGGCAACGTAGATACTATATCTTCCATATATAACATTGTGTCAATGCAGTTTTCATATGATTTCGACTGAGAACACAATAGATTTATCTTCATCCATATATTTAAACGCATCAAAGATGATTCAATTAAACCGATACACGTGTTCTTGTACAACCTATTGGTAAATGATTTCTTCAAATTTTGTCTTCCATTTTATTCCACAAACCCAAAGTCTCGTCTTCATCCAAAACTTGCACAATTTTATGGGTAAGACTCAACCTGTCTTCCTTCTTAAGTATCTTCTTTTTTCTCATCTTCCTTTAGATTCACAAGCAATTTATCATCTCCATCTATTGCTCCCGCAGAACCTATATGAATCAGAAGCACCTTCATCTTCAATTTCCATACTATTCCATCTATAATCTAAAACTTGTGCGCAGATATTGCAAACTGAACGCTTTTTCCCCTGTCAAAAATTAGAACTTTGGTGTCACTAGTTGCTGAAATAAACGAAGATAAAACGACCAAATGAAAGAGAATGCAACTATATCCGTGATTCTGCCAATGCAGCTAGGATCCATTTAAGTTTAGGATTAAGCTAATAGTGAGAGGTTTGAAAAGTCTATATGAGGTGAAAGAATAAATTTCTATTGTCATCATTGTGCCTCAGGTAAAGGAAAAAATAATAGTCTCTATTTTATTCAGTAAATAACTAATAACTTGTATGTTTGTGATGAGGTGACAGAACGAAGACGGTGGATGGGGATTCCATATAGAGGGACATAGCACAATGTTTGGATCTGCATTGAGCTATATTGCATTGAGGCTACTTGGAGAAGGACAGGAAGATGGTGAAGACAAGGCAATGGAAAGATGCAGAAAATGGATCCTCGACCATGGTGGTTTAGTGGCTATTCCATCATGGGGAAAGTTCTGGGTCACGGTAAATTAAAAATAATTCATTTTATATATAGTAGTGCATCCTATTATACACAAGTGTACATCAAAATATAAAATCACACTATATATAGGTACTTGGAGTTTATGAGTGGCGAGGCTGCAATCCACTTCCACCAGAGTTCTGGTTTCTACCAAAATTCACCCCTATTCATCCAGGTGCATGTTTACATGTCTGAATCCTACATTAATTTGATGTTCCTTAATTTCTTCATGCAGCCATTATCTCCTCTAACTCCTAGGTCAAATTAAATTTACATGCAGGGAAAATGTTGTGCTACTGTCGGTTAGTTTACATGCCCATGTCATATTTATATGGGAAGAAGTTTGTGGGCCCTATCACCGACCTAATCAGATCACTAAGAGAAGAATTGTACAACCAGCCTTATGATCAAATCAACTGGAACAAAGCCAGGAACACTATTGCTAAGGTTTGTACGTGTGTGGAACCAATCTATATATCTCTATCTTTAATTGATACGCATATAGTATTTGATTTGATGCATATATATATATTGACAATGGCATGCAATTTCAGGAGGATCTGTACTACCCACATCCTCTGATTCAAGATATGTTATGGGGATTTCTTTATCACATGGGAGAGCCTTTTCTGAACTGCTGGCCTTTTTCCAAGCTTAGACAGAAGGCGTTGGAAATCGCAATTAATCATGTGCGTTACGAGGATGAGAACAGTAGATACCTTTGCATTGGAAGTGTAGAGAAAGTATTATGTTTGATAGCACGTTGGGTTGAAGACCCGGACTCAGAGGCATACAAACTTCATTTAGCCCGAATCCCTGATTACTTCTGGCTTGCAGAAGATGGTTTGAAAATCCAGGTTAGTATTGTATTTTTTTACTCAACCAACTAAGGCATGCAATATTTCATTTAATTTAATATGAATTAATTATGTAAAATATTATATTATAGTAGTTGAGGTAGCACTCCACTAAAATTAACACTTGTTAAATAATAATGGATGCAGAGCTTTGGTAGTCAAATGTGGGATGCAGCATTTGCTATACAAGCAATACTTGCTTGTAACGTGAGTGAAGAGTATGGTCCTACACTTCGGAAAGCACATGACTTCCTGAAAGCCTCGCAGGTAGTTGAAAATCCATCCGGTGACTTCAAAGCAATGTACCGACACATATGCAAAGGATCGTGGACATTTTCAATGCATGATCAAGGTTGGCAAGTCTCTGACTGCACCGCAGAAGGACTCAAGGTTCTATTAATTTTATCATCATATAAAAATATTCACCCGTTCTATTGGTTTCTCAAAATATACATGCACGCATGACATAATATTCATGACAACACATCCAGGCCGCACTCATATTGTCAAAAATGCCAAGTGAACTCGTTGGAGAAAAACTGGAAACAGAGCGATTCTATGATGCTGTTAATGTCATCCTCTCGCTACAGAGCAGTAATGGCGGGTTCCCTGCTTGGGAGCCTCAGAATGCTAACACTTGGTTAGAGGTAGGGTACGAAGTTAATCTTACTCGTCATAAAAATTAAGGGGCTGCTTACTTTTTGAAAACATTTTGTTTTCATTTTTTAAAATGTGTTCATTTTAACTTGCTAATAAGAAGATGCAAGACTTATAAAAATGAACAATTGTGATGGAAAGAAGAAAAAAGGCTAGTTAGAGATGGTGCATTTTTAAAAATAATGAATACAATAATTTGGCATTTTCATTGTTTCCTAAAAATGTACACAATTGTTCACTTCAAAAGTCTAGTATCTCCTTGTTAACAAGTAAAATTAACACTAATTTTAAAAAATAAAAGTAGAAAATATTTTCACAAAGTAAACGGGCCCCAATATATAAAAGAAATTTTATAAGATTGACAACAACTAATTATATGCATGTATGTCTGCTGCAGAAATTCAATCCAACTGAATTTTTTGAAGACACACTAATTGAGAGGGAGTAAGATATATAACATCACTCATAAACAAATCTACATGTGTGTGTGTGCGCGCGCGCGTGTTAATCGTTGATGCATATATAAACTTCTCACTTACTGCATATATATGTTCCTTTTTGTGAAATTAATAGGTATGTTGAGTGCACTGGTTCTGCAATGCAAGCTCTGGCTCTCTTCACAAAGCTACACCTGAATCATAGAACAAAGGAAATACATCACTGCCTTGCAAAAGCAATTCGTTACATTGAAAACACACAAAACCCCGATGGCTCCTGGTATTCTATCTTCTATTCTCTCTGTTTATTACATACCGCCTAATGATCTATTGTGTGTTAAACATGGCAGACTTTCTTTCAATTTAGTATAGAAAGATATAATTAGTACTTACACTGCTCAACAGGTATGGTTGTTGGGGAATTTGCTATACTTACGGTACCTGGTTTGCTGTAGAGGGACTAACAGCTTGTGGAAAGAAATACCGGGATAGCCCTTCCTTGCGAAAAGCTTGTCAATTTCTGTTGTCAAAGCAGCTTCCTAATGGGGGGTGGGGCGAAAGTTACTTGTCAAGCCAAAACAAGGTATATATATTATTATATGTTCATTTTGCTTTGAACAAGAACTCATTAGTTTCTCCTTGTTAAATAGGTATATACAAACATAGAAAACAACCGTGCAAATTTAGTTCAAACTTCATGGGCTTTGTTGTCCCTTATCGGTGCAGGGCAGGTTAGTATAGTAAATAACAAAGCTAGCTTAGCTCCAACTTCCAAGTAATTAGAAATGATGTTAATAAATGTGCTTTTCTAATTATGAATGAATTAATGTTTTTGTTATAAAAAGGCTGATATAGATCCTACACCAATACACCGTGGAATGAAGTTAATAATCAATTCACAAATGGAAGACGGAGATTTCCCACAACAGGTAATTAGCGTAGCACTTCTCACTCCTTCCATCAATTTTATATACTATTTTTATTCATTAATTAATGATGAGTTGATGATAAGTTGATAACAAATTAAAAAATGCAACTACAGGAGATAACAGGAGTATTTATGAGGAATTGTACCCTGAACTACTCATCGTATCGAAACATCTTTCCCATATGGGCTCTGGGAGAGTATCGTCGCCGAGTCTTGTCTGCACAAATTCCAAATGCTGCGCCTTGAATTGTCACTGCTCGCTACCCAAATGCTAATTGGTTGTACACATCAAGTTATGAAATTATAATTTGATTACTATTTTTCTGAATTTTATATTTTCCTGCAGTTTGTAAAAATATATGTCAACGCAGTTCATTTGACAATAAGTCTTTCTTCAAGAATCTCATATGTAACTGTTTGCATATTCATTTAAGATATTTATTATGTAATTTATTGCTTTTCACTTTTCAGTTCAAAATGACATTTATATTTTCAGTTCTATATGCAGTTTAATATCTTGGACTTGGATTATATATCCCACCCCAATGGCATTTATATGTATACCCGTTGGAAAAGTGTGTGGGCTGATTAGTCACCATATTGAGAGTGGCAGTTTTATCTACAGAAAAAAAAAAAAAATTCCTAAGCTAATTGAACTTGTGCACTCCAAACTTATATCTACTTTATTTTCTTTATTTTGATCAACGTGAGACTTCTTATTCTCCGAGATGATCAACAAGAAGCAACCATTTATTTGACCAATTTGATGATGAGATACTCTTGCTGCCCTACTTCCTATTGCGAGGGGAGAGGATGTTCATATGAAGACTACAACTATATTTCATAAAAGAGGTATATTACTTTAGCTAACTGATAAATGACAAGTTCACTAATAGTGGATGAATGGATAATGATAACTAATAGCAGATAATATATAAAGTATTTGGTAATATCAATGGTTGAACTAATTCATAATGTTACGTGTAAAAGAAGGGATCCAACCCATCTCCAAAATCTATCCAGGTCTTCCTCTCCCAATGTCTCACTATCCCTACAGTAGACTGAGTATAAAAATGGGGCAAGCCAGGTGCTTGTCAAATGAATATCGTACTTGTACCTTCTTTATATCCTACTTGGTCTTTGAGGAATTTAATACAAAGCACAATTGAAGGAACTTACTGGGCGAGTGAGCTGCACCACCAGCACAAGCGTAATATCTTGTATGCCTCGCTCACAGCTTACAAGGCATAAGAGAACATCATTTCTGGAGTTCAGGGTGCTGAAACTATTCTCACCTAAAGTTTGATATAGGTACATTTACGTCAGGATAAACAACTTTAGTACATCACCTCTACTAGGGAAATTAAATTAAATTATATCTTCGAGAGAAATAATTCATGAAAAAAGGGAATGAAATTACTCTAATTGCGACTAAATTTGATCCTCGCCCCTCGGCTAGTTATTTAAGTCCATTAAGTTGGATGATTTATGCATACCCATTAGAGGACACGGCGAAGATGAGGAAAAGATATCTTACATGCTATTGAAACAATCTGTTATCTGCATGTAGTAGAGTTTGAATGTGATAGTGGCAACGAACCAAGGATGTGATTTGCCGAGTTCGTGACCTTATATTAGAGATACACATCACCCAAAACAAGAAGAGTGAAGTATAAATCAATAGAAGTTGGTGTTCAGATCTGGCACAATTGTCTATAGAATCAAATTCTCGTAGAAGTAGGACATTACAATAGGTAATATTTGAGTTCTCTGCTCACCCAACTTCCCGCCATTCAGGAGTTGCAAGCAAAGTTTATGTAATCGTGAAGTTTTATACCCCAAATAAAATATTCAAAGTGAAACCACCTTATTAGGTTTCCCAGTCAAAAACTCAATGATTCAGATTTTCAAAGATTACCAGTCAATTGCTGATACCTGTCTCATGTAGGCAGACCAAATTTGCACTGAAAAGGGGGAAAGTCCCCAACTCCTCCCCAGTTTCCAATGTCATCCACCTCAATGGCACTACATCCTCGTACCTTTTTGATATGCAAATCTTTCATCTTACTTCTCGCATTGCTCGCATCTTCCCATCTGTCAGCAGAAGCATAAATGCTAGCAAGGAGTGAATGAGAACTTGAATCACTGGATTTCACTTTTGCTAGTGTTGTAGCAATCCTTTCACCCATATCAGTATTTCCATAAGTTCTGCAGGCACTAAGCAAAGATCCATAAATTGCAACTATTATCTCATTGTTTTGGTCCGGCAACTTCTTTATCAACTCCTCAGCCTCATGTAACAGTCCGGCTCGACCAAGAAGGTCAATGAAACACCCATAATGTTCTAAATTTGGGCCAATACCATATATACATGACATCGAATGAAATAACTTGCGGCCTTCTTCTACCAATCCTGCATGACTGCACGCATTCAGAAGAACAATAAAAGTAACATCATCAGGCTTTGCACCAAATGTTTTCATTTCTTCAAACAACTCCAGTGCTTTGTTTGTCTTACCATTCATGGCCAGTCCACAAATAATAGAAGTCCATGAGGCAGTATCCTTTTCCTTTAATCCATTAAAAACCTCCAAAGATTTCTCTACGCAACCACATTTAGCATACATTTCAATAAGGGAAGTACCAACTACAGCATCCACCACGATCTGGTTTTCACGTACATAATCATGAATCCACCTGCCATGCTCCAGAGTTCCCAATTGAGCACAACATGTGAGGAGAGCAACCACAATGAACTTGTCAGGCTTCACTCCTCTAACTTGCATCTCCCCAAATAATGCAATTGCCTCGTCAAAACAATTAAACTGCACATACCCATTAATCATAGCTGTCCAAAGAACAACATCCCTAGTTGGACTCTTGTCAAACAAATCTCTAGCTTGATCCAACTGACCACAATTCACATGCCCAGTTACCATACTGGTCCAACAACTCACATTCTTCACAGTCATCCCATCAAAAATTCCCCGAGCCACGCTGACATATCCACACTTACAATACATGTCCAACAATGCATTCCCCATTATGGTTGTAAAATCCAATTCCTTTGCAATATAACTGTGAATCTCCTTGCCAACCTCCACATTTCTCAACGCTGCACACGCAGTTAGAGTGCTCACAACAGTAGCTTCACTAGGCTTCTCATTGCTTTCCATTCGCATCCGCTGAAAAACTTCAACAGCCTCTTGGAATCTCCTACACCTGACACAACCCGAAATCATGATGTTCCAAGAAACATTGTCTCTGTCATGCATTTCATCAAACAGTTGTTTGAGACAACTAATACAACCCAAATCAGCATACATGTCCATCAACGAGTTACAAACATAAGCATCAAACTCAAGACCAGTCTTGATGACAAAAGCATGAACCTTTTCCCCTTGACCAACATATCCCATGCAACCAATGGCCTTTAAAACATAAGGGTAGGTGTAATTATCAGGCCACAACCCATCTTCCCGTAGTTGGTTGAAAACAGAAATGGCTCTGGTGAAACTAGCCTTTTTCACAAAGGCTTTGATGATGAGATTGTAGATGAACAAAGATGGGTGTTGAGTGTGGTTGAAGATTCTAAGAGCATAGTGAAAGTCTTGAATGGAAACAGCCATGAGCTTGTTGAGGGTATCCCTGTCTTGTTGGAGGCCAGTGGAGAATATGAGGGTCTGAATTTGCTTCAGCTGCCACATAGATTTGCAGCTTTTGAGAAGAGAAATGCATGTTCCCTTCATTGATTTACTTGCACTGTTTCAGTGTGACATCAGACTTCTTGAACAATCTGGAGGCCCTGTTCTAATTTTAAAAATTGGGCCCTGATACAAAAAAACATAAAATTCAAAAAGAGTTATCCTTTATTTAAATTGTATATAACACCAAAAAGTGACATATTCTAATCAATAACATCAAATTCAATGTACATGTATAGCGCCACTACTTAAGTCTCAACACATCCCTCCCTCGATAAAATTAAAGTCAATGTACATGTTCCATGATTGCATAATTATGATATGGTTATTTTCAATGTACATGTTCCATGATACAAATAAATGGACCTTGTGGAGAACTAGTACAAAATGAAAAGAAGGCATATTGAGCAATCTTCCTAAACCATACTCATATAAATCCATTTGATAGAAAAATAGCACCCAAAAATTCAAAACTTTGTTTAAAATACTGTTAACTTTATTATCCAGCATAGCATAGGGAGGCAATATAATGAACTCAATAATAATGAAGAAAAGTTAAAAACATCCCCAACCCAATTTATACCTTTCTCTTTAACACACAGAAGAATAAAACTGCTAAAGTTAAACAATAAAAACAACACAAAGACAGACACTCCAAAGAACAAAACTTCAAAACATGGTAAAGATGAAATCACAAATTAGCAAAGAAGAAGAAGAAATTGGCAAACTGACCTTGAATTTCGTTTTCCCCCTTTCCTGTCGAAACTGGGCAATTGGACCGTTAACTAACAATTGATCTACTTCTTCAAAAGAAGAGAAAACTCCCTCATAGAGAAATATCAATACAAGAATTCTCCTATAACGACAGCAAATATCGCTTCAGCCAAGCATAAAAACAAGACCGCAGACAAATGCACAACACAGTAAACAAACTACAGAGCCAAGACCTGCCCAGCAGGCCCTGCAGCATGAATAAATCATTCTCATTTATCCTACACAAATAAACAAAGCCAAAAAAACGAGACTTTCTGGTTGAAAGAAACTAAGTTTTCAATGTAGGAAACTTTTACACCAACAAGAGAAATTGGATTTGGTGATAGTTGTCACCATCAATCTTCTGAAGCCTTTGGAGGATATCTCTTGCAGCTTTGTTCATACTTCTGAGACCCAGAACAACCATGTTATAGTCAGAACCTGTGTGAAGCTTCTTTTACAATCAATTGAGACAACAAAAATTCAAATAACACCACTTAGGCCATTTAACAAACACCTTGAAGGCAACCCAGTAATATACAAAGAAACATTACGCATTAAGTCACAAATGAAAAATTTTAGAAAAAAACCAACACAGTAAAAACATAACAGAAACTAACAGAGTTCCAAAGTTTGAGCTTAGAAATTGCGATTGAGAATAGAATCACTACCTATCGAAACTGTGATTGAGATTTAAACTTAGGCGTTGTCGAACCAATGACTGCGTTTCCACTTGAAACTAAAATCTTCGCCACTGAGGGAGTGAGCTTCCCGTGAGAGGGATAGTGAGATTCAGTGAGAGGGAACGAGAGAGAGGGAGGGAGTCTGGTGTTTGCGTTCGAGAGGGAGCCGCTCGGTGGAAAGGGTCCCGTTCGGTGGAGAGGGAGCTTCGTGACTGACAGTGAGAGAGGGTCGTTTCAGTGAGATAGGTAAATGGTTTGTGCGTAAGGTTAATTTTATTCACATGACTTTTTACATACTAACAAAAAAAAATATTATAAGTTTCTTGCGTTTTGTTATTCTTAATCCCTCTTATTATAGTCTAACATTCATTCAAATAAAATGTTAAAAAATATCTCACCAACAATCGAAAACTTTAACTCATCATGATAAATATTTATTATTATTATTAATAATAAAATGTTAAAAATGGTCTCACCAAGAATCGAACCCGCAACCTTTAATATCTATTTTGTGATTTTTGCCACTACACTACATCAATAAATTTGTTATTATTTTGCAATCAGCATCTAATAAATATGGAATTATATATCTCTCACCATGTTAAATATTTATTAATATTAATATTATTATTAGATTCCTATTATTATTATTTTTAGATTCCTACTACTACTACTATTATTATTATTATATATTATATTATTATTATATAATATATAAGGATCGATGCAAACAAAGTGACATTATTATCAGGTGCAAGTTAGGTGTGATTATTAAAAAGAAAGTTAATAAAAATGATGAAAACAAAATAATTAAATAACCATGTTTACAGAAAATACGGATAATATGTTTAGGAAAACAAAACTTTTGAAATATATCCCATTGAAGCGGGTGGAAAAATGCCCGAGCGTAAAATGCTCGCTAGACAGTAAAGTCGCCACCGAACTTTATTTATTCCCGGAGGAAAAGGAAAATATCGATAAAACCTTAAAAGCAATGGAAAGAGGGTAATCACAACCATTTCCAGGTTCGGGAGTCGATTATGTGAGGGGAAGGTATTAGCACCCCTCACATCCGTTGTACTCAACGGGAACCTTCTCGTTAATTTTAGGGTTAAAAAAGCGTCTAATTTGCTTGCATGATTTTAATTAATTATTATGTACAAAGGGGGAAAAGTTAGTTTTTTATTAGTGTGCTTGACAGGATGTATGAATCCCGCTCCTACGTATTCCCGGGTGCAGTGGGAAATTCAAAGCTACACGCAGTTCTGGGTAGAAAATAATTGTTGGTTGGTTGATTTTATTTATGAAAATATGCTAGTCGCGCTTAGGCGGAAAAAATTTATTTGATTGAAAAATAGACGCACGGGGTGCAAAAATTAGTAAGGTTTGGTGTGTTGAAGTTTATTTTAATGTTTGGAATGACAACTACCCCAGTCACGAGCCATACGTCAAGAACACGGGTAATCGGGAGAAGGAGTGATATACATCAAACCATCTCTTTTTCATCCATTTATTGTTTATTTTAAAAAAAGATGTATTATTTTTTAGAATGACGGTTATCCGGACCACAAGTCATACGCCAAGTATCCAGATAACCGGGGAGCGAGGAGGCTATACGTCCAACCACTCCTTTTTCATTCGAGTTTATTATAAAAAAAAAAAAAAAAAAAAAGTTTGATGCAAATAGAAAGAGAATCAAAATTAAACTTTATCTCTTATGCTTTGATGTAAATCGAAAGACGAATACTTTGAACGTGAACGAGACGGAGATCTCGTGTTCTACATTCGGGGAAGCGTCGGATGTCTATCCAATTTTTCATTTCCTCGGTCGATTAAACTCTTAACGTTTATTTTTATTTTATTATTACTGTTTTTATAGAATAAAGGAAAAAAATAAAGGCCAAATAGAAGAATGTAAATAAATGGGATTAGTCCCAACTAAATCAACTAAGAAAGTAGTAGTAGTAATAATAATAATAATTGATAAAAAGAAACAGAATAAGAAAGAATGAAAACAGATACCCGTGAGAGAGAAAAAAGAAGGTTAACCGAGAATGGAAGAGGAGTGGCGAAAGAGAGAACCGATGGCAGCGGTTCGGCGTGAGAGAGGGAAAATGGCGGCTGTGGCAGTGGTGATGGCTGTTCCGTGCAACGACGACGGTGGCTGTGGTGGGATTTACGCTTCAGTCCGGTTTCAGTGATGGTTCTGAAATAGCGGCGAAGACATCTTTCTTCTCCTTCTTTGTTCGATTCTGTTTCTGGTTCCCTTTTGTTCTATTTCTTGTTTGCTTTTGGTCATGAGTGGTCGTGGAAGATGGCTTTAATAGTAAATGGTCAAAAATGGTTTGTTGTTTGAAGATGGAGGTTGTTGTTACAGTGGTTTGATGAAGGTCTTGATAGCTTTGTTCTTTATTCGTTGTTTGTGTTTTGTTTCTGTTTCGATTTCTATTTGTTCAATGAGTTGATAGAAAATGGTGGTGGTTGTGGGTGCTTGAAGATATTGTGTGGTGTTGGTAGAGGTTGAAGATGATGAGGAGGTTATGTGGTTGTGATGGTTATAGTGGAGTTGATGGTATATGGTGGAAGAAGGTGGTGATAAGTGGTTGTCTATGAGAAAAGACGGTGTTTTTTGGTTATAATAACAATGGTTATGGTTGTAATAACAATGTTTTACAAATATGAATTTTTTGTGGAACTTTGCCTTTTGTTTGAAAATCTATTTGTTATTTATAATGAAGAAAATTAGGTTTAACTTGCAATGGAATGAAATTATATGAATTGAATGTAGTTTATGAGTGAATGAGGAATTTCTCCATTGAGACAGATTTGCCATGATTGCAAGATTCTTCCTTTTTATTTATGTTGACTTTTCTTGAATTTTTTTTATGATTTTTTTTAATTTCTTTTGATAAAAAGTACAAAAAATAATGAATAAAGTTTTCTGAAAAAATGCCTAAAAATAAAAAAACGAAAATTAAAATTAAAATTGTATTTTTGAATAAAATATAAGTAAAGTAAGAAAAATACAAAAAGATGGAAAAAGTGGGACTCGAACACATGACAGTAGACACAAAACTCCTTGAACATTCTCTTTATTACCAAATAGGCTAGCTCAAATACTTGAAACTAAATGCGACAAAAACCTATATGATAAAAAGTATGGGCAAAATTTGGGGTATGACAGCTGCCCCTATTTAAATATCTTTAATCGCAGTATGGTGATAAAAGATAGTTAAATACAAGAAGACTCTAAATTTTGACCAGGAGAGTGGACGAAGAAGACTCTAGATCTTGATAGGGAAGATGATACTCTAAATTACCTGAAAAGATGGGACTCTAAAATACCCGTGAGGACGGGACCCTAAAACGCCATTGAGGATTGAACTCTAAATTGCCGACCAAACGGGCATAAGACTCTAGATTTATTTTTTTAGATTTGTTTTTTAAATGAGGATGAGACTCTAAAATTTTAGCCGAACAAAGTTGGGACTCTAAGTTACCAATCAACAGAGATGGACCTCTAAAAATTGCTAGCGATGATGGGACTCTGAATTACTAGCCAAATGGGGATGAGACTCTAAACTTCCAGTGAGGACGAAACTCTGAGTTGTCAGCCAAACGAAGATGGGACTCTAAATTACCAGTCAATGGAGATATGCCTCTAAATTGCCAGCGAGGATGAGACTCTAAATTGAAGGCCGAACATAGATGGGACTCTAATTTATTAAATAAGGTATAGGACTCTAAAAACACTAAATATGGATGGGACTCCGAAAATGGCAGATAAGGATGGGACTCCGTAATTGCTCAATAAGGACGGGACTCCGAAAATGCTCAATAAGGACGGGACTCCGAAAATCTCAAATAGGATAGGACTCTGAAAATTTCAGATAGGGTAAAAGACTCTAAAAATTGTTAAATCGTGTAGGCCTCTGATCGTCAGGGTAGGACTCTGAAAATTCCAGATAGGGTAAGACTCTAAAAACTGCTAAATTGTGTAGGCATCTGAACATCAAATAGGGTAGGACTCTAAAACTTCCAACTAGGGTAGGGTTTCGAACTATCAGTGATGATGGAACTCTAAATTGCCAGGGAAGACTGGACTTTGCAATTGTCAGCGAAGACTGCACTTTAAATTGTTAGCGAAGACTAGACTTTAAATGCCAATGAAATATTGGACTTTGAAATTGTCAGCAAAGACTGAACTCTAAAATTGTCAGCGAAGACTGAACTTTAAATTGCCAACAAAGATTGGACTTTCAACTGTCAGCGAAGACTGAATTTTAAATTGCTAGTGACGACTAGACTTTAAATGTCCAATGAAGATAAGACTCTGATAGGACTCGGTAGGTGGGACTCTAAAAATGCCGACAAAGGTAGTGATTAGGTAAGACTCTTGAATTTCAGCAAAATGGGACTCTGAATTGCCGTAGGCATTTGAGCCAGGCAAGGATATGTTGTCATCGGTGTATGACCGGACAAGGATCAAAAGGTTGCTGTATAAGATCGGACTTTTTTAGATTGAGTGCTTGTTTACTAAGAAAACTAACGGGTCTCTCTAGAGTAAGAGCCTCTCTCAACAGTAGTAATGGACCTCGACAAAGAACTAACTGAACTACCTTGAATGGTCACATAATGCTTGCTTATGCTATGTATTCGTGTGTTTGTATGATTTTTTTTGGATGCATGACATTTTTTGGGATGATGCACTTGCATGATATGAATGCGTGTTGCATGGCTGATGCGTGAAAAGTCGGCAAAGACCTGGTTTAGGGGTGTTAAGTGGCAAGGAATCGATGTCATGGTATATTGAATTGAATGGTATGGAACTCTGGATGTAGGGAATGTCGGCGGGTATTGAGCTTTATGTGTGCCAATGAAGATTGGGCTTTTAGGGTGCCAATGAAGATTAGGCTTTGAGTGTGGCAATGACGATTGGAACTTTCGAGTACCAATAATTATTGGACTTTCGGGGTTACTGGATGCGGTTTGGCGCACAACTTGATACTAGAGGAATTCAAACATGATTGATGTAAGACACATGAATGATGATGAATGCAATAAGATGCATGATTTGATGCTAGAGTGATGCATGATGCACGGTTATGATTTGAATGTATGAAAAGTTTCCCTGTGGTGGGTAATGAAGTGTTTTGTAACAAGGCTTCTTGGCTAGCGGTTATGGGATATCTGGCCAGCGCATTCTCCCGACACCCATGTTGAACTCAAAGGTCGTTGATGCATGGCAAAGTTTACTTGAGCAGCTTGAAAGGATGGAATGGACTTGCCCCTTGTGTAGCCCATTTTGCCATTTTCTCTTTTTTTTTTTTTTGAAAATCCCTAACTTTTGCCTGGACCGCTCTTTCGAGTTTTCAGTCCACCAGGAGTGTATTTCCTTTTTTGGTGTCCCTAATTTTTGCCTGGAGCCTTTTCACGTTTTCGATCCACCGGGACGCTCTCTATTGCCTAAGACGCCCTTTCGGGTTTTCGACTTAGCGAGCTTTTGACTTTGATTCTTTTTGTATCTCTTTTTTATTGGGCATTTATTTTTGGTTGCATCAAGCCGTGAGCGAAGGCTCCTCTCCGTCAATGGGATGATAGATACAGGCTGCCCCAACATTTGAATCTTTGAACGGTATGCCCCATATTAAATCCTTGACCCGGAATGCCCCCTATCACTTGTTGTTGAAAAATGTGCTCCTGATTGATTGACACTTTGAAGGCTTGACTCATTCTCAAAACATCTTGACCCCCGTAAGCAACATCTCCATATGATCTGCCCCTTGTTTATAAGGATTTGTTCTTGATTGCTAGGACCCTTAGGTGATTTGCCCCTTGTTGGGAGTATCGTGTAATGATTCACCTTTTGATCAAACCATTGTTGAAGTTCCCTCGATGCCAAGTATTGATTTGCGAGTAAAATTGTTTCTCTTGAAAAGTAATTTCGACGCAATGCACATGCAAGTTTTGAATTTGAAAATTGTTTAGCTATGTACAATGGGTGATATTTGGCCAGAAGATCGGCCCAATTGAGAGTGATAGAATTTATAGAAAAAATGTTATTGATGTTTCACAAACATGAGGAGTCAGTTTAATAGTTTCGCTGAATATGCTTTATAGTCGACTTAGCTTCAATTAGGTCTTTTGAAGGTTATAACGTGGCCTGGTTCACGGTTTTAAGAAACAAAGGATATAAGGCTCAAAATATTATTTTAACCCTCCCAATCTACTTTGATGTTCTTCATTCTTAAGTTCAATTAACTCAACAGATGCCTTTGGCCGGCAAGAGAATTCTGTTAGTTATGATACCAGAGGTAGGTATAGTGGTCAGACACTGATGAAATTCTTGAAGTGGCAGTCATTTCTTTTAGTTGACAAACTTGCTTTCATTTTTTTTTTACTCCCTATTTTTGCATGGACCAATTCTTTTGAATTTGCGGTCCATCGGGATGCCCCATTTTTGCCTAAGTTTTTACTTAGCGGGCTCTTTTTTGTTTTTTTGAACAGCTCTCATGAGATTTTGCTTTTAGCTCAGCAAAGTTATGACTGCCACATCAATGATTATGTTTTTTATCCTCTCATTATTCCCTCCAGGTTGGATGGTGTACATGATGGAAATAATGTGCTTAAACCTCTTAATGAAGATGATTGATTCTCTTGCATCAGAATGCATCATTGAGTTAATTGTAAAACTACCCTGCCCCTGGTTAAGATTAAGGGTTTTTAGTAAAATAGAAAGAACACCGTCTACGGGCTCAAAGGGGTTGACTACGGATTATCTCCTTATATCTCCAGTGTTTGGGAATTGAAACAATGCCTTACATCATCAGCCGGGTTTACTTATAAAAGCATATATCAGCAAATTCCATTATTTGTTTACATCATCCTCCCCACCAAGTTTGTTAACATGTGAGAAGTGAAATGGTAAAGTGAATGATGACATAAGAAAAGAGTGAATACGAATGGATGGAAACCAAAAACATGCATGCTAATTTCATTAAAACACTTTATCAAAGAGTACAATTTCAAAAACTAATCAACATCTTAGCATAAAGAAAATTAGAACTGGAAATGACAAGAGTTTAAAGATTCTAGGAATAGGCCTCCTTGTTGATCCACCACCTTTAGAAGATGCTTCTTGACGTTCTTGTCCTTGTCAAGATGAGGGATGACCATTTATGAATGGGGGATTCTCCTTCGAAGGTCAACCATTTGTCGTTGATCAGGTCATGGACCTATTCTGCTGGTAGGACCGTTGTTGGTATGACTAGGGTTGAATTTTCTCCTCAATAGGGGTCCTATGATCAAGTTCATTCGATTCATCAACTGGCTAACCTCCCTTTTCAACAATACATGATCCCTTCGGAGTTCCTCCACAGTTACTTGGGACATGCTACAAGTTCTTTTCGAGTGTCGGGAAACTGGCTAGCGGAATTTCAGTTGGAGAAGAGTGAAGGTGGAAGAGGTATGCTTTGACACTATGGGTGCATGTATGCAGATATATGAGAATGCATGAGTGTGCAAAAAAATATTTGTCTTTTTCGTTTTCAAGGTATGCTTAAAAGATTTTAATGACATGCCATGATGCAATGTGACCAAAGAAGGTCAGGGTGTGACCCGGAAAAGTTTGTAGGATAATTGGAGATCGACACAACCTAAATAGGGGGCTTCCTACAATAGGTCGGTTCTAAATTTTTGCTACCCAATCCTCTCACGTGTAGGACCTAGAGTTTTGGTTTGTTTAAGGGCGACAACCAAAGTCGCGGCCCTCGTTCAAAACTTCCCCATGAGGTTGGGCTAGCCAATTCAAAGGGCCTCCCTTAGATGGAGTCATTGGGTTCTAGAAAGGTCCCTAGAGTCACGGACCCAACCGGAAAATATTGTCGTCATTGCAAATACTCGCAAGACAACAACACCTTCAAGAGGATCTACTCTAGGTGGGGTTTTCATGCCGATCCTACAAGCCATACGTCAAGAGGACCAACATTACGCAACCACCGTCTTATCTCAAGTTTTTCTCCAAGCTCGGGTGTAGAGCTTTACTCAAATAATATCCCACCCCACAATTGATATATGTAGAAATAAATAGAATAAAACAAAATAAATAAAGCTTAAAGATAAAACCAATAATAAAAGGAAATAAAACACGGTAAAAGCAAGCAAACAATCGGGAGGACCCATAACCCTAAAACTAACAAGGATAGGCTTGACTCTCTAATAGTCCCCAGTGAAGTCGCCAGCTGAAGCGGGTGGAAAAATGCGCGAGCGTAAAATGCTCGCTAGACAGTAAAGTCGCCACCGAACTTTATTTATTCTCGGAGGAAAAGGAAAATATCGATAAAACCTTAAAAGCAATGGAAAGAGGGTAATCACAACCATTTCCAGGTTCGGGAGTCGATTATGTGAGGGGAAGGTATTAGCACCCCTCACATCCGTTGTACTCAACGGGAACCTTCTCGTTAATTTTAGGGTTAAAAAAGCGTCTAATTTGCTTGCATGATTTTAATTAATTATTATGTACAAAGGGGGAAAAGTTAGTTTTTTATTAGTGTGCTTGACAGGATGTATGAATCCCGCTCCTACGTATTCCCGGGTGCAGTGGGAAATTCAAAGCTACACGCAGTTCTGGGTAGAAAATAATTGTTGGTTGGTTGATTTTATTTATGAAAATATGTTAGTCGCGCTTAGGCGGAAAAAATTTATTTGATTGAAAAATAGACGCACGGGGGTGCAAAAATTAGTAAGGTTTGGTGTGTTGAAGTTTATTTTAATGTTTGGAATGACAACTACCCCAGTCACGAGCCATACGTCAAGAACACGGGTAATCGGGAGAAGGAGTGATATACATCAAACCATCTCTTTTTCATCCATTTATTGTTTATTTTAAAAAAAGATGTTTTATTTTTTAGAATGACGGTTATCCGGACCACAAGTCATACGCCAAGTATCCGGATAACCGGGGAGCGAGGAGGCCATACGTCCAACCACTCCTTTTTCATTCGAGTTTATTATAAAAAAAAAAAAAAAGTTTGATGCAAATAGAAAGAGAATCAAAATTAAACTTTATCTCTTATGCTTTGATGTAAATCGAAAGACGAATACTTTGAACGTGAACGAGACGGAGATCTCGTGTTCTACATTCGGGGAAGCGTCGGATGTCTATCCAATTTTTCATTTCCTCGGTCGATTAAACTCTTAACGTTTATTTTTATTTTATTATTACTGTTTTTATAGAATAAAGGAAAAAAATAAAGGCCAAATAGAAGAATGTAAATAAATGGGATTAGTCCCAACTAAATCAACTAAGAAAGTAGTAGTAGTAATAATAATAATAATAATTGATAAAAAGAAACAGAATAAGAAAGAATGAAAACAAATACCCGTGAGAGAGAAAAAAGAAGGTTAACCGAGAATGGAAGAGGAGTGGCGAAAGAGAGAACCGATGGCAGCGGTTCGGCGTGAGAGAGGGAAAATGGCGGCTGTGGCAGTGGTGATGGCTGTTCCGTGCAACGACGACGGTGGCTGTGGTGGGATTTACGCTTCAGTCCGGTTTCAGTGATGGTTCTGAAATAGCGGCGAAGACATCTTTCTTCTCCTTCTTTGTTCGATTCTGTTTCTGGTTCCCTTTTGTTCTATTTCTTGTTTGCTTTTGGTCATGAGTGGTCGTGGAAGATGGCTTTAATAGTAAATGGTCAAAAATGGTTTGTTGTTTGAAGATGGAGGTTGTTGTTACAGTGGTTTGATGAAGGTCTTGATAGCTTTGTTCTTTATTCGTTGTTTGTGTTTTGTTTCTGTTTCGATTTCTATTTGTTCAATGAGTTGATAGAAAATGGTGGTGGTTGTGGGTGCTTGAAGATATTGTGTGGTGTTGGTAGAGGTTGAAGATGATGAGGAGGTTATGTGGTTGTGATGGTTATAGTGGAGTTGATGGTATATGGTGGAAGAAGGTGGTGATAAGTGGTTGTCTATGAGAAAAGACGGTGTTTTTTGGTTATAATAACAATAGTTATGGTTGTAATAACAATGTTTTACAAATATGAATTTTTTGTGGAACTTTGCCTTTTGTTTGAAAATCTATTTGTTATTTATAATGAAGAAAATTAGGTTTAACTTGCAATGGAATGAAATTATATGAATTGAATGTAGTTTATGAGTGAATGAGGAATTTCTCCATTGAGACAGATTTGCCATGATTGCAAGATTCTTCCTTTTTATTTATGTTGACTTTTCTTGAATTTTTTTTATGATTTTTTTTAATTTCTTTTGATAAAAAGTACAAAAAATAATGAATAAAGTTTTCTGAAAAAATGCCTAAAAATAAAAAAAAACGAAAATTAAAATTAAAATTAAAATTGTATTTTTGTGATTTTTGAATAAAATATAAGTAAAGTAAGAAAAATACAAAAAGATGGAAAAAGTGGGACTCGAACACATGACAGTAGACACAAAACTCCTTGAACATTCTCTTTATTACCAAATAGGCTAGCTCAAATACTTGAAACTAAATGCGACAAAAACCTATATGATAAAAAGTATGGGCAAAATTTGGGGTATGACACCCATATTATTATATTATATATACATCATAACAAACTCTCGAAAATTTACAATCACTTATTTGATATACATACACAACATAATCAACTCTTTTGAAATATATCCCATATTATTATCTATAGAACATAACAAACTCTTGAAAATTTACGATCAATTATTACATATACATGCACATATTTGATATAGATACACAACATAACCAACTCTCCAAAATTTAGGCACACCACTTTTTAATATATATATACTCCACTCTAAGTGCTATTGCCTTTGTATTGAAAATCCCACTGATTGTGATATATAGAAAAAATATTCAAATTCAGAAATTCACCACCGTCTCATGGCTAATATCAATAGTTCATTGACCGCTCTTTCTCCTGGAAAAAAAGATTTAAAAGTAAAAGTTCGCATCACAAATATGTGGAAAGTTCCTGATAAACACCGTCCTAATATAATAAATTTGTCGGTAGAATTGTTCAAGATTATCTAGATGACAATATTGTGGTAATTTTTTTGGTAACGTAGTATCGTTAATTTATTTATTTTGTTGAGTTCGTCATCTAATTTTTCATTAACAACCCCACTTTTTTTTCTACTAATATTATTGGTACGTCTATCAATTGCAATTAATTACTAATAAAATATTTACTATCAACAACAAGGTATTTATTTAAGGTTTAATTATCAAATACAATTAATTAATTATTTGTCGTGTGCAACACTGATGCGCAGCAAACTCCAACCAAGTCAAGCTTGAAGAGATCATCTGATAGTGTGAACTCTACTGATGTTGTTGCTGTTGATGAGATTGGAGAAAATTTTATCACCAAACCCCTTAAATCGTTCATGTGAAGATCGAGAAACCTGACAATTGCAGGATCTCAAGTTTATTTGTTTTCTCTCTTTTTTTTTTTGTTTACTAAATTATTATTCCAATAAGTTAAGGTCACATTAAACTGTAATTTTCATTGGTTTAATTTTCAAAGACTAATATTATGGTTTATCGTATTACTATACTTTGTTTTTATTTTGATGAGATTTATATTATTTGTTTTTATCAATAGCGTTTTTTATTTTTTATATTACAATCTCATTTATTTATATGATATTTATACAAATAGTAGTTATTTTTTTAATCATACACAAATAATAGTTAACTCCAACTATATTATCTCTTATATATTATAATTTTCTTAACCTAATTTTTTTTCCCTCTCATTTTACCCTAACATTAATTAAAATAAAATATTAAAAAATACCTCACCAAGAATCGAACCCACAACATTTAACCCACCATGTTAAATATTTATTATTATTATTATTATTATTATTAATTCAAATAAAATGTTAAAAAATACATCGAACACATTTAACTCATCATGTTAAACATTTATTATTATTAGCTTCCTATTATTATTATTATTATTATATCTCTTATATTTTAAACTTGCTCCGAAATGCTAACCCCAAACCTATTTTTTTCTTCTCTTTTTCATGTGGTCCATTATATTAAAAAAAAACAAATTTGTTGGGAATCTAACTCTCATCCCTTTAATTTTCTTTTGCGGTGACTATATTAATAAGAGTTAGGGACAATCTCTTAAGCATGTTGGGGTATATCTTTTGTGGACGGTGTTTCTACATGATCAGTTGTATATTGCAATTTCAAGAGTTATTTGAAGATAATGATTAAAAATATTGATTATCGACGAAGACGTAAAAATACGAATAAAACTTCTAATGTAGTCTATAAAGAAGTATTTCGTAATATACCATAATTTCTGTTGTATGAACATTTATCCAAATTTATTGTCGAACTAATATTTAATGGTACTCGACTTTTTTATATATGTTTTAGTGTTAAAAAATTTATACTTTATTTTTTCATATTACGGTTAATTAGACTCGTGCACCGCACGGGTCGAAGTTCTAGTTATATTATAAACTTGCTCCGAAATGCTAACCTAGACCTATTTTTTTTATGTCGTTTTTCTTCTCTTTTTCATGTGGTCCATTATATTATATAAAATACAAGTTTGTCTAGCATGAGAATCGAACATGCATCCCTTTAATTTTTTCTTTTGCGATGACTATATTAATAAGAGTTAGAGACAATCTCTTAAGTATGTTGGGATATATTGTTTGTCGACAGTGTTTTTACATGGTTAGTTGTATATTGCAACTTCAAGAGTTATTTAAAGATAATGATACAAATATTGATTATCGACGAAGACGGTGAAAATACGAATAAAACTTCCAATGTAGTCTATAAAGAAGTATTTCGTAATATACCATAATTTCTGTTGTATGAACATTTATCCAAATTTATTGCCGAACTAATATTTAATGGTAATCGACTTTTTTATATATGTTTTAGTGTTAAAAAATTTATATCTTATTTTTTTATATTACGACTAATTAGACCCGTGCACCGCACAGGTCGAAGTTCTAGTATATTATAAGCTTATTTCGTTTTGCTATTCTTAACCCTGATTTTTTTCCCGCTCATTTTCCCTCTCATTTTACCCTAATATTAATTCAAATAAAATTTTAAAAAATAAACTCACCAAGAATCCAACCCACAACTTTTGACTTACCATGTTAAATAGCCTTAAATGCAGTTTTACCCCCTCTATTTTGAATGAATCGGAATTTTACCCCCCATATTTTAAAATCTGGAATTTTACCCCCTCTATTTTAAAATTCGGAATTTTACCCCATCAATTTTATAATTTTTTGGATTTTGCCCCCCTTACAAGAAAATATGGGATTAGCTACAACATCGTTTGTAGCTAATTCACAACAAATCTGTAGCTAACTCTGATTTACTAGAATAATAAAACAGAACCGCAAGAAACATAGGAAGAAGAAAAAGGAAAGAAAGGAACAAGAAAGATTCACAGTCGTCGTCGCAGAATCTCTCGGTCGCGATCCCTTTCTCACGTGGAAGCTCTAGCGATTTGTTCCTTTCAATTCTGGATCGTGTTTTGTTCTTGTGTTCTGTTTGCATCTTGTTTCTTTTCTTGATCCTTTTATTTTTGTTGTTTGTTCATTTTTTATTTATTTAAAAAAAACTGATTTACTAGAAATACCTACCAATTAGCCACAAATTCCGTCGTAGCTAATCCCAGATTTTCTTGTAGTGATATAGGGGGGCAAAATCCAAAGAATTATAAAATAGGGGTAAAATTCCGGATTTTAGAATAAGGTGGGTAAAATTCCAATTTATTCAAAATAGTGGGGATAAAACTGCATTTAAGCCTTATTATTATTAGCTTCCTATTATTATTATTATTAATATTAATTCAAATAAAATGTTAAAAAATATCTCACCAAGAAAATCGAACTCACAACCTTTAACTCAAATATTTATTATTATTAGCTTATTATTATTCTAAACTTGCTCCGAAATGCTAACCCTAAATCTATTTTGTTTTCCTCTCTTTTTCATGTGGTCCATCATATTAAAATTTGTCTAGCGTGGGAATCGAACCTCATCCTTTTAATCTTTTCTTTTGCGATGACTATATTAATAAGAGTAAGGACAATCTCTTAACCATGTTGGGATATATCTTTTGTCAACGGTGTTTTTACATGGTCAGTTGTATATTGCAACTTCCAGAGTTATTTAAATAGAATGATTAAAAATATTGATTATCGACGAAGACGGTGAAAATACGAATAAAACTTCCAATGTAATCTATAAAGAAGTATTTCGTAAGATACCATAATTTCTGTTGTATGAACATTTATCCAAATTTATTGTCGAACTAATATTTAATTGTACTCGACTTTTTTATATACGTTTTAGTGTTAAAAAAATTATATCTTATTTTTTTCATATTACCGCTAATTAGACTCGTGCACCGCACGTGTCGAAATTCTAGTTATTTTAAACAATTTTCACAATATCTGCAAGATTGCCGCCGCTTTAACTTTTGCTTCAGGTAAAGTCAAAATCAAACCAATATCTAATCTGATCATATAACGGAATTCAATTAAACCCGTTGAACCCCGTTCGTTTTTTCCTTAGTCAAAGGGCGTGTTAAAAGAAGGCATTAGAAGGCCATATAGAGCCCAATGTGAAAAACACTCCATATTCCTTTTCACATCTAGTATCTCTTCCACTGATCTAAAATCTTTGGTCAAATTTGTTGTAGTAGCCATAGAAAGTGAGACAATCATTTTTGATTTATTGTTTTAGACTTTAGAGTAACACGGCCATGGACATTGTGGATAGGAAAGAGAAGACATTTTTTTTAGTGATTAATCGAGTGAGAGAAATGACACTACATTTAAAAGAATTGAGAGTTACTAATCGTTAGTTGGTTTAGTGGTGATTGGCGCTGAACTTGGTAGGGAGGATCACGGTTCGATCCCCCGCAACTGCGATTGGGAGGGGCTGGAACCATTTGATGCCAGAACTGACCCCCGAAACAGATTAAACTGGTGGTGAAAACCCAAATAAAAATAAAAATTGAGAGTTACATTCATACCCCTAGAATAATTAATTATTTTTTAATGTAATGAAATGGTAATTTGGTCGGAATGAAAAGGTGCATCATGCTAAAATACTCCTTCACAAAAGTGAGTGAGTGTATTGTAGCATTCCCTATATATATTGGTGGATCGATCGGAATTCTGAACAATTCAAGAGAAAGAGCAATTACGTATTCCTATTCCATATGAACAAAAAATTTAGTGATTACTCTTCTCTCATTGTTGCTCACACACAAACAAAATACACGGTCATTCTCAAATGTTCGAGTTCGTTTGGACGCATCTCTAGTTCTTGTTTGTGCATCACTTTTTTCTTCTTTTTTTTTGTAATTTGGTTTCGCGTCTGTACACGGCTCTGCTAGATTATGTTGGTGATGTGTGTTTGTACACTTGTTTTTGTGCCATGTTAGCTTGGCTTGTAATGCATGTTGGGTTGGTTGCTTTTCCGTTTTATTTTATGGTTTATTGGGTAGTTTAGACTTCACACTCACTGGTCGTTTGTAATCTTTTTATTTTAGGGGTTGGGATGGAAGAAGAGCAATAACCCTAAAAATTTAAAGCACCAATATTTTGGAGTCCTTGTGATGAAGAGTGGGTTGCCCTGGCTCAGAGCCGACCCTGCAAATCATATTTTTCTGGGAGAATGTCAATGATAGTTTACCAAAATAATTTGAAGGTTGCAACATTTTCGAATTGGATAATAAAATAGTGTTTGATCATTCAAATGCAAACATTTGGCATGACTATTACTAGTGCAATTATTAATTTAGCAATTTTTAAATTGCCCAACTTTTGTTTAACTTGCATTTTAAAGTTGTGTTTCGAGACAAACAAATGGTGTAGTTCATTCCTTATCAAGAACGACACTTTCTTATTCGGTTCCCATGAATTTGATCATACTCCACAATGTATTGCTTCTATTAGACACCTGCTTATAAGACACCTTTTAAGAAGAAAAAAATCATCAGGACTCGCATAAAACTCAAAATTTGTTCAATACCTTAAATGTTTGTACTGTGCTATTCTGTGTTGTACTGTTCTGTCCAGTACTAACATTTTTGCAGATCAAATGAACCCTAATATTTACATGGTACACCGCTACAAACCTGCTAAAGATACTTCAAAAATCATTGAATTCCAAAATTACTAGCAATTAAAATTCACCAAACATTTCTGTAAAAATTAAAATAAAAAAAATTGTTCACGTACTCACCAAATACATACAACTAAAAGTCTAAAACCGGCTTTTGGAGTTCAATTAGGAATGAGATGTGTGTCCCAACAGAAAATGGCTAAATACATATTTTTTATGTCAAAAAACAACAATGTTATTAACTTTCAGTAATCTTAATCCACATATGATGCAATTTTATTGCTAATTCAGCAGCACGCCTCTTTTCTGCATGGCTGAAAATATCCAAGTTCACAACCTCTTGAATTGCATATAAAAGCTGCTCCTCGACTTCAATAGAAAGAGCAATGCAATTTGGTCCATGGACAGTGCTCATTTCAACAACCTAAAACAAGAAAGACTAACATTAATCAACGGATATACTTCCCCAGTTTATCAGGTAAGAGTGCCTAACAACATAATATCCTCCTACATAGCATATTATCAATGACCATTAAACAATTTAATAACCTAGCCCTGTTTAGCTGTACTGGTCAAGTTTCCGCACACTGTATTTTTCACATGGCATGGAAGAAAAGATAGCCACTAGAAGACCATTGAAAGCGGCGGTAGCTGTTCTACAACTATTTAAACCATTAAACTCTAAAGGTAATCAATCGCAAATGAGATTCCATGCTATTACTTTTATTACAACTACCACTCAAGAATGAGAAAATAAAAATCAGTATCTTCATTTCATGATTCTGCATTTCTAGTTTAAAAAGCTATGAATTCCATTTAAGGTATGCAACAAAGACACAACAAAAAGTGTTTTACCATTTCTTTAATCATTTTCCAATTCTTATACATGTCACTGTAAATTTCAAAATTATAATAAAAAAATTGCTATGAGTAAGTAAACTTGCCTGCTGTAGCCATGGGATTATGGTATTGAAAAATTTTCCTTCCAGAAGATATGGTGCTAAAGTACTAAAAAGAACATTGACGGTTTTCACCGATAAACTTTCTATAACTGGACCAGTTTTATTCAGAAGCTCAATGAGAATAAGTTCATCACCGGAACACAAAGCTTCCATATATGCTGAGTTTAGATCCCCTTCACATACAAGACGATTCACACATTTCCAGTAGTTTGTGTTGCTCTCAGTGCAACCATTTCTAGCATTGGTTCTGGCAGCAGATGAAAAGATACTACCATTCTTTCTAACTTGAGCAGAACTTGTTCTTTGCCTATCTTCCTCTAAGCTGTTTATATTATCCCCTGTAAATTTATGGGCAGTCTTTACGTTGTAACTTTTCCACATATCCACACTATCTCCAGCATGAATCCTAGGTTGGCTCCTTGAAGATGATTTTTTTTCCAAACTTTCAGTACTTCTCACCGAAAACAAGCCTGATTGCTTAGTGCTAGCTTCTGAAGACAGCTTTGGAGTGCATATCGAGATCCTGGGAGAAGCCGCATTTTGTGTCTGCCTGACAAATTTGGAGTTTTCTGAAAAAGAATGTCTTCCACCTTTTAAAGATTCTTGAGATAATCTATCAATAACATTCTCCAAACCTACCATTCTTGATTGGATTGTAGAAAGGGCATCCATTATACCAGTTGTAAAAATCTGAAAAACATTTGAAGTGTGCTAAGTAAAATATACCGCATACCATGTGACACATAACAAGAACGTTTTCAGACAGCACTTCAAATATGTGTGAGCATACGTGTGCCAGAAGTAACAGTATTCCATATTTCTATTGTGATAGACCACTTAAATGTTTACTGCACTTCATTGGTTTTTCTTATTAGTAGGTGATAAGTGATTGAGTAAATCATTCAAAACTTACAGCTCCTACTGAAAGCACTTCAAGTGTTATCATGTTGTGAAAAGTAAACAAGGAAGCTATTTATTTTTTTTGGATATAAACAAGGAAGCTAATGTTGATGTTGGATAAACTACCGCATATAGGAAAATAACTAGCAGCACATGTGTGTGTGTGATATTAATACCTGTAATTGATGCATCATGTTGGCCTGTTTGATTTCAATATCTGAAAGTTGATTCTGAATACAAGTCATTTCATTTGCCCTCAGTACACAACATTGATGTGTAATTTTGGGACTTGACTCGGTGACTGTAGAATCGGAACTTTTAGGATTCTGCATCTTTATGGAGTACATTTGTTCATTACAACTTATTTCTTCACCGAACCGTTGGCTTCTCACAATTGCCTTCTGTAGTCCATTGTTTACAAAGCAATCATGG
This sequence comes from Trifolium subterraneum, assembly GCA_951799995.1. Taxonomy (NCBI): domain Eukaryota; kingdom Viridiplantae; phylum Streptophyta; class Magnoliopsida; order Fabales; family Fabaceae; genus Trifolium; species Trifolium subterraneum. The sequence continues at coordinate 156,267 of OX637466.1, forward strand.
GAAGTTAAAAACTTGGTTTCATAGTTAGAAACAGAAGAGCACTCCTGCTTATCATCCGTAGGCACATAATCATAATCCACATCCTGCATGCTTGTAATATCAGCGCTCATTGTTTCTAGTGGCTTTGTGATTGTGACAGAACTACTCTCAAATTCTTCATTATGGAATTCCACTTCAGAGTGTGTTCTGGGGACTGCAACTTCAACGTGCCAATCATCTGTTTTGGGATTTTGACAAGCTTTTCTTACAGACAAAGGAATCCTTCCCATAGTTGATTTCATATTACCTTTTTGGAGCTTGGCATCTCTATGTCTGGATTCAGCAGTAGTAGTACTACTACTGAGATCGACAGAGTCACCTCCGCAGATATTTTCTGTAGAAAGTATGTATAAGAACTTAGAAGCATGCCAATGTATAAAAGAGTATCAATCAGAGATGTCCGACAAAAATTGACAATTACAGATGATGATATTATCATATTGCAATATTATTAGTCATGTCCTCAAGGTTAATTAAGATGAGTGCAAACAAGATCACCATCTGATTGGGACTTATAATACTACCAAATGTATCTATCCTTATTCGACCAATAGCAATATTGAAATCAAAATTCAAAAGAGAGATAGCAAAGGTAAACCTTTTAAGGAGGATCCAGTTTCAGAAGGCTCGGTAGTATAACGACCGGGAAGTATTTTCCAATATTTAAGAGCTTGCAAAACAGCATCCCTAACCGGTTTGACCTATATAATCAATTATTCATATATATAAGTAATTTCACAAGAAACATTGAAATTGGGAAATGTAACAATAATAATGTAAAAATTGAGAGTGAGAAATCACCTTGTCAAACCTAGAGGAGTCAAGAGATTGAATACAAGAAGGCCTTAAAGATGACAAGAAAGAAGCACGAGTCAAAGCAATTTGTCCCAAAGCTACAGAAGCTGCTTTGCGCGTTTTCCAGTCAGTATCTTTTAGGGCATCTCTAATACCGGCAATAGCCGCCGACAGAACAGTTTGTGTGGAAGCTCCTCCGGCCTGAATGATGCTCCTATTCAACTCAATGAGTGCAGGTTTAGCCATAAAATGTGGGTTCTTAAGCAACTTGAGAATCCTAGTCAATATGTTGTGCAAGAGGGGAAGAGGAGGTTGGTGTGTATTGTGAATGACTGTGGCAAGGCAAAAAGCAGAAACAGATTGAACGTGCTTATTTTGTTCTCCAACAAGAGCCTCAAAAATTGGACTAGCTAATAACACAAACACCTTGTCTTCGTTATTTTGATTACCCAATTTCAAAGCAAGGACAGCAACCATATCAATGCAGGCTTCCCTTACGGAAGAATCTGGATCTCTAAAGCATTTAACAACGGAGGCAACCATTTTGGGAAGATGTGGAAGGACGAGAGATTCGTAGATGGTGGCGAGTGTTCCCATGAGTTTGAGGCAGTGTTTAGTGATGGAGGTTTTTTGTTGGGAGTGAATGTCTAATATGCATGAGAGGAATGGGGATATGGATTGAGGGGTTAAAGCGTGGACAATGATTTCGAGCTCCTTTGTTCCAATTTGATGCGTATCTCGATCTCCAACTTTGTTCAACGCACTCAGTACTCTTTGTTTCATCTCAAAATTACTAGTCAACTTGTTGTTCTTCATTGAACTGAACTTCTTCTTACCAACTCAACTACTTTATGATTATTATTACTAAATTTGCACTACCATTTGAGTCTCACTCAACGCAACCTCTCTTAAATTGATCAAATAAGTAAACAAAAATTGAAATTTGAAAATGGAAGAGTGAATTTCTCACAGTTCAGTGACCTCGAGTTAAGCGAAATTTGTCTGGTCTGCCAAAAGAGGAGAAGCGACGGACATATACTGACTAACTCATCATATCTTTATTCTCTCTCAGATTCCAAATCGTGAATTAATTAATGATCATTTTTCAATTCAAATTCTACGCGCCCTACATCTCAATTCGAATTTAGGCTGTTATGGGCCCTTATCCTCATTTCAGTTTCACTTCTGTTTTGGGCCTTGAGGAGGAGGAGGATAAAATACCGCAAGTTTCTTTTAGCACCCTACCTTATTTCCCACGCTCCTTTCAAAATTAGCAAAATATTCTAAAAGTTTGGACGATTTAAAGTCTCACGCCGCCCCAAAGTCGTGTGAGGTATTTTACAATTTTTGTCATCCCTACTTATGTAGCGGATGACTATTTTACAAATAAAACGGACAACAATTATGTTTAATAACATTACATTTGAAAACCCGCTTGGGTTGGCCTAGTGGTGTTGGCTTGGGTCCTTAGAGTATGCTCCTCTCAAGGTCTCAGATTCGATTCCCTCTGGTGCCAATTTGGGTGGGCTAATTTAGCTTCTTCACAAAAAAAAACATTACATTCGATTAGTCGTAATGATCTCAATAGGCCCCAAAAAGTCACTTGTCGATTAGCATGACGATCTCAATCGACATCAACAAAGAACAAGCAAATGAAAATTCCAATTTATAGATTTTTTTAATGAATTTCATTGGCTGAAGCAAGTAAACCCAATCAAAATTGCTCAATGTCTTTTACCATAAACTATTACCAAAGACCACAAAAACGTGACCACCGCTCATTCGCTACTTACGTAGTGAAGTACCCGATGCAAAAATTTGCTACTTAAGTAGCAGACTCATTATGTACATGATTGTGTGGCCCATAATGCAACATCGCCTGCATAAATAGGGCGTGAGGTGTGTGTTTTGTTTCATTTCTCATTCATTCACAACTCAAAAAATGGAAATTTTAGAATTCTAATAGAACACTCACATACATGCAGTCTACTACAATCACGGAACATCGAATCTTTTTAGGATCTACGTTAATGTTACATCGGCTTATTTGAAGCACTAGTTGAGCCAAACAAAAGTTTATTTAGTACAAAAAAAACAAAAGAGTTAGGATGTTAATTTATTCATGTGAATGGAGATCCCACACTTTTTCATTTGACATTCACGTGAATGGAGATCCCACAAAAGTTTATTTAGTACAAAAAAAAACAAAAGAGTTAGGATGTTAATTTATTCATGTGAATGGAGATCCCCACACTTTTTCATTTGACATTCACGCGTGAAGATTTGATTTTCGACTGCGGGAGTTATCGATATGTTGTGTCTATCACACTTTCATTATAATTAACTCAAACTAATGAAATATAGAAGAAACCTAAAATAAATTAATATAAGGGTTAATAGTGTTTTTCCTCCGTAAAATGAGGGAATTTTGTTCTACCTCTATACATCAAGATTTTCTACTTTTAAACTTTGACCCTAAGTGTTCGTTTGGTTCTATGGGAAGAAAGTGAGAGCAAAAAAGAAAATTTAATTACAAGGTATGAAATTTAATTATTACTATTTTTTTGCCATTTTATTAAACGTAGAAACCCATAGAAAGAGAGAAAGAAAAAGAAACGCCGCATGTCGATACAAGGAGTCGGTCGAACCCTTCGTCTAACCATCGGCTCTGATACCACTGTCGTGTCATCACGAGGGGGCAGTTAGGGGATCATCCACATTTGGTTCAAGAACAACTCTACAAGTGAGTTGGACACCACACTTTAATCCAAAACCTTTAGACATTAGATTTATGGGTCCTCCCACTTATAAAGTGTTCAACCTCCACTATTCTAAGTAATGTGGGACTTACTCACTCACACTTGCCACAACAGTTCTATGGAAAGAAAGTGAGAGAAAAAAAGATAATTTAATTACAAGGCATGAAATTTAATAAGGACAAAACTCACTTGCATTTTCATACATGCAATTTTTACTATTCCACTCAAAAAAAATTGATTTTTGATGTTTTTTTTTATTTTAAAAAAATAAAAAAAAACTGTCTTTTAATTAAATGCATTCTAAATTTTGTATTTTGTCCATTTGATTATTATCTTTTTTGCCATTTTATTAAACGTAGAAACCCGCAGAAAGAGAAAAAGAAAAAGAGGGATGAGAGGGAACAGAGGGGTCGTGTCGGCTTAAACCAAAAATGACCTTATTAGAGATCAAATTTAATCTATTCTGCGTGTTTTCTTTCCCTTTCCCAAACCCTAGCAACCCCAGTTACCATCAATTTCAACTTGTAGCAGAAGAATTGAATTGAATTGAATCCTCATTCATTATCGGTCTTGTACTCATGAGGAGCTCATATGGCTTCAAATCACTTGTCAGCTAACATGTTGCTTCGAATTGACACAAATTGGTTAGTTCCACTTGCACATCATGCGTTTCCTCATAAGATTGAGGTGACGAGAAAGTGCTTTGTCCCCACATTGACAAGAAGGAGTTGTCAAGAGTGTGAATTTGTGATTCATTACGACAATGATGATAAGAGAAGAAGAAGGAGTTCAAATTGGCAGCAGCGGCGGCATTGCGGTTTGGGGAAGATGGGGGAGACTGTCTCTGAATGGGAACTGCAGCAAGGTCGTATGGCTGTTTCAACTTTTCTTCAACAAATGGGTGTCTCGGTTGACGAATCTGAATCAATCGCATCAAACTCCCCATCATATCTCAACATGTTAGTTGAAGGTGTTAGGGATTTGGAGCACTTGTCTTCATCTTCTTCTTCCATGTTGGATGGTAACGGTATGTTCAACTCGAGCTTCAACTATAGAGATAAGATTCTTCACATTGCAGCTCTCAAAGGTGACAAAGGCAAACTAGCTTACTTAGAGAGTCTTGGCTTCACACTCTCTTCCTCTATGAATGTTGCCAGATATATCTCATCCTCTTCTTCTGCTCACAACAGCACCCTCCCATCTCTCATAAACAAGGTTACTTCTATCAAACAGCTCCTATTTCCTCCCACTCATAATGATCATCACTATCAATTCCTTATCAAGAATATTCGCCTCATAATGTGCCACTTATCAATTTCAATAGATGAAGATATGCAACACGCTTTCTCCTTTTTCGAAAAGGTTCAAGCAAAGCGTGGAGGTCTAAATATTCTTGCTTCTCAAGATGCTGCTTTCCGATGCTTACTCGAATCATTTCCTCGTATACTTTTGTTATCACTAAAGAATCACATCTCACCTATACTGGATTTTCTCCAAAATATTGGGATCCCCGCAGATCGCATTCCAAACATAATATTGGCTTTTCCTCCTATTTTGCTCTGGAATGTGAGACTCCTCAAAACTAGAGTTCTCGCCTTGAACCAGGTGCGTCAATTTTTTTCAGAGGCCTTTTCGGATTGAAGGTTGTGGATAGTAGATATTTAGAGAGAAATTTACCATGTTTTTTTTTAGAGAGAAATATTTTTTTTTTGGAGTACCATATTAGGTTTATCAGAAAATGCAAGAGAAAGTGAGAAAAATATTTAGAGAGAAATTTACCATTTTTTTTTTAATGTTTATTACTACTGTTATCTGCTATATGACTAGTATACACCACAGAGCCAACAGAAAAGAAGTTAAAAATTTACAATAGTTAGTAACCAAGTGACAACAGAAACCAACTGAATAACTGTTTGTAGAAGATTCCAAATGTATTCAAAAGTAGAAGACTTAAAACTTATACTGTATTATAGAATTAAAACTAAGTTACAGAGTTGTGTGACATAATTTAGACAGACAGATCACTCATGCTCTCATTTTTCCCATTCCCAACGGCTAGCAAATCTTCTTTTGGCTCAGAAGTAAATGCCAATATGATCTTAATATAATATCACTTGCTACCTTGAATTGATATTTTAATAATTTATTCTTTTGTAGATTGATGGTGTGGATAAAGATTATGCCAAGTTGATGCTGAAATATCCGTGGGTTCTATCTACAAGCATTCAAGAGAACTATAAGGAGATCGTTTTCTTTTTATATTCCGTAAAGGTATGATGAGTGTCATGAGTGCTTGTGGCCATATGATTTTGCATATATGTTTATCTGTATTTGGGCAAGTTGATTGTCACTAAAAGAAAACTAAGGAGACTACTTTGAATTGCTATTTTTCACAATAATTTGTTCACTATGAAAATATACTCTATAATAAATGAACTGTCCTATGTACAAGATAACTTGAAATAGAAGTAATGCTATTGCATTATATTTAAGAAGTTCAATATTCTTGTTTACACTTGTAAAGCATGGCCATATGGCTGAAGTCAAGTTGGCGTGCATGCTAGGCAGTCACTACCACCATACGATATATTTCTGTGCATGTTAAATGTAATGCTTGAAACTTTTCGTTGTAAGTATTAAATTATTAATTGGGCATCTGTTCTTAAAACATAAGAAAGTTGTAGCAAGTTATTGGTGGTAAAATAAATTAAAGATTAAAGAAAAATGTTATACTAGGTTAGACTTTGGGGTTTAGTTATGCCTTGCCTAAATCCTAAATTCTAAGATGGTATCAAGACCTGTCAGAATTTTATATTGGGCCTAACTCATCCTTACAAAACCGGCTTGTAAGGTGAGGGTTGCCCAAGCTATATAAACGCTACACAGGCCATATCTCTAAGCAATGTGGGACTAAATCCACCCCTTCACACCCAACACAATGAAGGTGTTGGAGGCTGCAACGAAGGCAACCCAAATGCCACAATTAGGCGGATGGGGGCGGACCGCAATGAAGGCGGAATTTCCAACAAGATCTATCCAAAATTTTCATATTAGGCCTCCCATAGATGTCCCGTCCTACAAACTTCATGCTCTAGATACCTAACTTTGGCGTTAGAGGGGTATATTGAGATCCCATATTAAGTAGAGAAATGGCCATAATAGTTCTTATAATTCTTGTTCTTGAGTAATCCTCACTCCTTGAGCTAGCTTTTGGTGTTGAGTTAGGCCCACCTAATCAAAATTCTACTATTTAGTTTTTTGTCACAGCAACCTCCAAGCCTTATCCAACTAGGTGAAACCTGCTACTTGGATCAAACAACGCCATAATGTTCTATTGCGAATCATATCTCTGGCCAAACCATTGACTCAAAAGACCCAAAAACACTAATTGGAGAAATTCAACACAGTTAAATCTGCACACTTCTTTATGATTATGGCAGGTGGCTTGGTCCTTTTGCTGCCTAATTAAGAATCCAATTTATTTCACATGCATATGCATGTTGCTTTTGAAAAATAAATGTTTGTGGTATATGGGTGAAGGATCCAGCTCCTCTGAGTAATCCACTTTAGAGTGTAAGATGAGTAATATCAACCATTAATTAATAAATCAAAGGTAGTTATTGTAGGGACTTCATAACAAATCATGAGTTTATTAAAATAACAACCGTTGATTTTCTCACTTCACACTTTACTCACTTTAGAGGATCCAAATCCACGGGTGAGTTGGTAGGGTAGGTAAGGAAGACATATTTCATTAGTTTGGTAAGAAGAGTGATTTGTAGAAGCACAATACTAATAATATAATTTCATTATAGGTTCCAAAGACAAGGATAGACCATGCAATCAAAAGACAACCTCAACTATTGGGTTGTTCAACTAGCAAGCTGAAGTTGATGGTGGATCAGTTTGCCGAACTAGGAGTTCAAAAGAAAAAGTTGTATTGGGTTATCATTAGAAGTCCTCAGCTATTATTAAAGAAGCCCGAAGACTTTCAACAGGTATTTTTCTTTTGCTCTAATCAAGTGTATATGATGTACGGTAGAGATGGTTTACAAGTATATAATGTATATTACAAGTTGAGCAGAGGAGAAAATGCAGGTAAGTAATATAAAGTAAAAGAAAATTTGGAGAGTTTGAAGAGAATATGTCTAAAACCGAATCAATTAACTTAAAAAGAATTTGCGAGTGACCTATTTATACAGGTCTACTTCAGATCAATTAGATTTTTTTTGTCAAGTAGCCTAGTGGCTAGAAATTCCACCCTTAAGGTGGATAAGTGGGATGACCGGGGTTCGAACCCCGCCCCCTGCATATATAATGCAATGTCCTTGCCAACTGAGCTAAGCTCATGGGACTCAGATCAATTAGATTTGAACTACCTTCATTTTGGCTTGTTCACAAAAAAAAACAAAGATTTGAACTACCTATAAATTGACGATGCAAAAATTTTGTCAACAACAATTTGACACGTGACTAATATGGTGTCTGAAAGGCACTCTAGCCAAATAGCTTTCTATACACAACGACCAATAAGAGACTTCACCCTAACAATCCTCCTCAAAATCAAGGTGGTTGACCAAGTGTGAACTTGTCAAACACCTAAGTTTCTTAGGAAGAGCATATGAGCCACCATTTGCAGAGAGGCTTTGTGGGGACATCAGCATTCCAATCTGCAGTAGGAATATGGTGAACTATGAAATTCTGGCTTAGAACCTTCTCTAGCATAAAGATGTTGAGTTCCACAGGAAGAAGTGTGACAAGGAGACTGTACTTGAGTTGTCACAGAAAATAATTGGGGTCTGGAAGGGAATTTTCAGCTCAGTAAGCAAAGACTGTGATGGGTTCAAGTGTATATTAGATAAGAATTAAGAGAAATAGTAATGGAATAGTATATTGATATTGTATGAAATAGTAAGGAAATGAATATTAACTCTGCAATTGTATAGCAAGGTCAGATCCACAATTACAGGAAAGAGACAAACTGTATTGATAAGCAAAATGACAAATTGGTAGAGGCTAGGCTGCCAATTCCCAAAGCGCGTAGGCTTCCCAAATCACCCCAGGTGACCCCACAGAAAGTAACTGAATTCCTACTTTTTTATTCTATTCTCTCCGCCTTTATTTATTATAGCAAACCTCATGCTTTTCATGCCTTCACTGCCACATCATCATTCTTTGGTATTTTTGTCTTCTTCCTAGTATAAACCTTCCAAACTCTTGGTTGAGGCCCATAATCAAGGCCACTACATTAGTCACATTTCTATCAATTCCCTCCTCCTTAGAAAAGACCTTGTCCTCAAGGTCAAATTCAGGAAACTGCCCTTTCAAAAAGTCATTATCCTCCCAAGTAACATCCTCCATAGGCCTGTGCTTCCATTTGATTAAACTTTGAGTAACTTCTTGATCACCATGTCTCACAATTCTAGACCCAAGAACCTTCTCTGGATACACATCATTGCCATCTTCTACTTCCAATTCCTTGGGTAAAAAACCTTCTGTCTGGCCCACTACATTAGTCACATTTCTATCAGACTGCACCCACAAAATATTTGCACCAGTATTGGCAAGGCTTAATTTGTCTCACTCATTGTTTTTCGGACCTTCATGATAATAAATTGAGCCCAAGATAAATGCTTGACTCAGAAGTATATTGTGGCCATCTGGGTCTGAGCCTCAGCAAGAGTCAGAGAAGACAATTACAGAAATGGGCTGTCAAGCAGGGGCATGTTACACAGGAGGCCATGATTGACCACCCCTTTCGGTTATCAGAGTAATATTTGGATTGCTTTCTAGTGCCACTGACAAACTATGTTTACTGACAAACAATTTTTTGGAATAGTGTCATACTGGAGTGCACCAATAATAGACCGATAAAGAGTAAGGGTCTGACCAATTGTTGGCTCGAACTTGTTCAGTTTGATGTTACCAACCATACAGGTTGAGATCTCTATGACATCTACCGTATCATGGGCGGATCTTCTCATGAGCAAGCCCGGGCAGTTGCCCAGACTTGCCAAATTTTTTGGTATTTTTAGGGGTTAGTTTGGGGTAAAATTGAGATTTTTAAGGGTTAGTTTAGGGCAAAATTAAATTTTTTTGTTCATCACGGAGATAAATTGAAATTTTTAAGGGTTAATTTAGGGCAAAACTAAGAATATTTTGTTAGACTAAAATTTTGCCCAGGCTCAATAAAATTTCTGGCTCCGCCACTGTACGGGATTATCCTTAGACAGAAGATCTCAAATATATTTGTATTTAGAGAGCTGAAGAGAATCGTTCTTGAGATCTTAGACTTCAATTCCTAGGAAATAATCAAAGACTTCAAGATGTCCAAAAGAGCAAACTGTGACTTACTAGTATTGATGAGAAAATCGTCAAAAGAGTAAATGTTAGTTATGGTTTACAATTTGTCGTATTTAGTTATTAAGTGTTAGAAGTAGAGAATCTGAGAATTTTGAAAGAAGCTGTATTGAATAGTTTCAGTGAGTTACATAAAAGGTTCATTGTGTATTTATAGCAGTTGAGTTAGTTAGACATTGTAACAAACTCAGCACAAATATAGGAAAGAAGATAACTGCCTAACTGCCTAGAAGGTTCTCTGAACCTAACCGTTACAGAGAAGATTAACAAACTAAGCTAACTGTATTACTCTTACAGTTACAGTGAAGCTTAACTAGCTAAGCTAACTGTATTACTCTAACATTCCCCCTTAGAAGTGGAGTGTGTCTTGACCAAGTTGTGCTTGTCAAACACTAGAAGCTTGTCACAAAGAGAGCAAAATTTGGCAGCTGAAAGAGGCTTGATAAGGGCATCAGCCCACTGATCCTGAGCAGGAACATGTGAGACAACCAAGTTTTTGCTGAACACTTTCTCCGACAGAAAATTTCAAGCTACATGTGTTAGGTACTATTATGAAGAGTCGGATTGTGATCTAAAGAAACTATACTTAGTATTAGAATTTGAGAGGCCTATACTCAACCACAAAAGCTAGCTTGAGAGTTGAGGTTTGCACTACTTTATAAAGGCTATCTTTGCCATATCTCTAGCCAATGTGGGACTTCTAACACACCCCCTCACGCCCAACACTATTGGGCTTGGTGCGTGGAATCAACAACAATGGGTGGCCCAAATATGGGAGGTCTCCACAACAAACAACAAATGGATCTAGGATAGGCTCTGATACCATATTAGAATTTGAGAGGCCTATACTCAACCACAAAAGCTAGCTTAAGAGTTGAGGTTTGCACTACTTTATAAAGACTATCTTTGCCATATCTCTAGCCAATGTGGGACTTCTAACACACCCCTCACGCCCAACACTATTGAGCTTGGTGCGTGGGATCAACAAACAACAAATGGATCTAGGATAGACTCTGATACCATATTAGAATTTGAGAGGCCTATACTCAACCACAAAAGCTAGCTTTTGTGGTTGAGTATAGGCCTCTCAAATTCTAATACTTAGATTATCACATAGGATTTTTAGAGTATTGAATTTGCACCCTAATTCTGTGAGCAAAGACTGAACCTACAAAATTTCTGCAGAGATTGGCAAAGCTCCTATACTCTGCCTCTGCACTGGATCTTGCCACCAGAGTTTGTTTCTTTGACCACCAGGAAATTAGATTAGGCCCAGGATAAATGCATGCCCCTGATGTGGACCTTCTCTCATCAGTATAAGAGGCCCAATCTGCATCACAGAAACCAATTAAGGAGAGAGGTTGGTGCACAGGACATTTGGGATATATAAGTCCTTCACCTTCTCTCACTCTATTCCTCTCTTCTTCTTCCCTTTGTCTCCTTCTTCACTATGGTTGCACTATAGTTTCTGCAGCTCCTGCAAACTAACAGGGAAGCAATGACTCAACAAAACATATGGGAATTTCCAGTCACAGGACAAAAAACTTCATTAGAATTACATTATAAGATAACTAAAACTATAAGCATAAGCTAAAGATTAATTAGAACCATTCCTGCTTGATGTTTTGCTAATTGAGCTTGTCTTAAAATTTCAACAAAAAAAATGTATTATTATTAGTAAAGAGTACTTAGGTTTCTTTCATGATGTAATAAATGCTTACCTAAAAAAAAAATGCAGCACCAATGGTAATTGCTCAAAAAATCTTACCAGGAACATCTAGAAGATACATGATAAAAAATGCCAATGATAATGCTAACAGATTTCCCGATCCTCTATTTAGTCCTTTACATAAGGTTCCCAATCCTCTATCATCATAGTGAAGGGGACAAAGGGAAGAAGAAGAGAGGAAAAAAGAGAGAAGGTGAAAGACTTATAGATCTAAATTTACAATTTCTTTCGGGAACTGAAATAAGGGTTTACTTGACAAATTGACAGAGGGATAATGTTTTGGATATAACTGACTAACTGAAGTAACATCTGGAGTTTTTAATAATTTTAATTTTAATTAATCTAGGGTAGGGACTAGATTGACAGCGCATGACACTTTCAAGGACCAAAACGAGGGTTCACTCATTTTTAAAATTGTCATTTTGTGTAACTATGCAACATAGGCCGCCAATCAAATATGATGTTCCTGTCTTGCCAATATGTCAAAGCTAATTGTACCTTTTTATTGATAGTTCAGTTATCCTACCTTTTTCTAATAAGTTGGTTAATGACGGTGTCTGTGCATCGGAAATAATATAAGTTTGGATTCTTTTTTAATAGCTGCAGGCAGATGGGTTTCTATTGTATTTATCAGTGTTGCTTCATTTATTTGTTTACATAATAAGCTCTTGCTCATTGTTATCTACAGGTTGTTCTGTTCTTTGAAAATATGGGTTTTGATGAAGAAAATATTGGGAAAATACTTGCTCGCTGCCCTGAAATTTTTGCCAGCAGCATTAGTAAAACATTACAAAGGAAGATTGAGTTCCTTAGTAGAATTGGTGTTTCTAAAGCTTACATTCCTGTGGTTATCAGAAAGTATCCAGAACTACTTGTGTCTGACATTGACAAAACCTTACCTCAACGGTATGGTTATGATTCATCACATTTTTCTTGTCTATTGTTCTTTAAGCATCATATTTCTTAACTCGCCCAATCATTTTTGGGCAGTGAGTATCTACTATTCTAAAATGATTCAGTGATTTAGATTTTAGAATCATATAAACATTGTAATGCTTTATTGCAAATTGGAAGGCTCCCTTTGAATTTCCACTTTCTTCAACTGCATTGTGATCACTTAAAGAATGTTGCATTGCAATGATTGCATCAGCAGAAAAGTGAATCATGAAGTTTTTTTCTTCTCCTCTAGTAATAGAATGATTCAGGTGTCACTCTAGTTACTAACCATCTAACTGATCATTTGATTTTGATATGTTGATGTTCTGCAGGATAGTGTACTATATAAAGCTAGGACTTTCAGAGAAGGACATTGCATTTATGGTCTCTAAATTTTCTCCTATACTTGGGTACAGCATAAAGGAAAAGGATGTTTTGAGGCCAAAAATAGAATTTCTGGTGAACACAATGAAGAGGCCGGTAAAAGAAGTGGTGAGCTACCCTAGGTATTTTAGCTATTCACTAGAAAAGAAGATAAAACCAAGATATTGGGTTCTGAAAGGAAGGAATATTGAATGTAGCTTAAAGGATATGCTGGGGAAAAATGATGAAGAATTTGTTGCTGAATTTATGGGTGTTGGACGGAATTCAGCTCTTGATAGGCTGTAAATATCATTTACCTTGTAGGAATTCAGCTTAGAACAGATTCCTGTGTCCCTGTAATTATTTTAAAAAGAAAGCAAATCCTTCATTTTCAATTGTAGTAAAATTCAAACCTGAATTGTTGTAAAATTCAAACTTGAATTTTTTAATGATAGAGAATGTTTGATTTGGTTTCACGTTTGAACTTTGAAACCCTCTTATTTTGGTCCATCATAATTGTCCGTTTTTGTCTCAAAAGTACATTTCGTACCCTCCATTTATTCTCCATTTAGGAGAGAGATAGACACAATAGAAGATTTGTGGTACCCATTAAAAGTGGGTTCCACTAATGAGTGGATCCCACAAATCTTCTATTGTGTCTATCTCTATCATAAATGGAGGGTAGTAAATGAAGTGAATCCAAACTCATGGTCCATGCTTTTCATTTTCCCCTTTTCAGTTGAAAGAAATCTGTGTTTTGACTTTCCCCTTGTTACCCAGAATATGATCTTTGGAAACACTTTTCAATGCTCTTTCTTGCGTCTGTTCCTTCTCTTCTATCAAGTCTATCTACTAACTATACCACTGGTAGCATTTTACAAATGGAGACAATGAGGTTTAAAACTAATAATTCATGCATACTACTCAAATCTCTCACCGTTAAACTAATTCTAGTGGTTTTTTGGCACATGGTTTTGATACCATGTTCTTTTTTGCCTACCCTCCCACATTGAAGTTTTGATTCTTCATCTCATTCTATCTTGTTCCCCCTAAGGTTTCTATACCCTAACCAATGATGAGCATCCTTGATTAATCTTCTGAAACTTCCTACTGGGTGGAAAGAAATATGGTAAGGAGTAAGGACTCTAATTTTTTGAAAATGAATCATTTTTACTCATGTCTTTTGCAACGGAAATTGAGGATTTATTAGTAGAAAATGGATTGAGATTTTTTTTGACTAAAAAGGGAATTCATTCATTCAATTTGGTAGAATACATCAAACAATACAAATTCAAAACCGCTAAAAACGGAAAATGATGACTTTGCAAATAAATTCGCAGCACCCACGTTAATAACATACAACGGCTCAATGCCAACTAAAGTGACAAAACCTACAAATATAATGAGATTGAGGCGCCCAAAATATCCATGTCTCCGAGTCTGCAACGTTGACGATGTCAAAGTCATTGATTGAATATGCACTGATCGAATATAATCTGTGAATCTGAACCGAACAAACACCGTACCAAGACGACGACCAACAAAACATCGCACTAAGATGACAATCAACAAAACGTTTAAACGTCGCACTAAGACAACAAGTCATGCAACAAAACATTCGTGTAGTGCAAATCTGCAACCATAATGCACTATACATCAACGATAACTCACTATTCACAACAAATGGCAACAAACACATTGACGTGTCTCAAACATATTTTGAATTTCAAAATCTCTCTCATACGATCCTCTTGATCTTTGATTTGCCTATAAATATCAAGGAGCTTCATGAAGAAAGACTTAAGAGTTTACACAAAGAATTATTCATACATATTATTAATGCAAAAATCCAACAAGTCTTAAACTCTTCAAAAGTAAGTCAATCACAAAAAGCTCTCATACTTATATTTGTTTAAACACAAATTGTCTAGCTTTTTGTTCATCAATCTCTTTTATGAGTTGATAGTTACAAAAATTCCCAAACACATTGTAACCTTTCTCAAGTCTATCTTTTATGTTAGATTGAATGTTTGTGAAAAAATCTTTTCGAGTGAAAAAAAGCAGAGTTTGTAAAAGTCTTTTCGAGTGAAGAAAAACAGTTTGTATTTGATCCAGTGGTGATCAAAGAAGTTGGTGCCAAGCAGAATGCTCTGAGCTGAGCATTTTAGTGGATAATTTCACAAGGTTGTGAGGACTGGACTAGCCCACTTTGGATGAACCAGGATAACTTATGTGTGTTTTTTTTTCCCTCTAATTCTTAACATCTTAAAACACACTTTAACAAAAACCAACTAAAATATTTCCAAAATTATCTGGTGACTCACTTTTATCTTTTCAGTTATAATTGTCTTAACTTTATTTCTATGAATCCAAAGTTCTTTGGTCCCTGTTAACCATTAAAAAGAAATATTGTTTTGAGTTATTTAATATAAGATAAAAGAATTTTAAAAAGTGTCACAATTCAAACCCCCCTATTTCTTGTGACATTTATTGCTATTTCATCACGCCTTAATTATCTTTATAAAAAGTTTAATCAAAATTTCAAGAAAGATTTAATCTTATAGAAGAGAAGAATTTCCTACTGTGTGAACTATGAGAACTAAATTAAGCTCGTGTAATAAGAAAACCATTTGGATCTTACCCTTAGTCCTCACATCTTAAAGCTTAAATGCAATTTTACCCCTATTTTGAATGAATCGGAATTTTACCCCCCATATTTTAAAATTCGGAATTTTACCCCCCATATTTTAAAATCTGGAATTTTACCCCCTATTTTAAAACTTAGAATTTTACAACCCCCCACCCCATTTTACATTTTATAATTCTTTGGATCGGCCGGAACCGTCACCGGCCTTCTCCTTCTCTCTCGGCCTTGATCCGTGGAAGCTCCACGATTTGTTTCTTTCAATTCTGGATCGTGTTTTGTTCTTGTGTTCTGTTTGCATCTTGTTTCTTTTCTCGATCCCTTTCTTTTTGTTATTTGTTCATTTGTATATTTATTTTAAAAAAAACCTGATTTACTAGAAAATATCTACTAATTAGCTACAAAAGCTGTCGTAGATAATCCCAGATTTTCTTGTAGTGATATAGGGGGCAAAATCCAAAGAATTATAAAACAAGGGAGGTAAAATTCCGGATTTTAAAATTAGGGGGTAAAATTCCGATTTATTCAAAATAGGGGGTAAAACTGCATTTAAGCCTAATTATTTTTATAAAATGTTCAATTAAAATATCCAAAGAGGTCTCATCTAAATGAAGAGGGTATCATCTTATGGCGTGAAGAACTAAATTAAGCTCTGTAAAAAGTAAAGATCATAACCTTAGATCTCTTACGGTATTAAGAACTAAATCAAGTCTTATGAACTAAATCAAGTCTGTGCAAAAAGTACAACAATTGAGACCATAACCTCAGGCCTCGCATTTTAATCAATTTTGTAAATATTTCAATTAAAATTTCAAGAGAGATTTGATCTAACGAAAGAGAGCAATTTCTTACGGTATGAAGAACTACATCAAACTCTTGTAAAAAGTTTCAATTAAAATATCAAAAGGAATTTGATTTAACAGAAAGAATTAAATCAAGTCGATGTAAAAAATAAAACAATTGAAACCAAAATCTTAAGCCTAACAATTTAATTATATTTTTTGTAAAAAGTTCAATTAACATATTCAAAGAGATATGATCTAACGAAAGAGGAGCAATCTCTTAAAGTGTGAAGAATTAAATCAAACCCGCGAGTAAAAAGTAAAAGAATTTGAACTATAAACTTAGGTTTCACATCTTAATTACTTTTGTAGAATGTTCAATTAAAATATCAAAAAAGATTTGTGTTGAATCAAATTAAACTCCGTGTAAAAAGTAAAGCAATTGAAATTATAACTTTAGCTCTCACATTTTAATTATATTTGTAAAGTTCAATTAAAATTTCAAAAACTAAAAAAATGATTCAATATTGTAAATAGAAGACACATTGAATTAAAGTATTGAAAAAATGGCACCTACGATATATATAAAAGAAAATATTAACCCGCCACCAAACACGGACTTGGATCCTCTCCTTCTTCTCTATCTCTCTCTTAATCTCAATCTCTCTCCTCATTAAAAAATAATAAACAAAATATGAGAGAGAGTGAAATTAAGAGAGAGATAGAGAGGAAGGAGAGAGATGTAGACAAAAGAGACGGAGAGATCCAATTCCCACCAAACACAGGTTATATAGATTTCTGTGATACAGTCTCCAGTTTGTCTTATAAATGACTCACAGAACTACACATAAAATATTTACTGGTTATTATAGTTATTATTATATAATAGTACCAAATTCACGTTCTTTTTCCTACTTTCTCCTTACAAACCAACCACGTTAAAATTTCTTCCCTGTCGGTTGGATTGAACACAATTTTTCCTTTTGACCTCCCACATATTTCTCAGATATTGATTCGTAAACAACTATTTGAACCAATGACTAAAATACATAATTGTGCTCCTTGTGATAAAAAGAAGGGTGACACTTTTTTCGATAAGAGAATCATGGCATGGAGGAGGAGGATAAAATGTCGAAACAAGTCGAACAGGTCCTAACTAAAGTGAGATTAACAGGCCTTCAATACATGCCGGCGATATTCGCCTAATGCCCATATGGGAAATATGTTTCTGTATGCAGCATAAGTGATCATGCAATTCTTGTTGAAGACTCCCATTATTTCCTGAATTGATAGAATAGTAACATGATTTAAAATATAGTAACACGGGTAAAGAGAGAATAAAAGCAGAGTTATATGGGTTTTCCACTATACCTCTTGCGGAAAGTCACCATTCTCCATTTGGGAATTTATCAAGCATACAGCTGCGCGGTGCAGTGGTGTTGGATCTCTCTTGGCCTGTTTCATTATATTGAAATGGATATCATTTTTATTCTTCTACAACAGAATCATGATTATATAAACGGATGCAATCAGATGCGATGTGTTAACCAAGTATTCATGTCAAATGTCAAATCATGTTACTGAGATAGAAACCCAAAATGTAGTAGCAAACAGCAAGCAAAGCAATCATTGTCTTTCAGGGTGGCAAGCTTGACAGAAAAGTAAAAAACCTTGATTATCATATAGATATTATTATTGTGTTCATAAATTTGCAAGATCCTTTTCATATTAGGAGTCAATTACATGAATTTTTGTTTGAAACAACCAATGTTCACATTGTTAGTAATTGTTGAGTCAATTACATGAATTATCATGTATAAGGTTTAAAGATGGACATTAACCTCTAATCTTCATGAATTATTTACCCTTAGGTTTTTAGTTTCTATATACCTCTAAATATTTAACCATCATGCATCTGGTCAACCCTCTGCACAAGTGTTTCAATGGTTTTTGTTTTTTTCTCCAAACATGCCCAAATCACCTAAGAGTTGACTTTACTGTCTTCTTTAACAATAGGAGCTACCCTAGTTTTCTCTCAAATGATTGTATTCCTAAGCCTATCATGTCTTGCATAATATTCTTCTCTGCTATGCCAGGCTTCATTGTTAGCTCTTTACTGCTCAATATTCAAATTCATACAACATTACAAGTCATATGGCTGAGCAGTACAATCTCCCTTTAAGTTTGAGATGTATTTTTCTATAACAAATTACTCTCAAAGATTTCTCCATCTCATTAACCCTCTACTTGGTCTTCTAGTTGACATTTCCTATCTCCCCAACATTTTGTACAAAGGTCCTTTATTTCTTCTCCCAACTCTTCAACTACAACAATCTAATTCCCAAAAGCATTCACTGTGACAACCTTTCGTACATATGTTCAGTAAACACACATTCAGAACCTATGAAAACGTAAGGGCTCAAAGCTGACCCATGTACACCTGGGTCATGCTCCAATTGTATAGTCCTTGGAGGGGGATTGAGAAGTCCAACATTGGATGAGATCTAGCATGAACATGTGTCTAAGTGGTGGGTAGTCCTAACCATACAAGCCGGTTTTGTAAGGGTTGAGTTAGTCTTGGCCCAAATTCTAATATCTTATGTTTTGCTATATTTACCTTCGATTCAAGCCTATGAGAGTTAAAAGGTACTTTTGTCGTTATAAAAAAATTATCAAAATTACAATAGACATTAACACAACAATCATACTTATTTACCCATAAAATTACAAACCAAAAATGATTGTTTTGTTAAGAGTAAAGTTAGTTTTAGATATCAAAATCAACATTAAATAATCACTTATCAAATCTAATTATTCTTTACCGTTTCTTTACCAAACTTTAGTATAGTGATTGAATAATTTGAATCTACAAATGATATATAAATACGGTATATTTCAATTTCTATGGTTGAACCAAATATATTTGTTACTCATAATATTCTTACCATCATTTAAAGTGTTCTCAAAATTTCCCTTCTACAATATATAAATTTTGAAAACAATTTTAATAAACATAAGTGTGGTGGGGTGAGGTTAAAAATAAAGCCAGAGGGATCAGCAGGAAAGGGCTGAGCCCTCTGCCCATACAATGATATCAGCTAGTCATCAACTGCCAATCGAAGATAGAGGAGAATAGCTGCTTGTCATTCTTATGACACATTAAAATTTACATACATTATCTTTAAATTTAAGCTCCAACAAGTTATTCTCACACGGTCACACTTCTCATAAAGGATTTGAAATTTAGAAAACTAAATAGCAATCCTTAAAGAAATGTAAAATGGTGGCCATATTAGTACAATTCAATAATTATATCATTAGTGTGGATTTATTTAGCCAGAGGCATAGGCATGCCTAAGCTATTTATTAAGTAACAGAATGGTCCTTTGATTTAACCAGACTGTAAATATGACTGATTATCCTAAAACAAATGAAAACTGTTCTTGTGGCAATAATATACTAAATCAAGATAATGGCAGCACTACAATAATTGCAAAGTTTGTTCTATACCTGTTCCGCCTCGATGAGAGCCAGCAAAGCCCACCCAGTGTTTACTACATGGGACCTATTGCTTTCCAAATTTGAATACACCTGAACAGAGACATTGGTAAAGAAATGACTCAAGAAAGCATTTACATAGTCAAAAGTAATCAAATATTCTCACTCAAGTATTATTTTAAAACATTGATGCAAAAGTACAATTCCTAGAATCAACTGTATCGTTTTTGTTTACTTGAGTTATGTATGCCTTCCCTTGATATTTTCTTGACATGGCTAACATTGATTTCATCTCCCAAGGTACAACTATATGAAATTTAAATCCCGTAAATATCTGATATGATACTGAATTTCCCAAACCATGTAAAATAAATTTTGAAACTATGGATCCCCTGATGCTATCAACTTCAACGTATAGTTGGACAGCCCAGTGGAAATAATCTAGGACACATCTTGGCAGGGTAAACTCTTATATACCTAAAATACTCTTTGGTGTAGAGTTCTCATTCAAATCAAATTCAGATATTCTCTGAAAACAGTGTAATTAATTAATCATTAAAAGGATAACAAAATACCAAATGAACTAAAATTTTAGACAAATCCTAATTAGACACTTAATCTTAATAAATATAAAATTTCTTAAACTAGGTGTCTTATCAAAGATAAAAACCCTAAATGAAAGATATCAGTGTCTTAAATCACATAACTATCAAAGTGCGAGAAACTCTCTTCCAGAATGTTTAAAAAAATGGCTATCTAAACAAGCCAGATCTAGCTAGCAAAAATATCGTCTGTGGCCAATGTAGCATTTGACATGGGGTAGTGCATCCGTTATACCATGTAGCAACGAAATGGAGCTATGGAAGAGACAACATATATTCATCATCCATTAAGTAGGAGCTATGGTGGTGGCAACCATGCTAGGAGTATTCAGGTGAGTTTTCGGTGACATGTTGCCGTGTGGGACACTAGTGAGTGTGTGACAGAGGGAACAAAATAGTACAGAGAGGGACCGATTGTGATTATTTCAAGAAAAGAGGAAAACAAAAGCTGGCAACCATTTTTGAGTAACCAAAAGCAATAACTTCCATATCTAGAAAGACTAACGACATATTTAACCCAACTATGAAAATCAACTGCATGGGTATTATGAACGGCACTTAGTTGACAACTGTCCTCATGCTAAATCGTTCATTTGATGCAAAACTAGGAAGACAATGGAAATCCAATGGTATTGGGATTAAGAACTAGGCCATTGCTCAAGAAGAATCTTGACTTTCAAATTCCCCACCTGTAGATGACTACCAAAGGGAGTGCCAAGCAAGGAAAATTCAAATAATGGAATTTTTTTGGCATACATACATAATCTTGCTATGATTACTCGTACATACATTAGATTCTTGATTTAAATCCATTCTTAATTTTGCATACTTTTATACGCCCTTATGCTTTAAACCATTGCAACCATGTTTGTGCATGTACGAGAGGCCATGAGAACATACATGTTCCAAGGTATTAACTTTGTTTAAAAAAAGTAAATTGGTTAGAATAGATTCTGCGATATAAAAAGTGATATTGACATTAGGAACGGAAAATCTGACCTTGTTTTGACACGACAGATAACTCTCTGCCCAACCACCAGATGGGAGCTGCTTAGACAGCAGAAATTCACAAGCTTTACGAATGCTTGAGCAATTACTGAAACTCTTTCCAGCAGCAATCAACCCTTTTACCCCAAACCAAGTGCCGTAAGTGAAGCAAACTCCCCAAGAACCATACCTGTTTAGCAGGTTGAGTAGTTAGTAGTCAACTAAACCAAGTTCAATTCCAATCCGAAATTGAAGCTGACAAAAAGATGAGTAGAGCAAACTTGAGATGCAGGGATACATAAAAATCTTGAATATTATATATAATATCAATAGAAATTCTTATTAAAAAAAGTGAAGCGATTTCGCAAAAGGAGGAGCAAACCATGAACCATCTGAATCTTGTATTTTTTCAATAAAGGCAGCAGCTTTTTCTATACTGCGTTGTATTTCTTCTCGACGATGACCAGGATATAGTTTCCTAAATGTTGCCAAAGCTTGAATTGCTGCTGAGGTACATTCCACATAACTGTAGAGCACATAATAAGGAAATACAAAAAGGAAAAAATTAAAATTTGAAATGGTGTGAAACTGACATTCAACAAGTATTCGATAGCTTACGTATAATCAATAACGATGTCGCCAAAAGTTTCAGCAGGATTGATTATCTGACAATAGGGAAGGCATTACCAACATCAAGATTGTGTATTAATGAATGAAATTTAATACAAAAACACCTACCCAAATTCCTAGGATCAACTAGAACCCTAATCTGAAACCTAAAAGTTATCCCAATGGAACAACAAAAGATTTGTTCTTAAACAATGATTCAACATGTAGCAGCTTTTGTACCATCAATCCAAAAAACATGTGCTTAACAACCTGACAAATGAATGAATAAAAGTAGTTTTGGTTCTAAGTTCTATGATTTTCAAGTAGCCTAGTTAATTTATTTCCATTTTAATAATTGGTTTGTATAGAAATAGATTATAGCCAAATTAGTGAAATCAAAGGAAGATAGATTACACTTAAAACTTATTTACGAGGCAAGACATTTCACAGCATATAAAGGGAGAGATAAAGAAGCGTTGCTTTTAAATTAAAATATTGAAACATAAACGAAGTATAGATTTTGTTCTTTCTAAAACATGTGCCCTATGCCATCACATCCTTCACATTTCAAAGAAGATAAACTAAACAAATAAAAACAGGTTTAATAATGAGAGAAGTCTACCTCCAACCACTTATAAGATCGCGTGAGTTCATATGTTGCAAGGCCACCATCTTCATTCTACAATGATTGGAAAAAATAAATACATTTTGCACATAAACTTAGTATTATAGGAATCAAATTGACTTATGTGGAGATATATGCTTGTTGAGTCATTATTTTTGATTAATTTTTTATTAAAAACAGACATGGGATCTCATCTTTATGTTTCTTCAAAAAGCCCAGAAATCCCAACTCACCTGAAAAATAGAGGAAGCTGATAGATACGGTATAGTTTATACCAGAAAGCGCAAAAATAAAGGCAGAGAAGCACGAGATCAGGATGGTGCAACTAATTCATCTAATTAAATGCCTAAGATATGATTGCCAGGTGGCAGTGAGAGAATACGGCTCTAGATCCTATTTATATGGAACTAATCATTGGGAGTACGTAGAAAATTATTCAGATTGCAGTCTCTGCATAGGAGTGCTAAGCAGCTCGAATTGCTTACCCTAGTTTAATTTCCAGTATTTCTTTATCTATTTCATAAGCCTCTTGTATACATGGTTAGATCCCGTTTGATCTCTAACCTTATTACCTAAATAAAACAGTATACTTTTCTTCTTTCGACTTCTGTGTTTTGATTTCTATTCCTAGACCAATTGGATCCTATCAATTTGGTATCAGAGCCTTGGTTGTTGTTGATCTTTATCATCAACAATGGAAGATGCGAGAGCTGATGCGTTAGAACAGAGGATGGGTAACGTCGAAAATGCGTTGGGTGAGATTCGATCGTTACTACAGGAGCAAGTTCGACCTCCACGAAGGCAAGGAAGGCCACGTAGGAGACTGTCGTTTAGGAAGGAAGATGACGGAAGTGATGATAGCAGGGTCCTCGCGTTCCCAGGTACCAGGGAGGCCGACGTAAGTTAGAGATCTCAATCTTCAAAGAGGATGATGCTCATGGGTGGTTGGTTCGTATTGAACGGTATTTTCGTTTGAATGACGTACGCGTTCATGAGAAGCTAGATGCAGCTGTGATCGCCTTAGAGGATAAGGCCTTAAATTGGTTTATGTGGTGGGAAGAACAAACTGCATCAAGGACTTGGGATGAGTTTAAACTCTCACTGATTCGAAGGTTCCAACCAGGAATTCTTCAAAACCCACTTGGTCCATTGCTGAATCTGAAACAAAAGGGGACAGTTATGGAGTTTAGAGAGCAATTTGAAACGTTGGTAGCTCCCATAAGAAGAGAAGAGAGGGTGATGTTGGATAGCATATTTTTAAATGGATTAAAAGAAGAAATTCAAGCTCAGTTGAAGCTCTATGATTGTCCAGACTTGGCAGAAACTATGGATCGTGCCCTGTTGTTGGAGGAAAAGAATGATGCCTTGATGAAACGAGGAGCTGGAGGTAAGGAGAAGGGGGAATGGAAGGATAGGTGGTACAATAAAGTTTAGAGACCCTGGTGATTTTGGAGGAGCCAAGAGAGATAGTGATAAGAGGGGGGCTATAGCTGGAGATAAATTCAAAGGCAAGAGGTTGAGTCCGGTAGAGTTGGAGGAAAGGCATAAGAAGGGACTGTGTTTCAAGTGTGGGGATAAATGGAATAGGGAACATGTGTGCAAATTCAAGCACATGCAACTGAAATTATGTGAAGCAAGTGGTGAAGAGGAGGAAGGAAGGACTGGGGGACAGAGCAGAAGGAGGAGGTTGAGATAGTAGAGGAGTTTAAGACTTTACAACTGTCCTTGCAAAGTAAAGAGGGATTCACTTCCAACAAGTCTTTTAAGGTGTGGGCTGACATAAGAGGCAGAAGGGTGTTGACATTGATAGACTCATGAGCTACAAGCAATTTCATAGCTTCTAAATTGGTGACTGAGCTCAGTTTAATAGTAATTGAGACACCTACTTATGTCATTGAGGTGGGGAATGGAGAGAAGGTGAAGAATCAGGGAGTATGTGAAGAGCTGGAATTCGACATCCAAGATGTTAAGTTCCAACAACATTTTTTTATCATGGAAACTTAGTGGTTCAGAGATGGTGTTAGGCATGGACTGGTTGGCAAGCCTAGGCAATATAGAAGCAAATTTTGGCAACTTATGCTTTGTTAGAAATAATATAAAACCATTGATGTAGCCTTTCCTAACAGCTTAAGCTTTTGGGATAATCGGTTATTTGACATGGTATCAGAGCCTATCCTAGATCCATTTGTTGTTTGTTGTGGAGACCTCCCATATTTGGGCCACCCATTGTTGTTGATTCCCACGCACCAAGCCCAATAGTGCTGGGCGTGAGGGGGTGTGTTAGAAGTCCCACATTGGCTAGAGATATGGCAAAGATAGCCTTTATAAAGTAGTGCAAACCTCAACTCTCAAGCTAGCTTTTGTGGTTGAGTATAGGCCTCTCAAATTCTAATATGGTATCAGAGCTGGTTCAAAATCCTAGCTGTCGTGACGGCTAACCCTAATTTTTCCACAGTGCACTGTTCACGCGCGGTACTGTCCATACGCGTACACTGTTCATCCGAGAGCACTGTTCATAGCGCGAGTACTGTTCATTCCGCGCGCACTGTTCATCGCGCAGTCGTTGGAACATTTTTTCTTTCGTTGTTTTTCTGTTTGGTTGATGGTTTAATTTGATGGATGTCCAACAAACTTCCGCTGCAGCCACTTTGGCTCATATTGGTAACTCTACAACTTGTCTATCTCACTCCATGGGATCATGAGTTTTAGACTCTGGTGCTTCTGATCATGTTACTGGTAATCCATATCTTATCTCTAACTTGTTACCTCCTAGAATACCTCACAACATCACTGTTGCTAATGGTTCTAAAGTACAAGTCACTGGTATTGGGAAATCTTCACCTTTGCCATCTCTACCCTTGAATTATGTGTTATTTGTACCTGGTTCACCTTTCAATCTGATATCAATTAGTAAACTTACTCGTTCTCTCGATTGTTCCATAACATTTTGTGCCGACTCTTTTTGTATACAAGACCAGAGTACGGGAAAGATTATTGGAACAGGAATTGAATCACAGGGACTCTATTACCTTAATCCTCATTCATCCACCGTTTGTGGTGTTTCTGCATCTTCGGATATCATTCATCGTCGTTTGGGTCATCCATGTCTGGATAAGTTAAAGGCATTGGTTCCTCAACTTTCACATTTAAAGACTCTTGATTGTGAGTCTTGTCAGCTTGGTAAACATGTTCGGGCGTCTTTTCCCAATAGTGCCAATAAAAGATCTAAGTCTTCATTTGATATTGTGCATTCTGATATTTGGGGTCCTAGTCGCGTACCTTCTAATTTAGGATATCGATACTATGTCACTTTCATTGACGATTTCTCGCGATGTACTTGGATAACTTTATTGAAGGATCGTTCAGAATTATTTAGTGCGTTTCAGACTTTTTATTCAGAGATAAAAACTCAATTTGGGAAAACAATTAGAATTTTGCGAAGTGACAATGCCAAAGAATATTTTTCCACACAGTTCAACTCCTTTTTGGCTTCTCAAGGTATCAAACATCAGTCAAGTTGTCCACACACACCACAACAAAATGGTGTAGCTGAGCGGAAACATCGTCATATAGTTGATACAGCTCGGACCTTATTGATCAATGCTCATGCACCTTTAAAATTTTGGGGAGATGCCGTTCTCACTGCTTGTTATTTGATCAACCGCATGCCATCCTCAGTATTGAATAACGAGATTCCATATTCTATTTTGTTTCCTAGCAACTCTCTATATTCCGTCCCTCTTCGAGTGTTTGGTTCCACTTGTTTTGTTCATGATCTTTCTCCTGGTCGTGACAAATTGTCTGCACGAGCTTTTAAGTGTGTATTTTTGGGATATTCTAGAGTTCAAAAAGGGTATCGGTGTTATTGTCCTTCTACACATCGTTTTTATGTCTCTGCAGATGTTACTTTCTTTGAAGATGTGCCTTTCTTTGCAAGACCAGATCCAACAGAGTCTACTCTGCAGGTTCTACCTATTCCATCATTTGAATTCGAAACATCTGTCATTACTCACAAACCTCCACAACCACAGACTGGTCCTGAGTTTAAACGTTATGGTATTACTTATGAGCGTAAACGTGTTCAAGTTCCAGATACTGTTCCTACTGATTCTAATGATTTAATTGAAGAGTCTGCCCCTCCTCTTTCAGATGATTCAGATTCTGATCCAATTCTTTCTCCTACTGCAGTTTCACCTAGTCCTTCTGATGATTTACCTATTGCTCTACATAAAGGTAAAAGGTCTACTGCTAATCCTCATCCTATTTATAATTGTTTGAGTTATCACCGCTTGTCACCATCCCACTATGCTTTTGTTTCTGCTATATCTGCTATCACTATTCCTAAGACTGTCAAGGAAGCATTATCCCATCCAGAATGGCGACAAGCAATGATTGATGAAATGACTGCATTGGAATCCACTGGTACATGGAAGCTTGTTCCGCTTCCACCTGAGAAATCAACAGTTGGTTGTCGGTGGGTTTTTGCTATTAAAGTAGGCCCTGATGGACAAGTTGATCGTTTGAAAGCTCGATTGGTAGCAAAAGGATACTCTCAAATTTATGGTCTTGATTATAGTGATACATTTTCTCCGGTTGCAAAGATGGCATCTGTTCGTCTTTTCTTGTCAATGGCTGCTATGAAACATTGGCCTTTGTATCAACTTGATATTAAAAATGCTTTCTTGCATGGAGACTTAGAAGAAGAGATATACATGGCGCAACCACCTGGCTTTGTTGCTCAGGGGGAGTCTGGTCTTGTTTGCAAGTTGCAAAAATCGTTGTATGGTCTAAAGCAGTCACCTCGTGCTTGGTTTGGAAAATTCAGCAAGGTCATTCAACAGTTTGGCATGATTCGTTGTGAAGCAGATCATTCTGTATTTTTTAGACGATCATCTCTGAACAAAGTTATTTATCTTGTGGTATATGTAGATGATATCGTTATTACTGGTGATGATCAAGAAGGCATTAAAGACCTAAAGCAACATTTATTCAACCACTTCCAAACCAAAGATTTAGGTCGATTGCGTTATTTTCTTGGGATTGAAATAGCTCAGTCAAAGGATGGCATTGCAATCTCTCAAAGAAAATACGTTCTTGATATCTTGGAAGAAACAGGGATGCTTGATTGTAAACCCGTTGATACTCCTATGGATCCTAATGTAAAGCTTTTGCAGAATCAGGGGGAGCCATATCCTGACCCAGGTAGATACAGAAGGTTAGTTGGAAAACTGAATTATCTCACCGTGACAAGACCAGATATTTCGTTTGCTGTTAGTGTTGTGAGTCAATTCCTAAATTCACCCTGTGATAGCCATTGGAATGCTCTAGTTCGAATCTTGAGGTATATTAAAGGGTCACCTGGAAAAGGACTTGTTTATTCAGACAGAGGTCATACTAATATTGTTGGATATTCAGATGCAGATTGGGCCGGTGATGTGAATGATAGAAGGTCTACTTCAGGTTATTGTGTTTTAATTGGAGGAAACTTAATTTCATGGAAAAGTAAAAAGCAAACTGTTGTTGCAAGATCAAGCACAGAGGCAGAGTATCGTGCTATGGCCCACACTACTTGTGAGCTCTTATGGTTGAAGCACTTGTTACAAGAGCTGAAGTTTTGTGAACTAGGTCCTATGGAACTTATGTGTGATAATCAGTCTGCATTGTATCTTTCTTCAAATCCAGTTTTTCATGAGAGAACTAAACACATAGAAGTTGATTGTCACTTTATTAGAGAAAAGATTCTTTCTGGCATCATTAAAACCTCTTCAGTTCGCTCAAATGACCAGTTAGCTGATATCTTCACTAAATCTCTACGGGGGCCTCGGATTGATTATATATGTAACAAGCTGGATGCATATGATATATATGCTCCAGCTTGAGGGGGAGTGTTGATTATTATTTATTATAATAGATTTAGTTTCCTATTTTAGGATCCTCCCTTGTATATAAGTTTGAACCTCATTGTGAAATACAAGTTAATCATTATGTTATTCAACATGGTATTAGAGCCTCTATGACTAAGTGGTCTAGAGTTCGATCCCCGCTCCCCTCACTTTCTAATTAAAAGTGAAATTTAAGCATATGGTAGGTGGGCCTATGCATATCCACGCTTCAAGCCCAAGTGGACTCTTGCGTGAGGGGGCGTGTTAGAAATAATATAAAACCATTGATGTAGCCTTTCCTAACAGCTTAAGCTTTTGGGATAATCGGTTATTTGACATGCTTGAAGTGGGAAGTGCAAGGGAACAAGCATATTATTCAAGGAGATCCATCCATGTGTAATAGCCAAGTAAATTGGAGAACCATGTTAAAGGCTATTTCTAAAGAAGGGATGGGATTCTATGTGCAAGAAGTAGAAGGAGAGTTCAAGGACAAGATAAATCATGATCATGTTCCCATATAGGGAACATGATCATGCCATAGTATTACAACCGGATGCAGCTATCCCTAACCTAAGACCATATAGATATCCATTTTACCAGAAGAATGATATAGAGAAAATGGTAAAAGAAATTATGCAGGCATAGCACAAGCCCTTTCTCAAGTCCTATTTTGTTGGTTATAAAAAAAGATGGAGGGTGCAGGTTCTGCACTGACTACCGAGCTTTAAACAAGGTAACTGTGGCTAATAAATTTCCTATACCTGTAATTGAAGAGTTATTAGATGAATTGGGCGGTGCTACCATATTTTCTAAATTGGATTTAAAATCTGGTTATCACCAGATTAGAATGAAAGAATCAGATATAGCAAAAACTGCTTTTAGGACGCATGAGGGCCACTACGAATACTTAGTCATGCCTTTTGGCTTGACCAATGCTCCCTCTACATTCCAAGCATTGATGAATGAGGTGTTAAGACTGTATTTGAGAAAATTTGTATTAGTCTTTTTTGATGATATTCTCATTTATAGCACCAACAAGGTTGAACATGTATTACATTTAACAAAAATTCTGCAAACTCTACAAAGTCACAAACTGTTTGCAAATAGAAAAAAATGTTCTTTCGGCCAGGCAGAGATTGAATACTTGGGCCATATTATTTCTGGTGGGGGAGTATCAGCCGATCCTAAGAAAATAGAAGATATGTTAAAGTGGCCTATTCCTAAGGATTTAAAAGGGCTGAGGGGATTTTTGGGCTTAATTGGTTACTACAGGAAATTTGTCAAGAACTATAGCAAAATAGCTTGGCCATTAACACATTTACTGAAGAAAGATAATTTTAAATGGGGTGAAGAACCACAACAGGCCTTTGAAATCTTAAAGAGAGCAATGACCACTATACCAGTCCTAGCTATGTCCGATTTTAAGAAGGATTTCGTGTTAGAAACTGATGCTTCTGGCCATGGAATAGGTGCAGTATTGATGCAGGACGGAAAACCAATATCATACATGAGTCAGACTTTATCTGCTAGGGCCCAAAACAAGTATGTGTACGAGAGGGAACTTATGGCCATAGTAATAGCCGTACAAAAATGGAGACCATATCTGCTGGGAAGAAAATTTCAAGTTCACACTGATCAAGAGCCTAAAACACATCACTAAACAGAAATTGATGGGTGATGATCAACAGAAATGGATAGCAAAGCTGATTGGTTTTGATTTCGAGGTGAAGTACAAACCAGGAAGGGAAAATAATGCTGCTGATGCCCTCTCAAGACAGATGCGATATGCCACTATTTCTATGATACAGTGTGAAGCTTGGGAAGGATTAGAAGAAGAGATACAGGGAGATGAAAAGTTGAAAAATCTTATTCAAGATTTAGTGAGTAACTCAATGAGTCATCCGGGTTATTAGCTGATAGGTGGTAAACTGTTTCATGAGGGAAGGATAGTGATTCCAAAACAATCACCCCGGATTGCTCGGATCCTACATGAGTTTCATGATACAGCCACTGAAGGACACTCGGGCTATCTAAGGACTTGCAAGAAAATTGCAGGTTTGGTGTATTGGGAAGGAATGAGGAAATGCATCAAGTCCTATGTTGAATCTTGTGAAGTTTGCCAAAGGAATAAATACCAAACTTTGAGTCCTGGTGGCGTTCTACAACCATTACCTATTCCCACTCAATTGTGGAGTGATATATCCATGGATTTCATTGGTGGATTACCCAAAAGTCAAGGAATAGATACTATTATGGTAGTGGTTGATAGGTTGACTAAATATGCTCATTTCTTGCCGGTGAAGCACCCTTACACAGCTAAGGATATAGCAGAATTATTTGTCAAAGAAATAGTCAGACTGCATGGATATCCCAGTTCAATAGTTTCCGACAGGGACAAGGTTTTTCTGAGTTCGTTTTGGACAGAGTTGTTCAAACAGGCGGGGTACAAAGTTGAAGTACAGTAGTGCATATCATCCCCAGTCTGATGGACAGACCGAGGTAGTGAATAGATACTTGGAAACGTACTTAAGGTGCTTAACAGGGAAGCAGCCTAAAATGTGGCCTAAATGGTTATCTTGGGCAGAATTTTGGTATAATACCAATTATCATGCCTCTCTTAAATCCACTCCTTTTAAGCCTTATATGGGAGAAGCCCACGAGTGTTAGTTAGAGGAGATGTGCATCTTTCTGCAGTAGAAGAAGTCAACAAACTAACTGCTGAAAGGAATGAAATGATTAGGGAAATGAAAGAGCAACTGTTGAAAGCACAAGACCAAATGAGGGTACAAGCCAACAAGCATAGAAGAGAGGTGGATTATAGGGTAGGAGATAAGGTTTATTTAAAAATCCAACCTTATAAGTTGCAAAAGTTGGCCAAGAGGTTCAACCAAAAGCTAAGTCCTAGATATTATGGATCCTATGAGATAATGGAAAGAATAGTGGTTGTGGCTTACAAACTCAAATTACCAGAAGATAGTAGAGTACATCCAGTATTCCATGCATCGCTGTTAAAAAAAGCAGTCTCAGCAAATGTAGAAACTCAACCTTTACCTAGTTGCATGAATGAGAGTTGGCAATTGGAACCAGGCCCTGAGGAAGCAAAGGACACCAGGGTCAATGAGAAGGGGGAGTTAGAAGTCTTAGTGAAGTGGCAAGGACTACCAGAATTTGAAAATTCAAGGGAATTGGTGGAAAAGATGAGACAAGAGTTCCCTGATTTTCTCTTTGAGGTCAAAGAGAGTCTTGAAGGAGGGGTATTGATAGATACAATATAGTTTATACCAGAAAGCGCAAAAAATAAAGGCAGAGAAGCACGAGATCAGGATGGTGCAACTAATTCATCTAATTAAATGCCTCAGATATGACTGCCAGGTGGCAGTGAGAGAATACGGCTCTAGATCCTATTTATATGGAACTAATCATTGGGAGTACGTTGAAAATTGTTCAGATTGCAGTCTCTGCATAGGAGTGCAAAGCAGCTCGAATTGCTTACCCTAGTTTAATTTCCAGTATTTCTTTATCTATTTCATAAGCCTCTTGTATACATGGTTAGATCCCGTTTGATCTCTAACCTTATTACCTAAATAAAACAGTATACTTTTCTTCTTTCGACTTCTGTGTTTTGATTTCTATTCCTAGACCAATTCGATCCTATCAGAAGCATCTAGTGATTTTGAACTGGAAGAAAATGGCAATGAGAAAGACGAAGGTGATGATAGAGAGAAGGCTGAGGTTCCACCAAAAAGAAAGAGTTCAGGTAAAGATGATTCAAATGGCGATGATGGGGAGACCCTTAGAAAATAGAGTTGGGTCATTCTTGGTCTTTCGTATTAAAATAGTATTGCAAGCAAGGAAAAGCTAAATCATTTTGCTTGGCCTTTTCTTAACAAAAATATACTAACTAATATTGAAGACCACGTGAATTGCGAGCGTGGAAAAGCTAAATTAGAGAAACCTAATTTTACGGTGAAGGAGCAATTGCAAAGTGTCATTGAAAGAGGAGTGAGGGTCAATAGAGTCCTATGATGCTTTTGCCTGTAAATTTGGTTAAACAAAGTAGTTTTGTTTGTTCTATCTGAACAAATACCTAGTTTTAAGGTTGAGATATAGTCACAAACATTTTTCTGGATTTTCAAATTGGTATTTTTGGGTTTCTCGAAGAACCCTAGTTTATGATAAGTAGGGACAGAACCAATAGCATAAAATAATCATCATGATTTGTTTGCTAGGCCAGGTATTTGGATAATCTGATTTGAATCACGAGGAATCAATTACCTGTAATGAGAGAATGACATTTACAGCATCATATAACCTCTTTGCATCCAATGGTTCACCAACAATCTCAGGTGAAATTTTTGATAGCAATAGAACAGCCTGAAAAATGAAAATAGGAATCAAAATAAAGAATCAAATAAGCAAGTCTGATTTTTTCCAACAATAATTACTTTCAGTCCTTCAGCTGTGCAGTCAGATATTGGCCATCCATGATCTGCAGTTGAAAAAGGCCAAGCACCTTTTGAAATATGACGGTACCATTGACTAAGATCTCCCGGACAATCGTCTAAAACCTTTTAAGAAAGAGAAGAGATTCTGGTCAACACAGGCAAACTGGTGCAACTTTTAATGATAAATAAAAATAATTACCTGTGAATTCTTAATGAATGAATGAGCCTTTCTTAGAGTTGGACCAAATTCATCAATTAGGTTAGCTGAAATAATTGCTTGGGCGGCAAATGCAGTATCCCATAGTTGACTTCCATTGTAGCCCTGCAACAAAAATTGGTTATGCACAAATTTATGATATTAATTTATTTTGTTAGATTTTAGCTTAGTAAAGGTTGATTGTGCTGTAAAACTGGTTCCACATAATCATAACAAGACAATAGTTATGTCAATTTCATTCCTAATCATCGGTGAATATGTGCAATTGAATGAAAAAATCACTAGATAATTCAAGCAAAGGAAAAATAAGTTGACTTGTATGTTGACCTGCATTTTCATGCCATCTTCAGCAATCCATAGATAATCATGGATCCTTGGAAGATGCAACTTGAAAGCCTCTGAATTTGGATCTTCCACCCAGCAGCAAAGCATATTTAACACCTAATAATAACCATTGGGAATAATAATAATAACTGAATAATTAGTATTCTTAGCATTTCCTGGTTTAGCAAATAATGCTAAACAAAATAAAATAAGTGGAACGTGGAATTAAAGCTCACACATTCAAATAAAAGTATGATTAATAATACAGTAAAAATAAAATTAAAGAGGTAAAGTAAACAAATAGTCGGGACTCAACGAAGGAAAACTAGCAACCATTGAACAGTATTTTACTTTTCTCATACTCCTTCTCAAAGAGTGGAAAGTAATAGACAATTAACAATTGAAGGGAGTCCCCATAGAAGCTTTCCCCTTCTCAGGAAATACCTTATTTACAGGACCAATGCAAATATAACGAGTATTCTCATCTTCATAATGTATATGCTCCATTACAGTGTCGACAGCCTTTTCTCTCAATTTTTTGCCAGGCCAATTCATGAAAACAGGCTCAACAAACTTGTGTAGAGACGCCCAAAGAATATCTTGCACAAGTGGGTGAGGATAATATAAGTCTTCCTGCACAAAAACAAAGGTAATCCTTTTGTAACTCTTACTAACTCTAGCTCAAATAAACAGATAGTTGAATAGCAGAGAAATAAAATGCCAAGTCCTATTTGTTAGAGGTGTGAAATCATTCACTAGTCTTCACTTAATAGCTCAAGCTTTGGGAGAGTTAGTCCATGACATGGTATCAAAGTCCCAATGAACAAGTGATCAACACATTAATCATGAAGTCCCAAATTATTCTAAATAAATATCACTTAATTGGATATAGTGAAAGATGGTTATAGAGGGAGCAAAATTTGTACTAAGGATATGATTGGTGTTGCAATAAAATAGAAATCCTAGTAATGAGTTGGTTGTGCAGTAGCAAAACAAAGTAATATACTAGTAGCAACAGCATTCAGGTTCAGCTTATTCTAGTTGGCCCTCGTAACTTTAAAATCCAGGTGAAACAATATTCATACAACGTTTTCAATTTGATAGACCAGTTAAGCAGTTTGACTAACCTTTGCACACAAATTGCGAGCCTGATTCCAGTCTATATCATGGTACGGTACAGTAAAAAGCTCTTTTCTCAGAGATAATATTGTTGGTGTGATTGGACCAACAAACCTCTTGCCATACAAGTAGGACATTGGCAAATAGACCATCCGGCAGTGACACCACATCCTTCCTGTAATGCGTAAAATAAGTATGAGAGGTATATCAAACAATGTGTAAGATGAATAAATATACGATCAATTTAACAATAAATTAATTTATATGGATTTAGTAATTTATATATCAAACAATGTGTAATTTATATGAAAATTATTTTAACCAAAAGATTCCTGTTATTTAGTAATGTCCTGTTACTTGATCTCTTCTCTCTAAGCAAGTTGTAACGGAATAGCAAGAACCTGGATGAAATGGAAGCATGTACGGAAGGAGCCATATCTCAGGAGGCAATGGATTATTTCCAGACCATTCAAAAACTCCAAGTACCTACCAACAATTAGATTAGAAATAAATAAACAAACCAGAATGCCATGTCTTCTATTAATAAAATCATAGGATCTTAACTGAAAGCCACATCTTCCCCCAGGATGTTATATAAGTAGCACCGCCATGCTCAAGAATCCAATCACGCGCCTTTTCCATTTCCCCTTCTCCATCATTAGGTCCCTCACCAAGCAATCTTAGAGTAACATAACACAAGACAGAACCAAACATGGTGCTTGGACCTTCAATATGCAAACCCCAACCACCATCCTTGTTCTGCAATTATAACTAATTAGGACAACTACTTGTCTGGTTATGGGAGAAGCGGAATAGATTATTAATTAGTGTGAAATTGTTACCTGATGATTAAAGAGGTAACGGCACATTTCCTTTCTATGCTCGTCGGTTAAGACGGCATTGATAGCCCCAGTAACAGAGAGAGCAATTACCAAGCCAGGCATAAGAAACATTGGACCACCATAATCACCAGGCCAGTGACCATCATGACTCTGAATAGTTGAATAGAAATTGATAGCTCTTCTTAATGTTGTTGTTACAGTATCTTCTGTTACATCTTCAACATCATTCACTTTCACTTTGGGTAACACTTGTTGATTCATAGGGTTCTCTTTCGCATACTACAAATTGAAAAACGTAAAACATGAGGAAAATGAAAGAATTGAATGAATCTTAAGTAAGTAATGAAATGAATACCTGAATGCGCATAAGTAGATCATCGCTGTGTTTGTGGTTGAATCGATTATTGTGGAAATTTTGCCGAGCGGATTCAATTTCTTGGAGATCTTGTGGAGATCCAGAGTTAGGATCGAACTCCCAAATTTGTCTTCCGACGTGATTGTTGAGTGTCCGAAGCCATGGATTACCACCCTCGGCAACCTTGAGCTTCCACATTTTCTTCTTCTTCGGCAATGGAAAAATGCAAGTGAGTAACAAAAACAATTAATGAAAGAAAGTAAGGATTTAGCATAAGTAGCAGGTAATTAACCTCCTATGAGGTGATTTGGAAAAGGAGAATCAAAACAAAATGGTAAGTAACGACGACGATGATGACGATGGTGGTTGTGAACTTGTGATTGCTATGCAGTTACTAGTAGTAGTAGTAACAACTTTACTTACTTACTGGAGAGAGAGGGAGAGAGAGAGAAATACTGTATGATTTAATTTAATTAATAGAGTTAGTTGCAACTGCGAGTCTGCGATGGATGGATGGGATGGATGAAATGGTGACGGGCGGAGGTCGCAAAGCCCAACTGTACTTACTTACTTACCGTATGTCTCTCTCGCGACTTTGCCTGCCAACCTAGCTGGCCCAAAATCTTTATTGCCACAGGAAAATCGTGCAAACCATTCTTTGCCTATATCTCCCTGCCCCCAATAATAATTAGAGGTCCTACTTCCAGCGTTCGATAAAGATACCAAAAATGGAAATAAATAATAAAATTAATATTGGTAAAATAATTTTTAAGATGTTGGTATAATAAATTTTTTTCTTTTTTTTCCATTAAAAAAATAAAAATAATTTTTTTCTTTTTTTAGATGTTGAATGTATAAATTTCAAGACATAGTTTTCTTATTAAGACTACTTAGACTATGTGCAATGGGGTGTTTAATATGGAGTTGAAATGGTGTTGAATGGTGTTTAACCATTGGAGGGAAGGAGATGAAAATGAGGTGGATGGGAGAGAAGATGAAAATTTTCATCACCGTTGAAACACACTACGCCCGCCACGCGTCGCGCACAAATTGGCCAGCATCCGGCGCGTGCCATACACCGCCCGACAGCGCGCGTGAGTGGCAGAGAGGGGCAGAGAGAGAAAGCTTCGTTGACACATGGCACAATATGATTGGTCAGGCAGATTTTTATCTTATCAATACTTTAAACTCAATTATTTCATTGTAAATTAATTTTTTATTTTTTTACCAAAATTCATGATTTTTTTTCTTCTCTATAAATAGAGACTTGGTTCATTTGATTTGGACACAGAAAAAAAACGCATTTTTTCACTATATTAATCTTTTTATTAGTGTTAATCTTGAAGTTTTAGTCTTTTTTTAAGTGAAATGGATCCCAATAATCCTTTGAACACCCAAAATTCTTCTAATTATCCCAACAATTATCATAATCCCAACAATTATCCAAATCCCAACAACTACCAAAATCTTCAAAATCTCAACAATTATCCAAATCAATTTTCCAACCAACATCCTCAAAACACACCTAATTTTGGTTTTCCACCAAATTCCAACCAATATCTTCAAAATTTTCATCCATATTATGGATCCATGATGAGAACTCCATATCAAACACCCATGTTTAATGGTTATATGCCAATGGTTAATGAAAATTTTCCAAGTAGTGGTGCTCCTGAATTTCCCGAATTTTCAACACAACTAACTGTTGGTGCCATGACAGCTGCTAATGAAGTCATTCCAAATTCAGATGATTCAACTCCTAAGAGCAAGAAAAACCATCAACCAGGATGGAACACTGCACAAAATTTGGTTTTAATTAGTGGTTGGATTAAATTTGGAACAAACAGTATTGTCAGGAGAAACCAGAGAGGCGAAACATATTGGGGTAAAATTGCTGAGTATTGTAATGAGCACTGCTCATTCGATCCTCCGCGTGATGTAATTTCATGCCGAAACCGTTTTAATTACACGAACAAAATACTGAATAAATGGATTGGCGCTTATGATGGAGCTAAGCGTATGCAAGCAAGCGGTTGGTCGGATAATGATGTGTTGACAAAAGCTCATGAACTATATGCATGTGGGAAGAATGTTCAATTCACTTTAATGGAAGAATGGCAAGCTCTCCGTGATGAACCACGTTTTAGAAGTCAAGCATAAGGAAATGTTGGCTCGGGAAGTAGTGGATCTAAGAGATCTCGTGAGAGTGATGCATGTTCAAACTCTGTAGGATCTAGTGCTCGTCCTATAGGTAGGGATGTAGCAAAAAAGAAGGGTAAAAAGAAATCTGCCATGGAGATGGTGGACAAAGACTTTGAATCGTTCAGAGAATCCGTCAGCTGTCCACCACCCAATTTGAATAATTGTGTCCACCACCCACGTTGCTTTAATAATTGTGTCCACCACCTAATCCTTATCTGATAATTAACTATATACAATAATTATTTCAAATCCGTCAGTGGACCAATTTGAATCTATATATAGGGACTCATATAATATACTTCAAATATCCCAAATCTCATACAATCTACTTCGAATATCCTAAATCTCATCTAATCTACTTCCAATATCACAAACAATGGATTCATCTTCAGACGATGATTTTGATGTTGAAGCCTACATACGAAATCGTCAAGATGAAGATACTTATATACTCAACCGATTGACAGAGTGTCGAAAGAAAATATTGGAAGATAGTGCACCTCGCACTAGAAAATATCTAAATAGAGATCATGCAGCGGCAAACCAAAGACTAATTGACGACTACTTTGCCAATGAGCCTACATACGACGATGCAATGTTTCGTCGTCGGTACCGCATGGAAAAACATATTTTCCTTCGAATCGTTGGGGACCTTTCAAGTAGTGATAACTACTTCACCTAGCGAGTTGATTGTTGAGGCAAAATCCCTAATTGATGTTTTAAAGATAACAAACCTCTTAATTATTTTTTAGTGTAATTCTAATCTTTTTGGTATCTAACAAGTGCTCTCGAGTGTTTTAATTAAGCTAGGAACAATTGAGCTATTTAGATCAAATATCATGTTTTTATTTTGATAAAAACAAAAGCTTGGAGAACGGTCTCAGATTGATCTCTGAGATCTGCGCAAACATCATTTTCACACAATCAATGCAAAAGGACTTATGGACAAGTCAACTATGTACAAGACAAATGATCACTTTTATCTTGGGCTTCTCTCATGAATTATCTACACATCCAAGAGATCATTTAAGGCAAATGTTTCTCTCATGAATAGAGAACTTACTACTTTTACCAAGTTCTATGATTTAAACATGTGAAGATTGAGCATATGAGACAAGGAGATTTTTATACTCAATTAATGGAACTGATCTTGTATGGACCATGGAGAATTAGACAGCACAACCTAGTCTTGGAAATTGACTTGTACTTTAAAGGAATAAAGAAAAAACATTCTCCAATGTTGTTTCTCTTTCTATATGACAATTGTACTTGCAACAAGGACACTATGGAACATCAAGTACAACCTCCAGCTGCTGTTTTTATCCATAACAGCTGGACTTTTCGTGCTCTAGCATCTTTGCTCCAAAAGGAAGAAATTTATTCACGTCAGAATTTGGAGATCGGTCTCAGACCAATGCTGGAAAGAGAAAATCTTCACTTAGAGTGACACCAGCTTGCATACAGCTGTTCAAAGGTTATCCAAAAGCTGCACAACGGCTATACTTGTTTGTTAAGCAACATACAGCAACATTACAGCTCAACATACAGCTAGTCATACTTGTTTGATGATATTATCTTTGGTGCTACTAATGAAAAAATGTGTGAAGATTTTCTAACCTTATGCAAAGTGAATTTGAGATGAGCATGATGGGAGAACTTGGTTTCTTTCTTGGCTTGCAAATCAAGCAACTAGAAGATGGAATTTTTATCAGTCAAGAAAAATATGTGAATGATTTTCTCAAGAAATACAAGATGAATGAAGCCAAGATCATGTCAACTCCAATGCATCTTTCTACAAGTTTGGACAAAGATGAAAAAAGAAAAGATGTTTCTGAAAAGGAGTATAGAGGAATGATTGGATCTCTCCTTTATTTAACAGCTAGCAGACTTGACATAGTATTTGCAGTTGGTCTTTGTGCTAGATTTCAAACATCTCCAAAAGAATCACACTTGATTGCTGTCAAAAGAATTTTTAGATACTTAGTAGGAACACCTGATGTAGGATTATGGTACAAAAAGGGATCACACTTTGATTTACAAGCATATTGTGATGCTGACTATGCTGGGGATAAAATTGAGAGAAAAAGCACAAGTGGAGCATGTCAATTCCTTGGAGAAGCATTGGTGAGCTGGTGTTGTAGAAAACAAAACACAATTGCTCTCTCAACCACTGAAGCAGAATATGTTGCTGCATCAAACTGTTGCTCTCAAGTCATCTGGATCAAAAATCAACTTGAGGATTTCTCACTAAGGTACACATGCATTAAAATTTTATGTGATAACACTAGTGCTATTAATTTGTCTAAAAACCCTATTCAGCATTCAAGATCAAAACATATTGAAATCAAGCATCATTTTATTAGAGATCATGTTAACAAAAATGATGTGGAATTAATTTTTGTTGATACTGAAAATCAGCTTGCTGACATTTTTACTAAACCATTGGTGGAGGATCGTTTTAATTTTATCAAAGGAAAATTGAAAATCATCAAAAATCCCAATCCTACTTGATGTTTGTTTATCTGTGTGTCTGGGAGACCGTTCAGAGAACGATCTCTGAATCCTGCGCTGAAGCATGACCAAACAAATAACGGTCACTTGATTTAAATGGGCACATGAACATGACTTTTATGGCAAAATTGATTTGGGCTTCCCTCTCTCCTCACTCATTGGGTAACGGTTTTTCACTCTCTTTCTCTTTCCCACGTTTTTGCCAAAACCAAAGTACAAATCAACTATTCATCTTTCTCATCAAAGTACACCTAGCCTATATTCTCCCTCTTCCCCAAGTTTCTGATTTTTCTTTTTATAATCTCTCAAACTCTCTCAACTTCCATTAAACACTTACAAGCTCAAATCTTCATCAATGGCTCGTACCAAAAATGCTGGTGGAAGAAAGGTTCCTAGAACCAAAAACCCCTCAACTTCATCTTCACCACCACGATCTCCTTCTCCTCCAAAACCACCTACTCCAAAATCATCATCATCATCATCCTATGAAACTGCCTCTGAGTCTTACAAATCCATCCAGGAACGTGAAACCACTCCAGAAATCCAATCAACTCCTATCACCACTAACATGCAAACTACTGTTGAAAATCCCACAAATCCCCAAAATTCTCCAAACACTATTTTCCAACCCTCACAATCTGAATCTCCAGAAAACTCACCCATCAATCTAACTCAAAATCAACCATCATCACCTGCTGATTCACCCAAACAATTACCAAATCCAGAAAATGAAGAGGATTCTCCATCTCCCACAGCTACAATACCAAGTCCAAAGGACTCTCCACCTGTTCTTGTTAAAATAAAGAAATCCAAGTCTTTTGATTCCTCCAAAATTAGAAGGTCATCAAGAATTATGTCTGGTGCTGGCAAGAAACCTGTGGTGGACACCACAGTGCATGTGTTAGATAAATCTGACTCTGAGATTGATCTTTTGGAAAAGGAGATTGATGATTTTGAACTTGAACCAGTTACATCTACAAAGTCTGAACCTGTCAAGCCCAAGAAATCACCAACTCCAAAGAAGAAGGAGGTTATGACTGCTGTCAAGGCACCAAGAACAAAGAAGAAGATTGCTGTGAAAAAATCTAAAGAGAAATTGTTACCTGCTCCTCTCATTCAACCTGAAGATGAAGAGATTTTTCAAAAGTATTGGATGACCAAACCTTTAGCAGTGTCAAGGTTATATAATTTTGCTGAGTTATCCATTGGAGGTGTTGATCTAGTCAAGTTTGTGGAACCTTTTGAATGGAAGAGTTTCTTTCACATCAAGGAAACAATTTACCCTCTCTTGGTCCAAGCCTTCTACTTCAACGCCCAAGTTTTTCCAGAAAAAGACATGATCACATCTAACATCAAGGATGTTGAACTTGTGGTGGATCCCTATGTCATTGGATGTCTGATAGGAATCAAAAGTGAAGGACTGGAAGTGTATGGAAATGATTGGTATGACCAAGTCAAGATTAGTAAGGAAGAGTTGAAGAAAAAGATGTTTACTGAAGAAGGAGCCAAGAAGAATGCACCTCCATCCTCTATGTTGAAGACTGAGTACAAGCTACTTCACAATATGTGTCAACACTCCTTTTTCCCTCGCACTGGAAGCAAAGATAAGGTAACTGATCTTGACCTACTTATGATGTATCACATGGCCAAAGGAGTTAAGCTAAACCTCCCATACATTATCCTTCACCACATGATTCATGTTGCCACCTCTTTTTTTAAGAAAATAGCCCTACCTTATGCTATGCTTTTGACTAGGGTGTTTAGGCTTTACTATGATGATATGGATAATACAATATCTGAAAACCATCATTCCACCTTTAGTTTGAAAAATGTGCATCATATGAAGAAAGATGTTGAAACCCCTGCTGTTGATGTTGGAAGTAAAAGAAAAAGAGATGTTTTTGAGAAAACCAATTTGAATGTTCTTGCTGATGCCTCTGGAGACCATTTGGAGAATGATCTCCAGACTGGTGAACAAACTCAAATCAGTGGTGATGTTGATCCCACCACTGAGAGTGATAAACTTGTAACCACTGCTGCTACTACTCTTCAAGGTTTTAAACCTGTGTCTGCCCCACAAAATACCACCATGTTTTCACCATTAATGACACCTAGCCAAGGAAGTTTGTCTTCCTTTTGCACATCTGAGTTTATAAGGAACATTCTCACCTCTGATACACCTGAAATTTCCACCATTCCTATTCCAAAACCTACTGATAGTACTTTGCCATCCATA
Source organism: Trifolium subterraneum (assembly GCA_951799995.1). NCBI lineage: Eukaryota > Viridiplantae > Streptophyta > Magnoliopsida > Fabales > Fabaceae > Trifolium > Trifolium subterraneum. The sequence continues at coordinate 199,128 of OX637466.1, forward strand.
CCATCTTCATTTGCTACATTTGATTTATTTTGCTCATCTGTTAATGCTACAAATGCTGGAACTCAACAATTAGTGTTTGAGGGAAATGTCAACTTTGACTTTCCTGGCCCTTCAAGGCCCACCAAACGCTTTAGGCTTGAAACTGATATGGAACAAATGAGAAAAGATTTGGATATTGTGATTAAGGGAATGGATGTTCAACACTCCATGATGGATCATTTGATTTTGGAATCTAAAACTTTGAGAACTTGGTTTACCACTGTTGTGTGTCCTCAACTCCACATTCCTCCACCTCCTGAAATTGAAACTCCACAGTTTGATACCTTTCCTACTCAGAATGAAAAATTTGATGATGATGAAGATCCTACCATTTCACTTGCTCCTGATGGAGCTAATGAATGATAAACTTTGCTTATTTCTCCAGGATTACCCTTTTCAATGATGACAAAGGGGGAGAATGATTTGATAGATCAAGGGGGAGCTCAATGATGTTTTGAAATGCAAGCCTGTTTATTTGCTGCTATGGATATTTGATTTTTATGCTATGTTTTATATATGTGTTTTTAAATCATCCTGTTTAGTGATAGATATTTTGGGAAGTTTTCTTTTGTGATATTAAACTTCTCCTACTATGTACTAATGGTCTAAACTAGGATTTGATGCTCTTAATTTGCTTTTGATGGATGTTTGAATCATTTTGAATTAATCATGTACTATACACTGTGTTTGGATGCTCACATATGTGAGATTGTGATTAATGTTTATTAATTGATTCAAATCCAATTTTTATTACTCAATTCTTTTAAAGTCATATGCATGATCATTTTGGAAATTGAATGCTTGAATTGAGGGGGAGCTTACAAATTAAAAACACTAGACATTTTATTTCAAGCACTTTGAATTTTGATTAAAATTAGAATTCCATCTCAAAACATAAATCAAGAAGTTTGTCATCATAAAAAAGGGGGAGATTATTGAGGCAAAATCCCTAATTGATGTTTTAAAGATAACAAACCTCTTAATTATTTTTTAGTGTAATTCTAATCTTTTTGGTATCTAACAAGTGCTCTTGAGTGTTTTAATTAAGCTAGGAACAATTGAGCTATTTAGATCAAATATCATGTTTTTATTTTGATAAAAACAAAAGCTTGGAGAACGGTCTCAGATTGATCTCTGAGATCTGCGCAAACATCATTTTCACACAATCAATGCAAAAGGACTTATGGATAAGTCAACTATGTACAAGACAAATGATCACTTTTATCTTGGGCTTCTCTCATGAATTATCTACACATCCAAGAGATCATTTAAGGCAAAGGTTTCTCTCATGAATAGAGAACTTACTACTTTTACCAAGTTCTATGATTTAAACATGTGAAGATTGAGCATATGAGACAAGGAGATTTTTATACTCAATTAATGGAACTGATCTTGTATGGACCATGAAGAATTAGACAGCACAACCTAGTCTTGGAAATTGACTTGTACTTTAAAGGAATAAAGAAAGAACATTCTCCAATGTTGTTTCTCTTTCTATATGACAATTGTACTTGCAACAAGGACACTATGGAACATCAAGTACAACCTCCAGCTGCTGTTTTTATCCATAACAGCTGGACTTTTCGTGCTCTAGCATCTTTGCTCCAAAAGGAAGAAATTTATTCACGTCAGAATTTGGAGATCGGTCTCAGACCAATGCTGGAAAGAGAAAATCATCACTTAGAGTGACACCAGCTTGCATACAGCTGTTCAAAGGTTATCCAAAAGTTGCACAACGGCTATACTTGTTTGTTAAGCAACATACAACAACATTACAGCTCAACAACAGCTAGTCATACGGAGTCAATATCCTCTCCATTTCCAATTATTTCCATTTCTTCCATTACTATATAGTTTTGGAAATATAAATGCAAATGTGTGACATTAAATGAGGTGAAATTACTTTTTTGCACCCCAAAATATTTAAAAACTTTGGTAATGGAAGAAATGGATATAATTGGAAATGGAGAGGATTCCAACTCAGTCATACGCTCCTCTCTTAAAAGTCAGAAGAAGAAACTTTGGAGATCGATCTCAGACTGATCTGTTTTCTTCAAATTACATGAGCTGTCATTATGCAGAGCTACTAGCCGTTATTTTCAAGCTTCCAACGGATATACTTCGTGGCCAAGACTCCCTGATCATCACTCATCTATATATAGAGGTCTTTGGCAACTTTGAAGAGCAAGAGTCTCCACTACAACTTCAACACTTGTTTTTGCAATACAAGTTTTTATCACGAGCTCTTCTTTTCTCTCTCACTCAGATTTGTAATTCATATATATAGGATCAGAATATCCAGTGAGTGTTTTGAGAGTTTATCTATCCATTTTCAAAGCTTCTCATAGTGTATTGAGTGAATAGGCTTTGATTACCAAAATCCTTCATCATTGTAATCATTGGCTCAAGTTAGTACGTAACTACTAATTGGGTGACACCTTCATAGTCAGTGTGACTGGGGTAGATTAAGCTTGTTGGGCTTAGAAGATTATTTGGTCTTGAATCTAGATCAAAGGAAGTGTAACTTGAGATCATTAGCATCTCCTAGTGGACAATCTCACAAGGAGTGTGGGGACTGGACTAGCCCAAGCATTTTGGGTGAACCAGGATAAATTGTTGCGTGCATTCTCTTCCCTTACTCTATTTTAATTCGTGCAATCACTAATCACACAAGTCTCAATTTAATAGTTATATATATACTGTCAGAGAGTGATTGGGAGAACGTTCTCCAGACTGCATCACTTTTGGTTATTTGGTTTAACTAACAATCTAATTATTTTCTTCAAGTATATTGTGTTTGACAATTTTTATAGGAAATATTTTAAAGGTTCACAATTCAAACCCCCCCTTTCTTGTGAAAACTTTGCTACTTCATTGATGCAACCAACAAAGAAGGTATATCACCATTAGCAAAATGTACCACATCAATGCGAATGTTAGCATATGGTGTGTCAGCAGATGCAGTTGATGAGTACATCAAAATAGGAGGTAGTACAGCATTGCAGTGCTTACGTAGATTCTGTAAAGGAATCATACGATTGTATGAGCAAGTATATCTGAGAGCACCAACCCAAGATGACCTGCAAAGAATACTACATGTTAGTGAAATGCGGGGGTTTCCAGGGATGATTGGGAGTATTGACTGCATGCACTGGGAATGGAAAAATTGTCATAAAGCATGGGACGGTCAATTTACTAGGGGGATAAGGGAACCACCACAGTTATTCTTGAAGCCGTTGCAACTCATGATCTATGGATCTGGCATGCCTTTTTTGGATGTCTGGGAACGTTGAACGACATAAACGTTCTAGACCGTTCACCAGTTTTTGATGATGTGGAACAGGGAAAGACTCCAAGTGTGAATTTCTACGTGAATCAACGTCTCTATGATATGACATACTATCTAGTTGATGGTATTTACCCTTCTTATCCAACTTTCGTCAAATCAATTAGACTTCCTCAAAGTGAACCCGATAAGTTATTTGCTCAACATCAGGAGGGATGTCGGAAGGACATCGAACGTGCATTTGGAGTGCTTCAAGATCCATTTAAAATCATCCGTGAACCAGCTCGCTTGTGGGACATAGCCGATCTGAGTATCATCATGAGGTCTTGCATCATATTACATAATATGATTGTTGAGGATGAACGAGATTCATATGCTCAACGTTGGACCGATTTTGAGCAGTCTGAGGAAAGTGGATCTAGTGCACCGCAACCATTTTCAACCGAGGTATTACCCGCTTTTGCAAATCATGTGCGTGCTAGATCCGAGCTCCGTGATCAAAAAGCTCATAACGAATTGCAAGCAGATATAGTGAAGCACATATGGACAAAGTTTGGAATGGGACGTGGCTGAAGATGATTTGTATCGTATTTCTTACGTTGCTTGTGTGTTATATTGCATTTTAAATTATTTTTATCGTTTTAACTACGTTACTTGTGTGTAGTATTTTAAATTAAGTTAAGATGATTGTGGTGTATCAATTATTTAAATAAATTTTGTTTTTATTAAAATTGTCATCGGGAGTTTAATTTAATTTTAATCGATAATTATAATTTTAATCGATTATTTGTATCGTATAATTTTAATTTAATTTTAATCGATAATTATAAATTTATTTAATCATAAAAATTTTAATTTAAATGCAAATATGAAATAAAAAGTGGTGGGGTAGAGAAAGTGGTGGGGTAGAGTGTTGAATGAAAAAACTATTGGAGAGGGTAAAAGTTGAGTGTGATGTTGAATGATTATGTGGATGAAAGAGAAAATGATGTTGAGTGTTGGAAAGTGGAAAAGTGGGTGTTGAGAGTGTTGAATGATTGTAGATAGTCTTACGATGAGGGTGTTGAAAAAAAAGTTAAATAGTTGAAGTGTTGTAATGAAGTGTTGAAAGGGGTGTTGAAAGTGAGATGGATTGTTGGAAATTGAAAAAATTCAACATGTTGAATTGAATGAGGAGGGAGAGGGCGGCACATAAAACACTTGTCAAAATCTTATTGGTTGTAGTGATTTTTAGATTTTTATCTCATCCTAATTATTTGGGGTCAATTATTTCATAGTAAATGAAGTTTTATTTTATTTTTTCACCAAAATTCATCATTTTTTTGTCTATAAATATAGACTTGCTTCATTTGATTTAAACACAAAAAAAAAGATATTTTTCCCTCTAACTTTTCTATTTAGCCTCCGATAATCTCTTGTTTGTAGCTCTAAATATCTTTTTAGTTAAATCGGTCACAATAATAACTCTTTTAACACCCAAAATTCTACTAATTACTCTTTCAACTACACAAATCCCAACAACTATAGATTTCAAAATGAATCTTCCAACTATAGATTTATTACTTGCAAGAAAAATAAATAATTAAGAATATAAAATTAAAAAAATAAAATTCAAATAAATTATTAAATTAGAAAATTGAAAGTAATTTTAAAAAGAGAATGCATATTATTTAAAAATTTAATGTAATTTTTTTAATAAAATTTGTACGTTCTTATGAAATATATCTTATATTTTTAAAAGGGGTAGTAAAAATGAAAGAGTCTTGCTAACGTGTGCTATAAGAGTTAAGGGTGTAATTTGATCAGTTTGGATTGGTTATAGTTTTTTTTCGTTGCTTCAAATTTCCTTGGGTTATATTGATTTATTGTTTTTTTATAAGATTTATTTCTTTTATGTTTGACCAGAACAAAATTGTTGGCTCTGACGTAAAGTTGAGGCAGTTATGGTAGCACTATAAGCCTTTAGAGTGGTGGTTTATAATGAGGAATGTACCTGTAAAATAGGTTAATATTTTAACACTCGATTCAATATGTGATCAAGGCAGAGTGAAAGCAGAAAATGATTGAATTATACCTTGGCGCAAAAGACTTTACATAAAATGTTGTTGTGATGAATTTCCAATGGAACCTACTTATATGAGTCTTCATCTTGATGCCTAATTAATAGGAAGACAACGATTATGAGCTCATTGTTCAAATACAAGAGTATGAACGAGAATATTGTTCAAACTCTATCGTTTTTTATTTTCTTTATTAAAAAATTATAATTTATTTACCATCTTTTTCATTCACTTTTTGTAACTTATTAAAAATTCATTAAATCTTTTAAAATTTTAATTCATAAAGTACTTGAAATTTTAAAAATTTGTTTTAGAAATTCATTAAAATCATGTGTTAAGAATCCTGATTATAAAAGTCTTTTAATTTTTTTTTAAAATCTCACAAAGTCGGTACAATCCCAATACATCTTTTAAAATCTTCATGACTTTTTTTTTGTTTGTCAAAATAGTCTTTCAAAATACATTGGATGAACCGTTAAAATCTTCAATCTAATACACCTCCCCGTATTAGGGATGGCAATGGGTGTCCATGGGTGAGGGTTTTGCAATACTCAAACTCACACCCAAAACAAACACCCAAACTCAAACCGAAACCCAAAGGTTGTTTGGGTGGCAAATCAAAACCCACGCCTACGCCCATTGGGTTCGGGTTTTTCCACCCAAACCCAAAACTCATAGCTAACACGCATAATTAATTAATTACATACCAAAACTTGGCCCGAATTCATTTTGATAAAATGACAAAGTACAAATACAAGCAAATGACAAAATAACATAGTTTAATGATGACAATTTTAGCAAGTGTAATAAAGTCGTCGTTAAGTAATAAAATCAATGTTCGTATCCACAGGGATTGTTTTTAAACTCAACAAAACAATAGAATTATATTTAGGAAGTAAATGCAATAAAAAGGGGGTTTCTTGGTTTGTTGCTTACTAATAAGCGTTGGAAATAAAATAGGGTTTTAACTAAGAAAAGCGATTGACCTTTTGTGGTTCATCTAATTCAAATTCGTCTTGGTAATATCATGTATGTTAACAAAGTTACTAAATTCGTTTCAAGATTTGATTAAAAAAAGTGATTATGCCCAATGTCTTGGTAACATAATCCTCTCCCTTGATCATAAATCCCTAATGTCTTAGGATGATTTATGATCAAGTGAGGAATTTGAACTTTAACCTTTTAATCTCAATTAACAACCGAAATCTCTTAAGTGAAGATTAATTGAACAATTATTCCTAGGTCGATGATTTGTTCCTATTATCATAGTAAAACAAATTATTTAAATCATCGCACAATTGATCGGATCATGCAAAGCATTAAGAACAAAGAATAATTAATTGAAACTAACTTCGTAATTCATTAACATAACATATGAAAATCACATGGTTCAAGACAAATTCAAATTAGAATCCCCTACAGACCAATCATAAGGATTTGGCCAGACATGGATAAATAAGAAATTACATAAAAAAAGAGTAAAAGAATTCATCATACAAGAAGGGTTTAGATGTGTTTCCACACTTGAATCCTTGTTTGAACACCTCTCTGGACCTCTGGAATCGCCGTCAAAAAGTAGTCAAAAACCTAAAATTCTAGAACCCTTATTTATGAGGAACTGCGTGAAATATATAGTGCAGAAGACGCGTCTGCGTCGGGCGCAGATGGCAGTAGCTAAATCTCCAAATATTTTTCCTTTTCCTGCGCCAGGCTCAGGATTCCTGAGCCGGGCGCAGATGGCAGTAGCTGAGGCGCAATTTGACAGTTTTTGTGGCCTTTTTCCTTCTTTCTTCCGATTCATACGAACTCATTACTTGGTGTAATTCCTTGTATTATTGTCCTAAAAACAAACTAATTTGCCTCCATTTGCATAGATAATCTAGGATTGATGTGAGTTCATCACAACCCCAAACTTGAACTTTTCCTTGTCCTCAAGGAATATCTTTGTCCATCGGAAAACCTGACACTCTCATCAACAGTTTTATTCAAAGCTATCAAAATCAATCAAGTTAGACACTCACATTTACCATTTCAATTATCATCCCTATCATGAATTTACTCGCACACAGATTAACAATAAAAATCAAGAACTTCTCACAAATATTGACCAAACTTTAATCACTTCACTCCCTCACATTCTCTCCTGTTTAAAGATGGTATATATTTCACTCAATCAACACAAACATAGTCATTCTACCATAGGCTTGCAAACATTCTAGAAATCTATCAACATGCATAAGAATTCACATCTTTAGAGGACTTGAGGGTTATAACGGGGCTAAGGTTTTAGGGTGGATGTTTTTGGAAGGTATGCAAAAAAAACTTGGAGTTTCAATGATCACCTATTTCACAAGATTGGATTATTCAAACATTCTTCCCTTAATTTCAAGCATTGTCATACTAGAGAACTTATTCATCAATTTTTTTTCTTCTTTTTCATATATTTCATATATCATTTGGTGTTTTGTTTTTGTTGTGTACACCATTTTTTCTTATTTTTTTTTTTGTAGTTCTCTAGTACCCCACCCCAAACTTAATTATTTGCTTATTCCAAAAGCAACCCCAAACTTAATTACGAGCATGAAGTGGAAAAAATAGTCACAAGAAATGGGGGTTTGAATTGTGACCCTTTTAAAAATTAATCCTGCACTCTACAAAATTGATCTCAAGTGTATACTTGGATAAATGTTAGTAAATTAAAAATCAGATTGTTCTAAGAACAATCTCTGCTGCGTGAGAATTTAAAGTAAATGTAAATGAAGTGGTTTGTGTGATGTGTGTTTGCTGAAATTAAAGAGTTAAAGGTAAGAGAGATTCACACACACAAATTATACTGGTTCACCCAAATCCTGGGCTAGTCCAGTCCCCATGTAACGACCCGATTTTCATTTATTCGTTATTTGTATATATGTGTATATTTATATATTGATGTGGCTTATTATTATTATTTTATTTTGTGGCGATTAATTAATAAACGAGAGTATTAGTTAATTAGACGAGTTTGTGAGAATTACACGAGTTTGGGCTATTGGGCTTTAGAGCATTGGGCCTAAGTGACTTACAAATTGGGGAGAGCTATAAATAGTGGGTTAGAGGGAGAAAGACACATTTTTGTGTTCTTTTTGTGAAAGAAGAGAGAAGGAGAAGAAGAGGAGAGCTAGGGCATGAGTTCTTGAAGAGAATCAAGAGCAAATCGCGGAAAATCGTCGATCTAAGGTACGGTACGAGAGTTAGTTGTCATAATCGTGAGTGACTCGAGAAAGGGGAGAATGTCGATTTCTCCGAACCCGAACTTTCTCCACTCATTTTCGTGGGCTTTTTAGAATGATTTTTCATAACAAAAGTGAAATATAATGTTCATAACATGTTTATTAAACTCTTAACTAATAGTAGGAACAAATTTGTGGGTTTTAAAGAGGGAATTTGTAGATGTTTGTTAAGAAACTTTGAGTTTTATGAGTTTTGATTAAAAGTATATAAATCTCAAGATTTGTATGTGTTTGTTGTAGATCTGAGAAACAAATCGTCCTTTAATGTTTGTATACATGTTATATGCTTAAAAATGTCATCTTTTGGGATATGGAACATGTAAAATGGGGTTTTTGGGTGGATTTTATGTTTAAACCCGATAGCAGAGCACCCAAGTCTGTGTAAGGTCGCTGGGCGAGCCTTGCAGCGAGTTCTAGCGACCGTGCATGTTCTTGAGGTCGCTGGGCGACCTATACCTTCGCTGGGCGAGCTGGCTCGCTGATGGTCGCCATTTGACCCTTTTTTGACTGTTTCAGCTCGCCAGTTGGTCGCTACTGGTCGCTGGGCGACCAAACCAGATCAGAGTAATGTTTAAACAATGTTTAATGATGTTTAAACAATGTTTATTAATGGATTAATTGTATGTTTAAAAATTGTTGATGATGTTTGATTAACGATGATTGAAGTTGAGTTTTATTAATTAATAACAAATGTTAAGGATGTTTTAATTAATATTGATTTGTTGATGTTAATGAATGTATGATTTGTATATATATAAATGAAGGATATTAGATTTTATTATCTAATAAAGAATGTATATCGAATTATGTTATTCGATAAAGAAGGATATTAGATTATGTTATCTAATAAAGAATGTATATTGGATTATATTTATCCATATTGTGATGATAAGCTTAATGTTTTTGTTGATGATTTAAATGAAAGTATTCATGAACATACATGCATTCATGAATTATTAGGGATATTGGATTTTCCAATAAAGAAGGATGTCGGATTATATTTATCCGATAAAGAAGGATATTAGAGGTGAGATACTCTAATAAAGAAGGTTGGTACCACATGCATTTAGTTATGTCTAGAGTGGCATAGCATAAATGTGGCATTAGATTGCATTAGGAAGATGTGCATATTATGTGATAATTTGTACGTGACATTGTGTGAGTTGTTTTGATTGATTGATACCGATGAACATTGTTTCTAATTGTGTTTCAATGTGCTATGTGAATAATCTTATGTATGATTTAAGATTGAGAGAATATGTATGATTATGTTTATGAGAGTTAGTTTATATGATGAAGTGTTAAAGATATTTCTTACACTTGTATTTTGTTGTTTATGATTTACTAACTCTCTGTTTTGTGTACTTCTGGACCGTTGGGTGGTCCAGGTTTACAGGTTATGTGCTTATTTGATGCCCAAGTGTTTGGTGAAGCTCCGCTCTGAGTGTGACACGGGAAAGAGTTGTATTTAGGATATAGAGTCCTTTATAAGTTAATGTATTTACTTTGAAAAATGTATCTTTTTATAAGAGGATTTTGTAGATGATGTTTAGGCTAATTAATTAATTAGTTAAGTAAGTTGAAGTTTGTAATACCTTAACCAAACATTTTATAATTAAATTGTAATTTTTCCGTTGCGTATTTTGAAAAGATTTTAATAAAGGTAGAAATATTTAAATGACGGGTTTGGGTGTTACACCCCACGCCTGTGAGTTTTCCACTATGATCTTGAGATACTACCGATCTCAAATACGATTCTTCTACTTTGATCTAGACCAAGATCAAAACCTCAAGCCCTACAAGCTTAATCTACCTTAGTCTTACAGACTTTACAAGGTAACACTCAAGCAATAGTTACGTATTGACTTGAGTAGTCTTCTTTTACAAAAGAGTTTGTTCTGGATCTAAGCTTATACAAAAAACTCAAAACTAGTTTGAGAAGCTTATAAAATACAATCATACACTCAATAATATTTTGATCCAAGAGGTTGATAGAGAGCTGGAGTGTGAGTGGTAAAATTGAGAGACAATGATACAACCACTTAAAAGTGGGTTATGTTGAAAAGTGGTCTCTTAAGATATTTGCTTGTAGAAACTCAAAGGGTGATTTGAGAAGCAAATAGAAACACTCAGTACTCAGAAGTATGATGAGAATGAAGAGCTTGAGTGTGAGTGATGAAAGAAGAGTTTTATGACTTGTAGACAAAAACAAGTGATTAATGATTTGTAGCTTGAACTCTTGCTCTACTTGTGCAACCAACCATGCTATTTATAGTTGTAGATGACCCTATGTAGTTTGAACATCAAATATATCCGTTGTATTGCAGAATACAACTGTTTGTGCACTTAAAATGGCAGCTCACAATAAGTTGCAGCAGAAAATAAATCTGCCAGAATGTTCTCAGAATGTTCTCCATACAGTTTCTTCATGGAGTGAGAGAGATGACTTGAAATGAGCTGTAATATGATGTTGCAAGCTTGCTACCTATGATAGGTATCTGAATATAGCTGTTTGATGCTGCAGAAAAGTACTTATGACAGTTATGGTGGTTTTGCAAAAACTGTGTGCAGCAACAGTCTTGAAACATTCTTAAAACATTCTGCAAAATACTTAAAGAAGCAAATACAAATTCTTCTTGTCTTTTTGTGATGTGCAGCTGTTAATAGGCTTAAGGACAAGTCTCAAATAGCCTTAGCATTGATAAGAAAACAGCTGGAGTGGTACTTTAAGCTATAAAATATGTTGTACTTTTATGACAAGCTTATGGGAGAATGTTCCACCAATGTCCTTTGCTAAGTACATTACAACTCAGAGATCAGAAGCATGTTGTTGTGTTTTCATTGGTCTATAATACATTTCCAGTTGTTCATTGGTAGAGGCTTTGAAATCTTAGGCAACATTCTTTCATGATAAGTTCATGACATTCCTTAAACATGACCAAAGAAGAATGTTATTCCACAACTATTCAATTCTTGCCTTTAATGACTTATGCACTATTATAATTCTGTGAAATATCATCCATGGAAAGTGCATTCTTGTCTTTTAACTAGTTGACTTAAAATGGAAAGCACTTATTCTCAAAATATGCTTTTTGTGTAGATACTCAATCTGTCTGTTAAGAATGTTCTCAGATCATTCTTGAAACAGTATTTCCAGATTTTCTTAAAGAGTGATCTTCATGTTGCTGCAAAACTTTCCACACTTTTTCTTGATGTTTTGCACACATTGTTGCTTGTTCATTGACTACTTTGAGATGCTTTTAGTGGAGGCGTGAGTGTACTCATCATGAGGATTATCATTTTCTAGTTTAGAGAATGATTAAAACTTTTAAGCCTTATGTATAAGCTCCTTTGTAAATTCATGGAAAATCATTCTCAACCTTTCTCGTCTTGAGAAACTTTGGTAAGATAAAAATTTGAGTAGGTTTTGAAGATCTTCATCATATGCATCATTTCCATTGATGTTAATTTGTAATAGTAAATCCTCAAAGCATGTAACAAAACTCAATGTGAGTTTTGACATAATAACATCAAATATATTCTTGTGTAGCTTATGATGCAAGTTTTTCCATCACGATTCTTCAATTATGTTCTTCATATTCTTCCTTGAACCTTTAATACTCATTTTGAACCTTATGGTGATGAGAAAGACAATTAACCATTAAACTCTCTTTCTTGCTTGAATCTTCCAACGAAACCTCTTATAATTCAAACAACATCCTTTAAAGATCTTCATGAAGCTTGTGATGCTATTGTTGTAATCATCTGATGCTACTCCAATTCTTTCATTGTTTGATAATATAAACTGCACTTGTTGATGTGAGTGGTCTCTAGCTCGTCCACTTTTGTATATCTATCTTTCAACAAAAACTCAAGTGCAAACATCAGTAGATCACCATTCATAAAACTTAACATTTATTCCATAAGGTTTGTTCTTATTAAAACATACATCAAAATGGTTTTGACCTAAACAGAGCATTGTGCTCTAATAAAAAGTTTTGTGATCTAACTCCAAGAAAATCATCTTTTATTTTTTATATTTTCAAACTTGGGTTATTAAACAAAAACATTTTTCTTTCGGCTCAATGGGGTTTAACGAAGGATATAACATGAGTAATGGTGGCATCAATAAGGCTCAAGGTACAAACAACATGCCTCGGTGTGTAATTCATAGCAATCAATCAATTAAAATAACAAAAGCAAGTTCTAGAGAATTAGCTAAGTTGTGGAATCTCTCATGACAAGAAAATTGTATGTGTTTGGGCTCAAATTCTCGCGGCTTGGCCGGATTATCGAGTGGTCAATGTTTGAGAAATTTACTCAACTTTTCTAATTGTAATCAAATATGCAAGTAATCAAACAAAGAAGTCACAAATTCATGTATCATGGTGCTAACAAAACTGACTTATAACAACATTCAAACAAAATCATTCCGATAGTGCACAAGTTTTCAAATAGCCAAAAACATTCATCAAAAACAAAATTAAATTCAAGGTAAAGGAAGTGAGACTAACCTTGGGTTGCCTCCCAATCAGCGCTCGTTTAATGCCAATAGCTTGACGATCCGTGACCACTGTTAGGGTGGCCTAAATGATAGCAAGAACACATCACCTTTCTTCTTCCTCTTGTTTGGTAGGAACCCCATGAATTTTGCATAAGGAATTACGTGTTCCCATGGTCCAACAACTAAGCTCTTCGAATATGGGCTCTCCCGCTTTAGAGAAAGATTAAACTTCTTTTGCATAGGAATTCGCTCTTCAAACTCCATTGGTCGAGATTCAACTGTCACATAAAGATCAATACGGTTCACTTTTCTCATGTCATCATTCTTGTTTCTCAATTTTTCTCCTTCTACCACAATAGCATGATGTTGCATCTCCATGTCAACTAACTTCTTCTCACACTGATTAGCTCTCTCCATGAGATTTCCACATTGCACTTCAAATCTCTCAAAGGAAGCTTGATTGGACCTCCAAAATTCATCCACAATACTTTCGAGTTGTGAATTGTAATTGATCATAATCACTCGTGGCTCTTTATCCTTACTACAAGGTTTCTCACAATAGTCATTGTGATGCTTCGCCCAAAAAGAATCCCATCTCACTTTGGATCTTGAAATCTCTCCATCTACCCATTCTTGCTTACACGATAGCATGAAAAGTTCATAGTAAATAGTATTTATTTCTTCGGTATCAACCAACCTATTCTCAATCCACCTCATGTCACCTGAGCAAACACAAATAGACAAGAAACCAAGCAAAACCACAATATACTAAAATAAAATGCTCAAAAAGTAGAAAATAAAAATATGTACAAAAATCCTAAGTATGGTTCAATTGGATTATCGATTAAATCAACAATCCCCGGCAACGGCGCCAAAAACTTGATGACAATTTTAGCAAGTGTACTAAAGTCGTCGTTAAGTAATAAAATCAATGTTCGTATCCACAGGGATTGGTTTTAAACTCGACAAAAATATTGAATTATATTTAGGAAGTAAATGCAATAAAAAGGGGGGTTTCTTGGTTTGTTGCGTACTAATAAGCGTTGGAAAGAAAATAGGGTTTCTACTAATAAAAGCGAAGCGATTGACCTTTTGTGGTTCATGTAATTCAAATTCATCTTGGTAATATCATGTATGTTAACAAAGTTACTAAATTCATTTCAAGATTTGATTAAAAAAAGTGATTATGTCCAATGTCTTGGTAACATAATCCTCTCCCTTGATCATAAATCCCTAATGTCTTAGGATGATTTATGATCAAGTGAGGAATTTGAACTTTAACCTTTTAATCTCAATTAACAACCGAAATCTCTTAAGTAAAGATTAATTGAACAATTATTCATATGTCGATGATTTGTTCCTATTATCATAGTAAAACAAATTATTTAAATCATCGCACAATTGATCGGATCATGCAAAGCATTAAGAACAAAGAATAATTAATTGAAACTAACTTCGTAATTCATTAACATAACATATGAAAATCACATGGTTCAAGACAAATTCAAATTAGAATCCCCTACAGACCAATCATAAGGATTTGGCCAGACATGGATAAATAAGAAATTACATCAAAAAGAGTAAAAGAATTCATCATACAAGAAGGGTTTAGATGTGTTTCCACACTTGAATCCTTGCTTGAACGCCTCTCTAGACCTCTGGAATCGCCGTCAAAAAGTAGTCAAAAACCTAAAATTCCGGAACCCTTATTTCTGAGAAACCGCGTGAAATATATAGTGCAGAAGACGCGTCTGTGCCTGGCTCAGGATCCCCTGCGCCGGGTGTAACACCCTACTTAAATCTACCCAAAAATTTCGACCAAATAAATAAATAAAACGCAAGTAGACACATGTAGAGCGTTACATGTGAAATTCATCAATCAACCATGGCATATAAGTCAAACATATATCATGCTCATCACATACATTGCAGCGGAAATAATAAGACCTCATCGTACAAGTCATGATTCAAATATTGAAACTCATAAATAAGTCACCGACTAAATATTCATTAAATTCAACAATTATAATGAATCAACATCCACATAGATCACCTACACATGTCTCATCATCAAACAAATAGACAAAGAAGTATTTGGCTTAAAGCCTTACATCAACATAATTAACAAGGTCTAAAGACGAAACTAGGCAAAGCCCAACAATAAAGGTAAACCCCCAACATGGTGTTACAAACCATCAGAGCAACGGACAAGGGTACTAAAACTAAGAGTAGCCACACATCTCCTCACCCTGAATATTTGGCACAATGCCGGGTACTCCTCCTAAGCAAGCAAAACAAATCCTCACGCCTGAGAATCTGAATCGCCCAACAATCCATTACATAAAAGAAATAGAGAGTTAGTACGTATAATCGGCATTTAAATTAAATGAAAGTAAAATACTAACATTATATCTAACCCAACAATACAATGCATACATATACATATATTCAATCGCTAATCGTATAACCAACATGCATATAATATCAATTCATCTTCATTAACAAGGCATATACATATAATCAATCTATATCCATAAATCTCATCCGCACCGTCAACAATCAACAAGATATGTGCACATTCAATTTAGTACACAATCATTCAAATATCACATCATTATCACATTAACACAATTAAGATTCACCTTCCTAATGCATCTAATGTCACCTTCATGTATGTCCTAGACATGTCTACATGTGGTACCATATCACCATCTATATAGGATACAAGAATCCCTTCACCATCTATTATCACCATCAATTGACACAACTTATGCATGAATGATGTGTCACGACATTTCATCAATATAAATCAATTTATATATGTTCACCAACACTTCATGTATTAACACATGATATCACCAACTCACCATCAAATATTTCATACACATATAAGCATATTCATACACATACACCCTAACATACTTATTATAATCCGCCATCAATATCATTATACATGTTTAACAAGTATATGGAAAACATCATCATTCATCTTATCTATCCATAAATAATTCATGATCTAAGTATGGAACTATCATCATCATCATAGTTATTCATAAGAACTAACACCTTATATATTAAGCCATTATCAACATCAATTCAATTAAATAATAATTTCCCATCAGACTCATCTTGCCCGGCGAGCCCCGGCGAGTAGCTTGGCGACAAAAACAGAACATTCTGGGTTTTCTGGCAAGCACCAGCGAGACTCAGCGAGCTCCTCGCCAACCCTCGCCCGGCGAACTCCTCAGCGAACCAAAACAAAAAGTTTCAGGATTTCTGGCGAGCACCAGCGAGACTCAGCGAGCTCCTCGCCCACTCTCGCTAGCCCTCGCCCAGCGAAAAAGTCGCAGAATGGACACTCTGTTTTGGTGTCCGTTCGGATTCCACCCCAAACCCACCAAAACGAGTTCCAATTTTAAAAAAAGGTGTTTCCTTTGAGTCATAAACATACTAACAAGCATAAAAGTACAAGTTTCATTACTTACAAACATAAAAAACATCATCAATCAAAGATTATTCATGTTCTTCACCAAAAACTCAAAAACATACAATTTCATATGAACATACTTTGATTCTCAAAATTGAAACCATAAACATGTACTTTTAGCATCACATATCATGAATATCACGAAATCATTACAAAAGGAAGCATCTTGATTCATATACAAAAACATAAAAATGCTAACTTTAAGCATAGCAAAGGGTGAGAGGGTTTGGCAAAGAGAACATGATTTCTCCTCCCTCTTTGTCACCCACAAATCATATGAAACTACTCTCTTACCTCTAATTCTTCAAGAATTAGCTCCCCCAATCTTCTTCTCTTGGCCTATTATCTCTATGTTCTTCTCCTCTTCTTTCCTTCTAAACCTCTCTATCTCTATTCTTCACAAAACTATGACAAAAGTGATTTTTCTCTCTCTAAGTTCAAACTTATAATTAGGTCAAAACCTCATTCTCAAATTACTAAATTGCCCTCCCTCATAAAGCCCATTCTAATTTCTATCTACACCTCCTAAAAACACTACTATTCTAAATACACCACCACACCAAAAGCCACATATTTAAATAAATCACACAATATGGAAATTAAATAAATAAATCTAATTAAATAAATAATTAAATAAAAACAGGATGTGACACCGGGCGCATATGGCAGTAGCTAAATCTCCAAATTTTTTCCTTTTCTTGCGCCAAACTCTGGATTCCTGAGCCAGGCGCAGATGGCAGTAGCTGAGACGCAATTTGACAGTTTTTGTGGCCTTTTTCCTTCTTTCTTCCGATTCATACGAACTCATTACTTGGTGTAATTCCTTGTATTATTGTACTAAAAACAAACTAATTTGCCTCCATTTGCATAGATAATCTAGGATTGATGTGAGTTCATCATTTAACATAGTTTGCAAATGACAAAATACAATACAATAATATCAAAGTTCAACATAATATATATACTTAGGGTTAATTAGATAATTTTACATATATTCGGGTGGGTGTATGTATTTCGGGTGTGAGTTCGAATGATCTCAAATCCACGCCCATAGTTTCGGGCGTCACCCAAACCCATTCAACTCGGGTTTCGCCCGTTGACTTGGGTTTGGGTTCGGTGGGTCTTCTGGGTTTGGGTTTTCCTGTCATCCCTACCCCATATCTTGGTCCCTTAAAAGAAATTTTTAGTTTTTGTACTAAAAAAAATAATAATTTAGTTTTACTTTGATCCTTTAATGAAAAAACGTTCTGTCTAAGTCCCTTAACGATATCTCAGTTTGCCAAAAAGGTTCCTTCTATTAAATTTTTATAATCCCAAACGTATTGGATGGACCGTTAACTTAGTGAGGTGACACTTAACAATTCAGTGTCACCTCACTAAGTTAACGGCCACGTCAACATTTTTTAACTAAGGATAACTTGAAGGATAACGGTGCAATATATTAGCAACATTTTTTTTACCAAAAAGTAGAAACTTAAAAGACATATTTATCTATGTATTAATCTAAAGGGTGATCATGATCACCCACCCTCAAACCCTAATTTCATCTAGCCAATAAAAATCAAACAAGTGCCTTATGTCTATGTACAACACCTCATCGCCAAGTGTCTCTAATGTATATCCAACACCTCAATGTTTGGCATATGGTTTTGGCACACATGGTTTTGGCACACATGAATCAAGCACACAAGTTTGACATACGGTTTTGGCACACAGGTTTGGCAACAATAAGGTGCTTGCTTCATGCAACATGTGTGAGACACATGCATTGGTCAACCATCCTTATATAAAGTTTATAAATCATCTCCATCTCTCCACCTCACTCACATTTCTAATCTCACTCTTACCCACACCTCTGCATACACATCGATTTTTTCCCTCTTTTAGAGCCTACATCACATTAAATCTACATCTTCTTCCCAAAACAACCACCACTACTGCTTCTCTCTAAGATTTTCCATCTCTCCACCTCACCAACCTTTCTAATCTCTTGTGACTTTGAACCAAAGCTACCAACACAATAGTTTTAAGGAAGGAAACTCAAAGACACAATGCAAGTGTTTTGTTTTGGTAGCAAGTTTGTCATTAACAATATAACAATATGATTATGGTTATTATTGACACTCATACCTAGATTCTTCTATATCTATTTCTAGATTTCTAAGCAACTAACATGAGAAAAAATTACTCATGTAACAAGAAATGAGAGTATATCAAAAAATTATAAATTCCTAAAACAAGCAACTAACATTAGACTTTGCAGCTACTATGTTAAAAATTAAGAGTATATCTACTATAATAGAAGTGTAACAACAAATACATCCGAAAAAAAGTAAGAATATTGATTTACTCATAGACCTCCATATAAAATATAAAACTTACAACTAAATCTTCTCAGAACATCAAGCAAAATGTGACTCAACGGTTTCTCTAAGTCATTCATGTTTGGTTAGAATGAAATTTGGACATATTTGATATTGGAAGCATAAGTTGGAAATTACACTATCTTTTGAACTAAAGTATGTGGAAAGCACAATATTTCAATTTTAATTGAAATACTGTGATAAAAAAGAAGTTCTAGATCTACCAGAAGTTCTAGATCTACCAAACCCAACAATGCCTTCAATGTGATTTGAAAAACTCATGTGTTGGTTTAAATATTGTATCTTACTTTGATTGATCTGCTACAATATCTTCAACAAGGTATTCTTTTGTAGCTAATGTACCACTATTGCTACTTTGAATTCTATAATCCTTAATTCCACTATTTTCATTTTCATTACTACATAATCATATGACCAAAATCAAAATAACAAACAACAGAATTACAAGAAATTGGTGAAAATAAAATTCTTATTGTTGGGAGGACATGAGGATTGAGGACATGAAGAAAGTTAGTGCATTGAAATAGACATGTTTTGCTTAGTGAATTTTTGCCTTTGATAAAAATAGCTCTCACATCAAAGAAAGAAGAATAAGCAAAATAATAAGCAGTAAGAAAAAGGAAAAGAGAAAAATATAAATAATCAAGAAAAGAAGATTAAAAGAGGAAAAAACTTACATGATTATGTGAAGATTGGATTTGGTTTAGGTTTGTGTAGAGTTAAAATAAAAAAGATGTGATTTTTGGGATTTAGGGTTGTTTCATTTGATTGTGTTTTTTGGGTTTGGATTAGTACTTGGACAGGTGAGATTCAAATTTTGGTGAATCTCCATCTTTCTAGATTTTTTTTTCCAGATTTCGAGTTGTGTTTAGAATAGACAAATAAGTGTTTAGAAAGGGATTTGGGAGATTTCTGGATTTTTTGGTGTTTTCTGAAGTTTCTTTGGACAGCGGCCGGCGCGGTGGTGCCGTCGCCGGAGACCGGCCGACACGGCGGTCCGTTGACGGAAACTGGGAGTAGGGGCGGCACCGGTTGAAGTTCAATCGAGTTCATCATATTGATGAACATATTGATGAAGAAGAGGGAGTAGAGAGAGCGATTTTGAGAGAGAGGAGGAAGAGAGAGAAAAAAATTGTGAAATGAAAGATTTGTGAGGGTTATGGGTATATATACCTGTGGATCCAGTGCACGCATGTCCACCGAAGTCCACCACAAGCTTCTCATCACATCCTCTGATTTTCATTAGATTCCCTTTCCTGATCAGATCAATCAGATGGCCAGGTTTGACTCCATATTTTTTGTTATCATTTAGCGATTTTTGGGCCTTCTGTCTTTAGGTTGGACCTGTTTTTGTTGTACTCCACATTATTCCAGTTTCCACCCCCTGTAACTTTTAATTTAATTATTTAAATTAAGTCATTTAATTTTTTTTTTCTATATGTTTATTTTATTTATATAATTTTCTTATTAGCTAATGATTTTTTTTTTGCAGCAAAACATTTTAGAGAAATTTTCTTCTACTTTATCATATTTAATGAACATAGTGGTATTCAAATGTTCATCCCTCCTTTGACTTTACAAGAATAGATACAAAGTCACTACTCCCCTTTTTACAAAGTCACTACTGTATTTGATGACATTGTTTGTAATGTTTTATGTACTTAAATATTACATGAATTAGGATGTATTTTTGGTTCATTTGTAGTGTTTGTAATTTCACTCTAAATCTCTAAATTTCATGTAAACTGTAACACCCTCTATTTTATTTTATATTGATTTATTTAATTAATTATTTTATGGTTTAATTTAGTAGCCTAGAAATCAATTGTATTATTTTAGAATGTGAAGTGACCAAATAAACGAGTAAGCTAGTATTGGCCAATTGATAAATTTACTAATAGATTATTTCATTTTATTGACTCACTAAGCTTTGGAATAATTAAAACATGTTATGATTTATTATTAGTGAACCGAGTATCCGTTCAAACTTTAACGTAATTCTCTTCTTAAAACACAATATAAACATAGCTAGGAATAAGTATTAATCCCTTAATTCCCTCTTGGTCATAACGTGTGGTTTTGACCTGTTGCATAATATGTTAATGAATGGGCAATAATCACAATTGAAAGCTATTTCTATTCTCACAAGACAAATCAGTAAATGATTTTATTGATAGTAATTAGGCTAGAATTAATTCCTTAAATTTTTTTAAATATATTGGTACATAAGATTGACTAGCATTTTCTTGGGGGTCCTGATAGCTTGCACGGTCTGTCACTAAATCAAAAATGAAATCACCTAAGTTTTATACATTTCCTCAACCAGTATCATCTAGCAAATTCTTTCTTCCCAATTTCGTAGAAGTCTGAAGCGTTTATCTTTCTTCCTTGCCAGTTATTCGGGATTGTAGAGTTTTGCATACTATAAAAGCGTCTAAGGTAAGGGATTTTTCCCCATACACTCATACTCATGGGATTAGTGTTATGAAATTTTGGTATAAATCTTTCTCGTTTAGAAAGATAAGGAGGTAAAAATATAATATATTGTTTTTAAGTTTGAATCCTTAAATTGTTCGTTGTATGAATATGTGTGTCGACTAAAAATTGGAAAAAGAAATTTGGACCTTAATAAGTTTGAAAAAGAAAGAAAATGACTCTTTATAAGTATTGTTGTTTGTCATGATTGTGATGAAATTATTTGACCTCTTTGTGATGTCTTTGTGATTGGAATTTGTATGATATTGGCATATCATCATGAGATGACATTTTTGTATGTGGTGTGCTCCAGCCTTGTGCGTAAGGGGGTACGTGATTATTTTATTTTGTGGTGCTCCAGCCTTGTGCGTAAGGGGGTACGTGATTTTCCCCATTGGTATGAGTGACTATATATATCCGGATCATTTAGTTTTAGGAGCATGCATTTTGCATAATTTGATTGTCCAATTGTTGTGTCTTAATATTTTATGGAAAAAGAATGGTCCAAAGGTGTCTAGTTAAAAATAATATATATAATCTAATTACTTTTTATTCTTTTTGATTGAGAAGTTTTTATACTATTTATTTTATGGCATTTTTCTCTGCGTCAGTATGAATCAATTTGGATAAGGAAATTGACCCCTACATAATTATTATTGTAGGTACTAAAGATGGTGTGTGTGAAGTTGACTTATGTTACTTGTACGCGCGCGGGGATAATCAAATATGGGTTTTTACAAATTTGTAATTTAAATAAACACTTTTTCATTGTAGAGTTATTATTTTATTATTTACAAGCTTGTATAATTATTATTTAGAAAGAAAAAAAAAATAGTCTCACTTTTAAAGAAATAAAGTATTTTTTTTAAGTAATTTAATTGTTAAAAATTCGGGATGTTACATAAACTAAAGTATAGGTTGTATTTTGAGTAATTTTTAACAAGTTATGTATAGTTAGTACTATCTTGACACCAATGTAGCTTACACTTTAGTGGTTTAGAAGGAGTTATAAAATTAGTTGAAATAGAAAATGGATTCTTATGATTTTTGTTTTGGTATCATCTTATGATTTTTGTTGATTGTTGTATTGATTGTTTGCAGGGTGCTTGCTATAAAAGTCTTAAGCAATTTTCAAGCTGGAGATGTGCATTAGTTTTATTGGAATTTTGTCACTTTTGCCAAAACACATATTGTGGTGGCTTTGTTGGTGTTGAGAAAGTGTGAGGGATAGGAGATGCTATAGTGTTTTTTTTTGCATCATGTTGGTGTATTGACCAGTTTCTTGATTTGGTTTTTAAGTTTATTTACTCTTTTGGATGTATCGATTATACAATGTACTTTTTGATCCTATTATCAATTCTTATATGAATGATTTTCAATTTCATCATCTTAACGTACCACTCATGAGAAAATTAAATTAAAGTTTCACTGTAAAATTCCGTGTGATGCTTCACTTGATTCGTTTTATTATGGCGGACACAAGACTTCTTATCAAGTCAAACAACACTTCATGTTATAAGCATTTCATCTAGGCCTTTGTTACTTAACCATATCATTATTATTTTGTTTGTATAATTTGGACTTTGATTTCACTTCTTCAAACTATCGTTCGGTTATCTAATCACTGTGTTCAAATTGCTATATCTCAATACTGGTCTTTCAGTTTCAATGACGAAGAGTTAGAAAGTTTATAATCAATTTTGTATGCTAATTTATTTTATGCTTGATTTCTCAAATAACTACTTAGCCCGTTTAGTTCCGTTTAATTTAACATGATCGACAATAACCATAATTGACAACAACCATGATTGACACATAAATGACGTTCCGTCGAACCCGTGCAACACATGGGCAACCGACTAGTTACTTAAAAACTTAAATGATTTATTTGTTACGAACACAAAACTTATAGACCACCTGTGAATATATTTGGCCTATTATAAAATAAGGAAAAAGCTAACGTGTGCCCTTAAGGCACTTATATTAGTATACTATAGATAGTAATTTTGCATTAAAAGTTGTGTATTTCATATCTTTAAAAATCAACTATTGATTTGTTCAAGACATAAATACTATTTAAATTATCCTTAACATGTGTCCTTAGAGCACATGAGCACATGTTAGCATGACCCATAAAATAATGGTGAGGTCTACTCTACCCTTGATGATTTGTGTGTATTTGCTCAACAATCAACGAAAGCAAGTCACATGAGTAAATTTACATGTAGTATCAACAACTAACTTGTAGCCAATTTTTATTTCACACACATATAACTTATTCTCTTTGATTGATAAAAGATAAATTAGAAAAAAATCTAAAATAATACAATTATTAACATGATTCCGGAACTTGTGTGCATAAAAGGTCTGGCTCCCACTTCATCACATTCACAAACACTAAACTCAATTTATGTAAGCTATTTAGAATATGCTTTTTCTTTTAAACAAAAGTAATTCTCCGTCAACCCCCTCCCCTCCCTCCAAAAAAATTATGAAAACTTTTAAATTGATCCTTAGTTAACCATGTACATGTGTTTATCTTATTATTCAATTATGAAATTATATATATATCAGTTGAATGATAATATATGCTCTCTAACATTACGTTTAATTTGATTTATTTCTATGTAGCTAATAAAAATTCAATCACAAAAACAGGTTGTTAGAAAGATCAATTAATAATCAAAGCTAAGGGGAGATTGAGATGTGGAAGCTAAGGTTTTCAGAAAGCAAAGAGAGTAGTGAAGAGTTGATTAGAAGTGTGAATAAGCACCTTGGAAGACAATTTTGGGAGTTTGATCCATATCTTGGAACTCAACAAGAACGAGCTCAAGTGGAACAAGCATGCAAACAATTTAATCACAATCGCTTCATAAATAAAAACAGTTCTGACCTCTTAATGAGATTTCAGGTACATTAATTTTTTTTTAAAATTAATTATGTTATCACCGGATACTTATACTAGTACTTCTTCCACTCCTTATAAGAAACAAACTACAACTACGTTTTATATTCATTGAAAAACTAATGTATCTCGTTTGTAATAGACCAAAAAGAGTATTATACTAGTGATTCTTTTTCATAAAAGACAAACAAACCAACAAAAAATTGATATATTCAATTTATAATATGGTTAAAATAATCAACTTTTGTTAACTCATATATCTTTTATACAAAGTATCAAAGCAAATATATACACACTAGCTAGAATTAAATGTATAAAAATATGTAGTAATTCTCTTCACTTTATTTGTTTGTTCATCTTCAATTAATCTATCTACTTTTATAATTGATGATTTGGTTTTGCAGTTTGAAAGGAAAAACGGTTACAAGAATAAGTTGAAAGTGAAAAAGGAATTACTAGTTGAAGATGTAATTAGTGAGAAAACAGTTAAAAAGACACTAAAAAGAGCATTGAGATGTTACTCAAATCTACAGACTGAGGATGGTTTTTGGCCTGGTGACTATGGTGGCCCATTATTTCTTATCCCTTCTTTGGTATTATTACCCTTTCCATTTTTTTAATTTAATAATGTTTTATTAGAAGTAATTATATTCGAAACGTATCAACAACTAAATATAAGTAGAGAAATATTATTTGTACGGCAAATTTTGTACAATTTCTCTCTCATACTTACATTATATTTTTACTCTTTCTCATTCTCTCTCTCACTTTATTGTTTTTTGTGCTAAATTAAGAAGGAACAAAAAGTTGTCCAAATAAATTATTGTAGAATGGTTGTACAAATAACACAACTCATATAAGTATATGATTTAAGTCGATATTCAAATATTGATTGCAATTTCTTGATAGTACCTAACAAAATATATTATAACTTAACAAGTGTTTTTCAATGTGATGATGGGTTCAATTTTAACACATTATATGTGATTGATAATAAAGTATTGTAACATTGTCATTAGTTCTATTTTAATTAATAATAAGTTTTTCTGTAACATATACTATATTGTCTTTTTTACATGATATTATATATGGTTATTATAAAATTAAACAAAGTGTGAATATAAATTATATTAAAATATTTAAGATTAATGCGAATTTTTTTGTTGTAAACTGAATATCCTCTACACACAACGGAGAGATTAGTTAATTTGAAAATACTTAACATATTACCTAGCAATTTTAAACATGCAATACTTGTCATCTTCACACTTTATATATATGTGCGAGTGTCACCGTTAAACTTTTATGTAAACTTTTTTAGTTAATATGAAATGGTTAATCCTCATTGTGTGCCTAATCCGATTAATTATGTGGATAGGTGATAGGATTATGGGTGACTGGGGCCCTTAATGCAGTGTTAACTCCTGAGCATCAAACTGAAATGCGACGCTATCTTTTTAATCATCAGGTAAATATTATTATACTCTATATAATTTGAACCACAATATGTTACGTAATTAGCTAGCTCTTGTGATGGATATATCAGAACAAAGATGGAGGGTGGGGATTACATATAGAAGGACACAGCACAATGTTTGGCACAACTATGAGCTATGTGACGTTGAGATTGCTTGGAGAAGAAATGGACGGTGGAGATGGCGCCATCCAAAAAGCAAGAAAATGGATTCTTGATCGTGGGGGTGCCATTTCTATTCCTTCATGGGGCAAACTTTGGCTTTCAGTACGTAAGCCTGAATTATTTTTATGGTTTTGATTTTGTTTGATTAGTAATACAGTTTAATGTATGTCTTTATCAACACAAGTAATACTAATAATATTTAATGAAAATGAACATTAATATTTATTTATATATATAGGTACTTGGTGTATACGAATGGAGCGGAGTGAAACCAATACCTCCAGAGACATGGCTGCTTCCCTACTTTGTTCCTTTGCATCCAGGCAAGGCATCTTCTCATTTCTTAATTATTCTCTCTAACTTATTATAATTATCAAGTCAAATAACATATATAGGTACTACTATATACCTATTAAACACGGACACTCCTCAAATTAGCCGTGTCTCGTATCGGACACGTGTTGGTGTCGGACATCGACATGACACTGACACTTATGTCATTTTTTCAAATTATTATCGATTTCAACATGTCTATCTGTGTCGTATCTGGTTTCTGTATGTGTATTTGTGCTTCGTATCTATGTATAACAATTGTATTTATTTATATGATACAATATTACAATTTATTACAATTAGCAGGAAGGATGTGGTGTCATACAAGACTTGTATATCTACCAATGTCATATTTATACGGTAGAAGATTTGTGGGTCCATTCAGCTCCATTGTTTTATCTCTCAGAAAAGAACTCTATACATTTCCTTATCATTTACTTCAATGGGACCATGCTAAATACCAATGTGCTATGGAAGATTTGTACCATCCATGCCCAATGATACAAAATATTTTATGGGGTTTTCTTGATTATGTTGGAGAACCTCTTCTCATGCACTGGCCTTACTCCAAACTAAGAAATAAAGCACTTAATCATGTTATGAAGCATATACATTTTGAGGATCAAAACTCTAACTACATCTGCATTGGTCCTGTTAATAAGGTAATTACATTAATTATATATATAATATCATTACCATATATACCATTTCTAAAACTGATTCTATAACTAGGGATGACAATGGGTGCCCATGGGAGAGAGTTTTACAATACCCAAACCCACGCCTATAACAAACAACCAAACCCAAAGGCGGTTTGGGTGGCAGATCAAAACCCACACCCACACCCACACTCATTGGGTTCGGGTTTTCCCACCCAAACCCAAAACCCATAGCTAAAACACGCATAATTAATTAATTACCTACCAAAACTCGGCCCGAATTTTTTTCGATAAAATGACAAAATACAAAATACAAGCAAATGGCCAAATACCGTAGTTTAACATAGTTTGCAAATGAAAAAATATAATAATATCAAAGTTCAACATAAACTTTCAAGATAGACCCACAAGCATTAAAGTCACTTGTAAGTTCTCACTATTCTCAAAGAATGTGAAACCGAGTGTATGACCGCGTGAGTGAGTGAAGGTAGGGAGGGGTCGGCTGTCGAGTGATTCGCGTGCGTGAAAGAATGTGGGATTGTAACCCTAATTTTTTTTACACTTATATATATACTTAGAGTTAATTAGGTAATTTTACTATATTCGGGTGGGTGTATGGGTTTCGGGTGTGGGTTTATGTGGTTCCAAACCCACGCCCATAGTTTCGGGTGTCGCCCAAACACAATCAATTCGGGTTTCACCCGTTAACTTGGGTTTGGGTTCGGGTGGGTCTGCTGGGTTTAGGTTTTCCTACCATCCCTATCTATAACTTCATCATGCATGCATGCAGGTGCTAAACATGGTTTGTTGCTGGTTGGAAAATCCAAATTCTGATGCATTTAAATATCACATTTCAACAATCAAAGACTATCTCTGGCTAGCTGAGGATGGAATGAAAATGCAGGTTAATTCTCTTAATTTCCAAATATATATGTTCATTCATAATTACTAGTATATTAATTCTTTCTCTGCAATAATATACTATACAAATGAATAAGCACTACCTATATAATGTCAGGGATATAATGGTTCTCAGTGTTGGGATGTTGCATTATCTGTCCAAGCTATCTTGGCTACCAAACTGGATGATGAATATGGTTCAATGCTTAAGAAAGCTAATAATTTCATAAAACGCTCACAGGTAATATATATATTCACCAAAGTTAATTGATTATATGAAAAATGCCATGGAAGAAGAAGAGAAAATAATTAGGATTAATACAATATTATTGTATTTTGCTTTGAAGGTTACAATGAATAGCTCTGGTAATACTAGTTGCTGGTATCGCCACATTTCAAAAGGTGGTTGGACTTTCTCAACTCAAGACAATGGTTGGCCTGTATCCGATTGCACTGCAGAAGGCTTGAAGGTCACAAATTATATTTAAAGCATAGGACTATATGTAGATGGTGAATTATATGCTGAAATCAAATCAATTAGTAGATGATAGTTGAACAATTAAATCATATTCAGAGCTAAGTTAATAGACTTTTATAAATCACTGAAGTCATGATAAGACACTAATCACTGTTTACATTACTTTCAGGCTGCCATTTTGTTATCAAACTTGCCATTTGAGACTGTTGGGATAGCAGTGGAAACAGAACAAATATGCAATGCAGTTAATTTGATTTTATCCCTGCAGGTATGTACTTTTTAGACTGTGTTAGGATGAAGTAATTGGAAATTATAGTAAATTAGAATTCTAGGCAATTTAATGTTTCAATTGAATTTCCTTCATTTCTAAATTTTTGCAAATTCATTAAGCACTGCTACTCAGTATTCAGGAATAAGAAGAATGCTTTTGTTCAAATTTAATTAGAAATTCAACCACATGGCATCATGCATGGCTTAATCAATTTTCTCTTCCACATTAAATATTTCAGAATAGAAATGGTGGATATGCATCCTATGAGCTCACAAGATCTTATACATGGCTGGAGGTACATCAAATCTCTTTCTCTAATTAAATGAGGAATCAAGATTTTTATATCATTTAACACTTCATTGGTTTTCTGTCACAGAAAATAAATCCAACTGAAATGTTTGAAGATATCACCATTGATTATCAGTATGTACCCGATATTAACATATTTCTTTTAACAATTTAGATTTCGTCTATTATTTGAATTTATGAGAAATGAGTCTATTATAGGTACGTAGAATGTACATCAGCAGCGATTCAAGGTCTCACCTTATTCACACAAAGATATCCGCGGCACAGGAGGACGGAAATAGATATTTGCATTGCTAAGGCTGCAGACTATATTGAAAGCATACAGTTAGCTGATGGCTCATGGTTTGCTTTGCTTTACTATTCCACAAACTTAATTATTCAACAAAAGGAGTTTCAAAACTGATTTTAATCTCATAATGTGAGTTCAAATATTTTTAATTAATGAATTAACCAACCAAATAGGTATGGATCATGGGGAATCTGCTTTACATATGGGACATGGTTTGGAATAAAAGGGCTTATAGCTGCAGGTAAGAGGTACAAAGATAGCAAAAGCATTAGAAAGGCATGTGAATTTCTGCTTTCTAAACAGCACAAGGTTTCTGGTGGATGGGGTGAGAGCTATCTCTCATGCCAATTAAAGGTATATATAGCATGAATGAACCTTAATTCTTTCATTCAGCATATTATAGTGAAAACTAATAACAGGTAACAAATTAACAGGTATACACAAACCTGGAAGGAAACAAGTCTCATGTAGTGAACACGGCTTGGGCTATGTTGGCACTTATTGAAGCTGGCCAGGTATAGTAGTATAATATAGTACGACGACGTTAAACTAATTAAACTCGATCAATGCTGAGATTTATATACGTAATTAAGAGTATACAGTAATATATAAACTGGTTATTTTATGGTTAGGCCGAAAGAGATCCAGCTCCTTTACATCATGCCGCAAAGGTATTGATCAATTCACAAATGGAAAATGGGGAGTTTCCTCAACAGGTAACATTTAACAACTATAGCTATGCAGTAGTAGACATGTACATACCGGTTACATCCATGTTAGTGAGTGTGTGACGGCTTGTATTGACAAATCGGAGAACCTATAAAGAATGATTTTTTGTGTAGGAAATGATTGGAGCCTTCAACAAGAATTGTGCTATCAATTACTCAGCATACAGAAACATTTTCCCCATATGGGCCCTAGGTGAATATCGAAGTCGCGTACTGCTTTGTCCCAACCAAGAGTCCATAGCAGCTGCATAATAATCAGGTAAAAACTGTATATTGTTTTACTTTCTGTTTTTGAAATGTAATTCACTTGCATCCTCTTACATTTAACTAACCACCTACTCTTTCAGATACACAACAAAACTGCCAGAAAGGGAGGAGGAAAAACAAAAGTGAGCTGCAAATTTTATGTTGAATACAACACTGATGTGAAATGTAAAATTGTGGTTAAAATGATACAAAAGCTGTACCATTTTCTTTAGGAGTTCCATGCTAGTCTACTTAGCTTACAATAAACGATCATGCAATGATTTACTTCATGTATATTACAAAAACAATCGTGCCTTGATTTACTTCATGTATAGAACACAGTTGTAGATAAAAATGTACACAACTCAAACTTAAACCATCCTAAAAACAAAAGTTCAGAACACTACATTTTTATGCATAGCAAAATATTTTGTTCTAAAAACAATTTGCATGATCACTGCAGTATATTTTGCGATATCTATTTTACAATTTATTTTTATGACAGTGCTAAAATTGAACAAAGAATATCATAATACATTTATCACATGCAACTTTTCCCACGAATTCAAGGCACTAAAATCTTAAGGCTTTGTTGATCGCCTTAAGCAAACACCTCTTTGAAAATATATTGCCTTCCCAGAACTAGAAGGATAGTTAGAATGATATTTTGAAGATTACTTTGACATACTTTTGAAGGTCATGCTTCATCAACAAAAACATCATTGACCTGGACGTGTTGCAGCAGCGAGTGGTTGAACAGCTGCTAAAGGATTTACTTGATACGAAAAAGCAAGCTGCCACAAATCGACCAAAGCTCTCTTCGTCGCAATCACCTGTCTTCTTACAATCCTAAACAAGGAATAGTGACTATTTAGAAAAAATAATCCACTAGGAAATAGAGCAAATATTGTTGAATTCATTTATCTTACAAATTGTCAAATTCATTCAACAAGTTTTGCTTACAGTAAAGAAAGCACAGTGACAAAAGTATTGTTTTATTATGCAGTCTAACATTCCCCCATCAAGAACAATTCACAAGCTCCGATTCCCAATCTAGCAGTCCATGGTCCGAAGTTTAACTTTACAATTATAGCCCCTTATTGTACATAAAAATTATGCATGAATTTATCAAATTATTGGTATAGTCCACTAGCCTTTAATACATGATAATTTAATTTTTTTTTTTTTTACAGTTTTTCATAAAAAACCAGTCAACTCAGCCCAGAAAAGAACGCCACAAAAACAGTGAGAAATAAATAATTTAAACAAAGCTACTTTTGATACGCAGCTCCTCTATAGTGAGATGACATGGACAATGGGTAATAGATGTATTAACAGACACATTCTACTAGGGAGCTGAGAATTCAAGTGATTACCTTTTCAAAGTAGCTTGCTTTCTTCTGAAAACATAACAGACAAACAAGATCAAACAACCAATCATTATCTTCCCACTAGGTATGACGAACTTAGCATTAGCAAACTTCAAATTAATAGCACGGAAACACCAGGAGCATGTCTCTATTCGTCCAAACAGGTTTGACACACCATCTTTGGACCTATACATTTTATTGTTGGCATGTTTTCCTTTTAAGGCTTCAGGTGATTCTTTATGCTCATGTATTTCTTTCAATGAATAAGTCTCATTGTTATTTATAGGCGATTGCAGAGAGGCAGCTTGAGAGGAAATGGCATTTCTAAGAGAATGCATAGAGTGTAACCTTCTCAGAAGTTCCTATGAATACAGACGCATACCAATATTTAGTAAATAGATGAATGGGAAAATCACACCTTAGGACAAAGAGGATGATATTTACAAAAGACGGAATTTTTAAATTTTCAAAACTAGTTGTATTGTTATGTACAGAGTCTTCAATCTGCTAGGCGCAAAATAATCACTATATGCGGTTGTATTGTTAGTACTCTAAATAAAATCTTTCTTTTATGTATGTTTGTAAAACCTAATTATCTTAAACAATAAGCATTTTATAACAAAAAAACACGTAAAATCAGGAAAGACAGGTAACTCCAAAAATAGTCAGTTTAGAATCTTAGACTAATAGATCCAAGACAGACATAAAAACTTATAACATATTCCTTTTAAGAAAATTACGGAGAATGCATTTATCAGATCATTTTAATGAAAGAAACCTAGTAAAAGGGATACAAAAGCATGGATTCAAGAGATATCACTTGCAGAAGCTGAACATCTACAATAACTATCAGGCTTTAAGCAGCAATGTAGAGAAGATATCAGATCCAAGGGAGCCTAATTAATCTACATAGGGCACTCTTACCTGTCGATTTTCCTGAGGCAATGGAGCATTTTGAATCCATGAAATTGCAAGATCTACATCTTGTAGAACCGTTGCAAGAAGTATAACAGCATATACCTCAACAACTTCCAAATAATCATCAATTCCAAGAACAAAGTGTTTCTCAAAACTAGTTTGACGCTCAACATTTGGTTCTGCAATGAGAGCATGATATTTTCCATCACCAAGAGTCCATCCACTAAGAAACTCCTCGAGAAATTCTGGAACACCGAAAGTAGAACCTTGTGCTATTTGAAAACAAGCTCTGAACAAAATAAGAGAAAAAACAAACATGAGTCTAAGTGATATCACATCTAGTCACTTTCGAAGCTAATAAAAAAAAGAAAAGAAAAGATACATACCCAGTAAGAAGAAGTTGGGGAGGGATAGCTTTTGGTGAAATGAAATAGAGTCTGAGTTGATCAAGAAGTTGCGGGGTCCGGCCAAGTTGATTGAATGATTGAAGGAGGACCATAGCAGCTGATTGAAGCATATCTTGTTGTTGAGTTGCAGCAGTGGTTGGTATTTGATCATAACGCAAGCGGTTCAAAATAGTAGAAGCCAATGATGCAGCTTCTTCATACATGGAACAAACAAGGTAACTACAGCAACAACAACACATCATCATTAACAATTAGAGAAATGAAATGAAGAGATTAATTAGTAATACATACCTCTCTGAAAGGTGAATTTGTTTCCATATGGATATGGGTAGTTCGGAATCCTTCATAATCTCCATCCATCAAATCAAGGGAGCAGCTAGGGCGGAGCGGTGATGATTATGCGCTCACACTCGACTCACCAGATAGAGATACCTATGTCTTAATTAAATTGTGTTTCACAACTTTAGTTATGATAATATTTGATGGACAAAAATGTCAGTTCAGCTCAAAACACAAACAAATACTACCAATTTCAGTTTGTATTTTGGGAAATGTTAATTATGGTCAGCCATTTTAATCATCTAGATGCTCTCCACACATTTTTTAATGTTAATCATTTTTATGAAAATGTTTTATAAAATAGGTAGAGTAATACATTCACTCAAATATTTGACCTTTTTTAATAAATAATTTCTTTAAATAAAATCAGTGTTTGAGAGCTATTCATCGTTAATACATTGTTTTTTTAAGATTTGAGGAGTGTTTGGAACACCTATTATCACAAATTTTACATTTTCTTTATC
The DNA here is from genome assembly GCA_951799995.1 of Trifolium subterraneum. Taxonomy (NCBI): domain Eukaryota; kingdom Viridiplantae; phylum Streptophyta; class Magnoliopsida; order Fabales; family Fabaceae; genus Trifolium; species Trifolium subterraneum. The sequence continues at coordinate 232,887 of OX637466.1, forward strand.
CGATTAAAATTTCATATATAGATCCCACAAAATCATGGAGAATGTCTTGTTTGGTCACACCATTTAATATGCACACAAAAAATAACTTTTTAATTCATACATTTTCTTAAATGTGTGTACGACTAAGTAGAGTGTTCAAATATTTGTGACTAAATGTTTAATAAAATATTTCTCTTTAGGACACTATTAATACATTTTAGTGTCTATTAGTGGCTAATTTAATCAATATTTCATATCTTGATGTTTTTTCAGACTAAATATATGTCAACTGTTTTTTTCTCTATTTACACTTAAAAAAGACAATCATCAAATTTACATAACTCTTGTGAGAAAGAGCTTTATTATTCATTGTTATCTTATTTGATTTGAAAAATTAATCTATGCAATTACTAGTGGACGTTTAATCTCCAAATTCACCGATATTATTTTCTGTCCTAGACAATAATAAGTACCACTAAAATTTACGAGGTCTTTAAGTTTGAATCCAAATGAAAGTATTCAATTGTACTATGGGTTGAAAGAATTGCATTGTCCCGACAAAGATTCCAGAGCAACTGCACAATAATCAGGTAAACAAATGTCTAAATTGTTTTACTTTTTGTTTCTGTAATGTAATTCACTTGCATCCTCTTGCATCACCTAATCTCTATTGAATATAGAGCTACAAAGTTTCTGTTGAATATAGCATTCATGGGAAATGTAAATCGCAATTTAATTGATACAAAGTTTGTTATACAAAAACTGTCCTCGTATAAGGACGAGTATACCAGACTATTTTTATCCCATTACAAAATTTCCTCCATATGATTCCTATAAAAATTTAATAAATGACAAAAGTAAACCTCCACAATCTTTTAACCAATTTTCTGCTCTGATTTCTCCTTCAATCCAAGCATAAGAAGTGGAGAAATATATTTTCCATCACCTATTGGATATTTGTTTTCATTTTCTGCCTAAACTCCCACAATTGTTGACACTTAAGAGAGTTGGGGACTCGTCAAACATGGATTTGGGAATTACTGAGAAAGGAAACCACACACCTCGTACTTTGAAACAGCTTATCTACCCTTTGCCATACCATGCACTGAATATCTAGGAGCTTCCTTGCTTTTTCTTGTAAATGTGAATGTTTCCGAATTGTCTCGCCATGTATCTGGCAAGATGAAGAAACACAGTAAACATACAATCAGGAAAAAAATCACATTCATTTGAATTCTATAAACAATTGAATTGGCCAAACCTTCAAAAATATCCTGATGACAGCTTGTAGAAACTCAAAATTGTTTCTGGAGGAGAGCTCAAAAATAAAATAATCCACAAGCTGTTCAATTGATACCAACTCAGGTCTCTTCACGTCTTCTTGCTCATCATTGTCATCATCATTGTCATCATCATCAATGATCTGAAGCATTCGGAGTTCCATATCCAGAGTTGATGGATCTAATCCTTTGATGTACTCGGTGAATGCTGCAACTGCAATATAGAGTGTGTTTGGATGAGCTCTCAACAAACACGGTTATGAATGAACCATATTTTGTAATAGTAATTTGGTAAATGTGAGTTTGAAGTGAAGTGCTATATGGTTAGATGTTTTAACTCTAAAAGGAAGGCAGTTATAAAACCTAGTTCAAATTTATCAACCCAGTGTAAAAGTTTCTATAATAATGCCTTCTTTTGCTTAGTCAACATGGATAAGGCTCAGTGCCAAACAATTTTATTTTGAAACAACTAAATATCAATTTCTTTACATAACTACGTTTTCTTCAATTAAACTATATTTTGAAGGAGGCAGAAATTTCCAAGCATGCTATTAATATTATTAATCTCATGTAATTAACATACAAGAACCCAATATGCAAATAAAAATGAAATGTTGGATTCTTACAACTGTTTGAATCTTTTGTGGATTGAAGAAGATAGAGAAAACGGGATGATCGTGTATCTAATCTTGTCTTGTTCTTTTGTTTTTCATTGTCTACTACATCCTTTTCTGTTACTGATACCTTCCCAGGCTCAAACAATATTTCCCCCGAGAGCGATGGAACCGATGGCAGGAAGAATGGAGCCTTTTCAGGTTTTTTTGGAGGCTCAATAGGTTTATTGCGAACCTGGATTTCAGAATTCGACATTCAACAAGCAGGACAAACTAAATGTCATTCACGAGCATAACAGAACAAAAAAAAAGAAGAAATGAAGAATGGAAGTTCATAATAGTATATGAGAAGGAATTATGTGAGTAGTAGAAGACCTTTATAATGTCTAAATTGATCAAGCTTTGCCACTGACTCTTGGGTAGCAATGAAAGTGTAACTAAATCGGGTATTTGCTTATCTTGAGTTGGGAAAGCCGGAGCATCTTTAGGTTGAGAGGCATTCACCAGCTCACCAGAATGCTCAACTTGAGCATCTCCTGTGGAAGAGATAGATGGCAACTTGACGCTCACAACCTCTTTTCCACTTGCATATGAATCAACATTTGAACTACTAGAGAACATTGCCTGGCTTACCCTGATAAAATTTCTCAATATCAAAAACTGCTTTATATTAACATGTTCAATTATGTTCTGAAGGTTATAGAACCATAGATCCATTCAATGTCCTTTAAATTACAAAGGAAACACTTCTCCCATTCAAGATTGTTTGCCCCTTTCAGGAACTTAACAAAATAAATATTTATCGACATGATAGTGAAAATTTTATAGAGACCAATAAAAGAATACATAATAGATGCAACAAATACTTGGAAAAAGGAAAATATTTGTGCAAAATTATGTTAAATGAACAAAGAAAACAAATTTGGAAACTTACCACAGGTATACCCCATTTTGATCAACATGGGTAGTTGCTAATATATCCATGTTTGGGGACAGTGATAACGCCGTGATAGGCACATCAACTTGTATAGCATCTATCTGTCTCGCTAAGATCACATCCCAAATTCTAAGACTTCCATCCATACTGGATGATAGAAGCCACTTCCCATCCTCACTGAAGCACAAATCTGTTATACGATCTGTGTGACCTTCGAATTTACGAACAAGTCTGAGAGCCACAACATCAAACAATCTAATTGTTAAATCATCTGCTACTGTAGCCAGGAGACCTGAAATTCATTATAGACCTTCGATCAACTTCATGGCTCAAGAATATGAATTATGCAGTAAAAAATATTTTCTTCTACTCATAATCATAGCTCATACACATCAATATTATTATTATTATTATTATTATTATTATTTTAACAAAAAGGAATTGGAATTTACAAACACATGGATATAGAAACATGAAAAGTAATGAATATTTGGATTACCATTATAACGATGGTAAACAATCTTAACAACAGAACAACCAATATCCCATCTGGATTTAAGAACCCGTTCTTTGAAATCCCAAACCTGCAATAAAACAAACCCATAAATGAGGATTTCCAGTTCAATTAGCGATGCTAACCATAGTGATTATGACAGCTTATTAATTAACTTTAACAAGTGACAATTACAGAGTTCCTTCACAAACAAGAAATGTGAACCTTTATATCTCCTTGATATCCCGCACTTATCATGAGTGTATTTGTTGAGTCACAAGCAACTCCAACCACTTCACTATCATGAGCACAACTTCTTGATTCTGACATGTCAATGTAAACACCCCTGTGAATTCCTGATTGAAGGTTGAATTTTTCGATCCAACCACCAGCTGTCCCTAAAATGGCAAAATTGCCACAAGCACTGATGGCACAAGCCTGTTTCAATATGAAAGCAGTAGTCACCACTCTGTCAAAATGCCTATAAAAAAGTGACGCCCTTAATAGAGAAAAGCCGCATATTTTCTATTATTATGCCACACATCCAACAGTTTTTTCATTATAAAAAGGACCCAAATTGAGGGACCTACTAAAATAAGCAGGGCATTTCGTACATACTGTATGTTCTATGGAAGCAGTAATTGTTAGGTATAAAAAAACTCAATTAAGAGGAATTCCTAACCTTTACAGGTGTTGGATTTTCAGGGCATGGAGTCAATATATGCTTTCCAAGAACAAAATTTTGAAGTCTCCACACATATGCTTGGACAGTATCCGTATGGCAAGTAACCACATTACACCAATCGCGCTCTCGAATTTCAGCTGAAGTTTGCACAAGAAATATATAAGTGAAACTTCTAACAGCACTCTTTCTTATAAACCATTGAGACTAAATGCTTCAAATGCAATATAGATAATAGACAAATTACATACATATGTTTGCATAAAGATGAATTTTTAACGAGTTTTCTTTAGCTTAAAAGCTGATTTGGGACAATATTTGGTGATTGGATTCTATTAGACGTAACAGCTGATACATTGATATTTTCTCTTTTTCCTTGATTATTTCCTTTTTGTTATGGATTAACCCTATCCAAAATTGTGCCCAATTACTAAATCTTAAACAAACCAGCTAGAAAGCAGGACAAAAATAAGAATCATTTAATCATTCACTTCTTTGTAAGCACATATTCTCATCACCCACTTACTAGCCATGCTTTTGATAAATCAATTCAAATAAACAATCAGTATAACATTAAGTCATTGGATTAACAATATCTATGTATAAGTTTGGCCACCACCACTCCAGTGCGATTATGCCTGAATGAATGAATAAAAAAGGAAAAACTTACCACAATCAAATGCTATCACAGGCTTCAATTTTATTTCTTCCTCCTGTACAAACACACGCATATACAGAGAAAACATAAGTATATAATTTGCATTAAAGCGTGTAAAAGACAATGTACAAATTTTGAGTTTACAAAAGAAACAATTATATAGAAATAAGCACAACAATAACAAAGTGCACCATAATAATTTAATTGAATAAAGCCGGGTTGAAGAGGGAAAATCACTAGCAGCAGCTGATATTTTCAATAAATATAATTTTTCATTAACAAAGAAAAAAAAGAATCAGAGCAAAATATAATTTCTTAATCCCTCCGTAGTCCTTATCCATGTTGACTAAGCAAAAGAAGGCATTATTATCACTCAGACTATTAACAATAATTACAAACTCTATTTTTACCGACTTCCAAATTTTAACACAACAACCAAGTACTAATGAATAAATGTGGCTTGGCAAACTCAAAGGTGACAACAAATCAAATGAATTTTCATTTAAAGCAACATTTGAAAGTAATAATTTTTACTCAACCCACCCGAGAACCTATGCAACTAGTGCTTCCCCCCATAAATAACATAAATCCCACAATTTCTTTGACAAAGGCTAACAGTCCGAAAAGTCTTCAACCATTTTCCAAAATGGTATCCTCAACCCACTACATCTAGTCTCCACTCCACAACAAGACTATCAGATTTATCCGACAAAAAGTTATTTCAGTGAAACATTATTCTGTAATGTGTGCATTCGTGAGTCCAAATTGAAGGGACACACCCATATAATTACAAAAACATTTTGTCAGTTCAAGCAAAATAATGGCTGCAGTACTAGAAAGGTGAATACAAAATGTAGCAACTCAGATTAACAGTGGACTCTAAATTTTGGTCTAAATGGATCTTGTAAAAGGTTTTTTTAAAATGAAGCAGACATTACTCTGCAGGGTGTGCACGTGTGAACACATGGGGTGTGTATAACCAAATTTTCAGAATTTAAACATGATATTAATAGTAAAGGAGCAAATGCATTCAAAGATCTGTTAGGCAACAAAACAAAAATCACAATGTGAGAGCAACAGTATTACCTTAACTTTCAGCTTCTTAGCACGTTTAGAAATATGGTGTTGAGAAAGTTCCCTACTTTGTTGATCCTATTAACATTTCAAATTCAATAAGTACATCAGCAATAAATACGAGGAAAGATATTGACTATTGAGTGGAAAATGGTTTTGAACAGCAAACATACACAAAATATTAAGCCATGAAATATAGCCAATGTAAAATAGGGCGAATATAAATGAGCATCCCAACAGGCATGGAGCGATCAAAGACCAGAGACTAAAAAAGTATATAATTAATATTCCATCTGTCTCATTATGCACACTTTTAAGAAAATGATTAGTTATGTTGAATTCTACAATAAAATGATTTGTTAAGACTGAAACCATAACAAATACCCTAATGAAAAAGTAAAATGTTAATAGTAAAGCAGTTAAATGGATAGACTGCTTAAATAAATGAGGGTATTGGAAGAAAATAATAATTAGTATTGATTTGATATTTTAAAAATGAAAAATAATTTGAGACAAAATATTCCAAACAAGCCACTTGTAATGAGACAGTGAGTATCTGAATACACATTGGCATTAGCCTGTTGCATCTAAAAGAACTAAGCAAATATACAAGAGCAAAGGGATGTAGGGCATGTAACCCAAGAGTGCTCCTCTTGATAGATTATTCTCCCAAATAAACCTCAATTACTCTTAGATTAGAAAAAGCATCTTCTAAATGAACTACAACCAACCTGTACAACAGAGAAAAGGCGAAAGGCTCGATCCTGGCCAGCAGAAAGAATATGTCTTCCATTGGCATAAAACCTGTAATATATATATAATTTGCATGTGTGACTTGCATGACGGCACATGGAAAATTTGTAGTATGAAATTTACAACCATCATATAATACGGTGCGATGCCAAAATAATGCTAAATAGCTCAGTTGAACCCAAATTTTGACATATTTCTGTATGAATGAAGATCTTTAATTTGAAGAAAATAATGACTAAAAAAGGAGGGAGGAAGAATGGTAGTTAATCCTTCACAAAAAGGTCAAGAAAAGCGGCCACTAAAAAGGAACAAAGCAAAACCTCAAATAAAACTGTTGATATAAAATAGATTTACATCCCCTCAGAAAATCAACATATGGGATTCAACAAAGAAATTCCATATTTCTGAAAATCATAGAAAGGCCATGAAAGTGACATTGTTTCAAAGCATGTTAGGGAGAAAAAACTTGCAACCAAGGAAAGGTTGACAAATGGATAATAAAGTACAACAGATAATAGAGTATAAGTTGATTCCACAATAGTTAGCATTACACATCAAAGTTAATAATAAAATATTTCTCCTAATAAACTAAGACCTGGAAAATAGTTCTTACTTTATGCAGAGGGGAGGAGCACTATGCCCACTTCGAAAGCGCAAAAGGCGAGGGTCACCATCACTTGTGTCAAAAATCCACATCTGAGAAAGGAAAAAAGAAGCCGTTATTTCATGTCCAGGCAGAACAAGTTAAGTAAAAAAATTAGAAACACAAATTCAGACCAAGCAAAAGCAGACACCACAAATGAAAATTTTAAAATCTTATTGCTAAAATGGTTAAACTGATTATAGTCAGGTATAAAGAACAGCATAATATAAACTAGGTATGCCAGAAGAGAATAACTCAGATATTCGGTAACGAGCAAAGGCATTGCCATTAAAGATATCTATAGATTTCCACTGTTCTTAGAAATAGGCATTGCCATTAAAGACAAAAATGTTACATTGTTAGTAATCGGTATGATATTGCAGACATCAAAACTTACTAGGTATCTTCAATTACAAAGAACTATCTTTCTTATTTTTGTATATTAGAAAAAGATATCTATAATAAACCTAAAAGATAATATTGTCCATACATGCAAGTTTTATCAAGAATTGAAGTGCATGCATGCAAGGTTGCATTTTATATATATATATATATATATATATAAAAACTCACTTTAATAGAGTTGTCTGCTGATGAACTCATTAGCACTGGCTCATTAGCAAAAAAATGCAGTGAAGTTATCACACCATCATGAGCCTCTCTTACAACTGAGTGGAGCCTTTGCTTTTCGAGATTCCATATGCTTATAACACCAGATGAACCTCCAGAAGCCAGAAGGGGCTGTCCATCTAAAACAGATAAAATAACTAAACCAATAAATACCACATAAAAGCTCAAAAAAGAAATAGTTCTTCAATTTAATTGTGATATGTAATCTATTATGTTATTCATATTGATAGAAGTCCAAAGATCAGTTTCACATCAAGATGAAAATAATGATGAACCTTGTGTTTAATGGGAAAGATATTCAAGATTGTTACTAGTATAATTGTCAATTAAGTCCTCCAATATAAAACATAAACAAAGTTCATTTGAATCAGAGACTTCAAACAAATGCATACACAATTATTATTATTAATAATTAAATTGGCAAGTCATTGGAATTTGCAGAAAGTTGGCAAGCAGTAAAAGATAAAGCAATGGCGTGAACTAATGGTTTCACGGTCTTACCAGTGCTGAATGACAAAGCAGTGACAGAACCACGCGTTGAATGTGTAAACGTAACCAACTCTTCATCATAACGGATGTTGTGAACATGAATCTTTCCATCTGTACAACCAACAGCAACAACATCTAGTGCAGGGGAGGAGACAATACAGGAGACAGGTGAATCCCAACCCTTAAACTCAAATATTTTCTTCTCAGTGTTAATGTTCCAAAGTTGCATAGTGCCTTGCTCACTCCCAATAAGAATCTGTATACAACACGCATATCAATCATAAACAATCTGAACCTATGAATCTTTTAAATGGAGAAAGGAAGATATATTATGTTAACCTTATTAAGATAAGTATCCGGATGGACGATACAGGTAGGGATAAAATTGTGATCCAGCTTAATGTGGCGAGGGTGGGCAGATGGAACAAGATTGTCCTTGATTCCCTTGAACTCCCACAAGAACAAGTTTCCCTCAGCATCGAGACTAACAATATGGTCTCCAAACAACAGTAACGATTTAACCTTAGCAGTATGGTTACTCCAAGTTGCAACCTGATAATGCAGCAGCAGAAAATGTCAATTACTAAAATTTCTACAAATAAATAAAAAATGGTGGAAAAGAAGGTAGAGTTACCTGATGTGCACGGTGGAAAACAGCGATGTTGGTACCATAAGCAGCAAAAGTATAATCTCGATAAGAAGCAAGAGCAGTAATCTTCTTGGGTAATTGAGGACCAACGAGAACCAAAGTCAGCTTAGCACACTGCAAAGGAAGTTACAAAAGTTGTTAATAAATTATAAGAGCAATAAGGTAAAAGGATTGAGTTGTTGGTTACATAATAACTAACATACATTGAAAATCTGAAAAGACTTTCCGACGCTGACAGTAACGAAAGTTTCAGTGCCGAGTCTCTGAATGGAGAAAGGGATGCCGGTGGCGATACATCCGATAGCTCTGTATGGTTCAAAAATGCCCATTTCTCCGATACAGACAGACGGCTGAAGAAGAAGAGGGTTTAGGGTTTTAAGTTAACTTCAATTTTTTTTTTTTTTTTGTAGAAACAAAAAGTTCAGTGGTGTGTGTAAGTATGTTTTTGTTGTTGTTACGAAATTGCCCTTATCATACTTCATTGCAATGACAGTTTTGTCCTCGCTGTTTTTTTATTTATTAATTAATAATAATATTATTGCTTTGTGTGTTTGGCAACCGTGACGGACGAGAACAAGCTTTGAATTGGCGAGCAATTTGATATCCCATGGAAATTATGAAGGATTCGGAAGCAGCGAAATGGAAACAAATTGAGATTTCAGAGAGGTAAGTGGGCACTAGTTAGTAGTAATCATGTTTTATTAATTATAATTACGATGATGATTATGATTATGATGATGTTGACGTTGTTGTAGCTACCTTGTTTGTTCCATGTATGAAGAAGCTGCATCATTGGCTTCTACTATTTTGAAACAACGCTGTTTACACGATGAAGATGATATGGTTGAATCCACTGCTATGGTTCTCCTTCAAGCATTCAACCAACTTGGCAGAACATCAGAAATTGTTAATCAACTCAGATCCTATTTCATTTCCCCAAAAGCAATTCCTCCCCAACTTCTACTTATCGGGTATTTATGCTTTCTCATCACCCTGTTGTTATTTCTATGCTTCCACTTCCTTACTACAAACAAGCTAACAATCCATTGGAGGAAAGTCATGACTTTGTGTTTTTCTTATTTTGTTCAGAGCTTGTTTTCAAATAGCACAAGATTCTACTTTTGGTGTTCGTGAATTTCTGGAAGAATTTCTTAATGGGTGGACTCTTGGTGATGGACAATATCCTTATCATGCTGTCATTACAGAACCAAATGTAGATTGTGGAAGTAGTTTTGAGAACCACCTTGTTCTTGGTATTGATGACTATTTGGAAGTTGTTGAGGTATACGCCGTTACACTTCTTGCAACGGTTCTACAAGATGTTGATCTTGCAATTTCATGGGTTCAAAATGCTTCATTGCCTGAGGAAAATCGACAGGTAAGGCTGTTTGTTGTTCTTATCAGATTATTATAGCTTTTTTAATCACCCATTTGTACTGGAATTGGGAAACAGAGTTCTTGTGTGGTTTTGCCTGATTAAAGTGCTAAATTTGCCAGATGATATGTACTTTGTAAACACTAAATCAGCTGCATTTTCTCTAAATGGCACATGTGAGATGTGAAAATATAATCGTGCATGTTTATGTTCTACGAAATGATGTTTGTTTTGAATGTGTGCTTATCTTTCTCTTTTATATGGTTTTCTTTCATTGGAAAATGCATTCTCTGTAATGAACTCATCCATCTTCATTATTATTATGTTGTCTACAGTGGGTATTATAATCATTCCAAGACTAAAACTTGGTGCCTGGCAAATTGAACACTCTGTGATCAATATTTTTAGCAAAATAACACCACAACTAGTTTTGAAAGTTTAAAAATTTCTATTTTTTGTAAATATCAGCCTGTTTGTCCTAAGATGCGATTTTTACATTCATTTAATAAGTATTGGTATGCCGCTGTATTCGCAGGGACTTCTGAGGAGATTACACTCTATGCATTCTCTTAAAACTACCATTTCGTCTCAAGTTGTCTCTCTGCAATCGCATACAAATAATAATGAAGGATCGTCTGAGGCCTTGAAAGGCAAACATGCTGACGATAAAACTTATAGGTCCAAAGATGGTGTTTCAAAACTGTCTGAACGGATAGCGACGTGTTTCTGGTGTTTCCGTTCTATTAATTTGAAGGTTGGTAATGCTAAGTTTGTCATACCTAGCGGGAAGATTATGCTCGGTTGTTTGATCTTGTTCGTCTGTTATGTTTTCAGAAGAAAGCATGCTACTTTGAAAAGGTAATCACTTGAATTCTTGGCTCCCTAGTAGAAGGTGTCTGTTATTCATCTTTATTTTTTTTTTTTACTGTTTTGGTGGTGGTTGTTCTTTTCTGGGAATGAAGTTTCTGGTCTTTTATCCAAAGCTATAAAAAAAATTCCCAAGTGTTGAGGGCTAGTGGACTATCTTATCTTATATATATTAAACTCATCCTTATTTAATTTATACCAATACTTGTTCAAAAAAACTTTTATACCAATAACTTCATAAGCCCATCCATGCATAACTAGATTGTGAATGGGAGCTTGCGAGTTGACCTTGTTGAACCCTTGGTCACCAAGGGGCGTGTTATAATGTATAATAAATAGTAGTTTTCTCACTGCTTTTTTTACTTTAACCAAAACTTGTTCAATGGATTTTTAAGACCAAAACCAAGTTCAACAGGGTTTGTTCTATTTCCTTCAAGGGATTATGTTTTTCTGAATATTGTTACTATTCATGGTTTAGGATTGTAAGAAGACAAGTGATCGCGACAAAGAGGGCTTTGGGCGATTTGTGGCAGCTTGCATTTTCTTATGAGGTTGATCCATTGGCAGCTGTTCAACCACTTGCTGCTGCAGCATATCGAGGTCAGTGATGGAATTGTTGATCAAGCATGGCCTTCAGGAGTCTGTCATAAGTAATCCTCAGAATATCATCTTGACTATCCTTCTTGTTCCAAAAATTCAATTTGTTGTTTGAAGAGTCGCTTACTTAAGCTGATCCATAAAGCCTTGAGTTTTATGTGCCTTTCGTGTGAAAGTTGCACATAATAAATGCTTTATGCTATTATCTGTACAAGGAATGCTTAAGATTAGCGCGCTCTTATAAAAATAAATTGTAAAATAGATATCACCAATTTACTGCAGTGTTTTTACAACAAAATATTTTGCTATCCCATAGAAATAGTGTTTTAAACCTTTGATTTTTGAGCTTCTTAAATTGTTATGATTATATTATACACAACAGTGTGTTGTATATGAAGTAAATCAAGTCACAATTGTTTTGTTTTATTTTTTGGTTAAGCAAGTCACAATTGTTTATTGTAAGCTAAGTGTATGTTTGGTTCCGTTTTTAGAGGAGTAAAAACTAATTCTAGAGATGTAAAATTGATTTTGACATGTTTGGTTTCTCTAGAGTAGAATTGATTTTGCTTCAAGAATTGATTATACTTGATACTATAAATTGTAGCTTCTAATTCTAGGATTAATTTTTACACTCAAATTTATTATTCAACTCATCTTACATGAATGTAACCAAACATAAATCATTTTACCTTCAACTCAAATTTTGTCAGAATCAATTTACTCAAAATCAATTTCACTCACAGCAGAAACTCCTTAAGAATATATTTAAGAATTTTGATCACGGCAAATAGAAGGCTGCAGAGGGCAAGCTAGCTTTGGGCTATATTGCAGAGAACTTCTTTTTGGGCCCCTGGTGATTTTCCAAAATATCCCTCTCGCAAGATTACTGGCGAGTGTTGAAGGGTTCTAAATCTGGTAAAACATAATTCGCTACTTAGCCAACTGAGTTCGCACTTTACCTAAGGAATCTTATAAGAATATTTTCATAGGGGTGAAGAAAGGGTGAGGGGGACAAAAATATTAGATTTTATAAGGTTTGCTACTTAAGTAGTGAACGGTATTTTTTCAGATTTTGCGTCCCCTGAGTTGGCTACTTAAGTAGCGAACTGTGTTTTTTTCAGATTTTTGGAATTTTCGGGGGCGGACAAGAAAAGCCAAGGGGCGCGAAAAGAAGTTCTTATACTGTAAACCTCTTATTTGAGTAGCTTTAGGCTAAATGAAATAATGAACTACCTTAACCAACTATATTGTAATAAGGGTTTTGTTGTTTTTGTTTTGCTCAAAAGTTTTAGTCATGTATAGCATAGCAATTTGTTAATGCCTTGTTTAGCTGTCTCCTTAATTAATTTTTCTAATTTCATTGGTTGAAGGTGAATTTAGCCTCACTTAACTTGTGGAGTTAAATGAAACCAGAAAAAAATCAACGTGCCTTATATTTAAAAAAATGAGAAACTTAAAAAAGTACAGTACATGAAAGTAATTAGTAAATCAACAGAATCAATTTATCTTGACCAAAATTTGATAAGAATGTTTGAGTATCTCTATTTTATGAGCATTGAGCCTCTCCAGCGAGTCTCTGAGATGCAATTTTTGTTGTTAATGTGATATCTAACATATGAAAGTAATAATAATAAACTTATCATGAATAATGCAATTTTATAATTGGACTAACCATTTGTATAATTTATGTTTGATGAAGGTGTAGTGTGTGTGGTATTCAAAGGCTGGCCGTGCATTTCTGTTGAGTGGTGAGCAAGACACACATGCCTTGCCCATTTTCTCTTGATGAAACACAAAATAAATAAATGAAATAAATAAATAAAGGAATTGGTCAATTGATATTAATTAACCTCACTACATGGATCTCTTTCTCTCTTAATTAATTAAACAAAACAAACATCCTTAACCAACCAACTTCTGTTTCATGTGCGTGTGTTCTTCTATTATTAGCTGTTTCTTTCTGCTCCTTGAGTTTCTTTCTCCTCCATCTCAAAAATGAATTTCCGTCTCTCTCCGCCTTCCAAAGCGGTTGTTGATCAACCTCGTTAACATCTCCTTCTCATTCTATGCGCAGCACGACGCACCTCACCTTAAGTGCAAGTGCGTGTGCATGTGCCCTTCATTATTATGGCAGCACCGTTCTTCTTTGTAACAACAATAATAATATTGTTCTTTTCTATTCTCATCAACATTGCCTCTTGTATTTCAGACATAGATTCTCTCCTCAAATTGAAAAACTCTTTTCAAAACACCGACGTTGTATTATCTTCATGGAACTCATCTGCCCCTCCATGTACAGGTGATGATGCAAATTGGTCCGGCGTTCTCTGCTACAAAGGACATGTTTGGGGATTCAAACTCGAAAACATGAACCTTAAAGGCACCATTGACGTTGATTCCATCAAGGATTTGCCTTATATCAGAACCCTTAGCCTCATGAACAACCAATTTGATACCCCGTGGCCGGACCTCAACAAACTCTCTGGTCTCAAGACCCTCTACCTATCGAATAATAAATTTTCCGGCGAGATTCCGGCTGACGCGTTTCATGGGATGCAGTGGTTGAAGAAAATTCATCTGTCTAACAACCAGTTCACTGGTCCTATTCCAACTTCCCTTTCTTCACTGCCGAGGTTGATATCGTTGAGGCTGGATGGAAACAGATTCAGTGGTCATATTCCTGAATTTCGCAAACCGTTGAAATCATTCAGTGCAGCAAATAATCAATTAGAGGGTGAAATACCTGCCTCCCTTAGCCACATTCCAGCTTCATCTTTTTCTGGTAAGACACACACACACACACACTCATGAATTCAAAGAATTATGTGGATTTCATTCATCAAAGAAAGATGGAATTAGAATATACTTACTAATTAAATTAGTACAGGCTAGTTTAGCAGTATATGTAAAACTTGTTAGGTTAAACAACTTAATTAAGCATTTATAGCATAAACATTTATCATATAAGTGCCTATGTATAAGTTTTTAATATAACAAAATATACAATAAAGTCAAATTGTTTTCATAAAATTATCTGTTGTTTTCAGATCTAAAAATAAACTTCCGAAAATGCCATAAGTTGTTCCCACATGATCTCTCAAACAGTAACACAAATACTATGTCAATAAGTTCAAATAAGTCTATCCAAACCAGACTTATAGTAATCAATGAATTGATACGAAATGAGGGTCAGCGCAGGTAATCAAAAGCTGTGTGGAGCCCCTTTAGGAGCATGCGCGCCGGAAAAGAAATCATTATCAATAAATGCGAGCCGTATTGTGGTTGTGGTTCTTGTTAGTCTTGCAATGTTTGTGATTACAGCAGTAATATTATTTGTCCTTATTAGAAGAAGAAGAAAAGCTGAACAACAAGAATCAGGACGAGTAGTAGTTGGCGTAGTTGCCAACACCAGCAGCAGGGATAGTACTGTTCAAAAGAAAGGATCATCGTCATCACCAAATGATATTTCAGATGATCAAGGTTCAATAAGATCACGCGGAACCAGCACCGGTACCAGAAGCATGAGGTTATCCTTTGTGAGGGAAGAAGTATCAGAACAATTTGATTTGCAAGATCTGTTGAGAGCCTCTGCTGAGATATTAGGAAGTGGTTGTTACAGTTCATCCTATAAGGCTGCTCTGTTGACTGGCCCCACTGTTGTCGTCAAAAGATTCAAACAGATGAACAATGTTGACAGGCAAGAGTTTCGGGAACACATGCGAAGACTAGGAAGGTTGAATCATCCTAATCTCCTTCCTCTCCTGGCTTACTACTACAAAAGAGATGAGAAACTCTTCATTACCGACTATGTTCGCAATGGCAGTTTGGCCATTCGCCTTCACGGTACATGTTTCCTGTTTTCATTTTCAATTCAACTGATAAAAATTCAGAGAATATAGAGTCAATAATTTCCTCATCTTTTCCTTTTACAATTTATGCAAACAAATGTAGCATTTCCAAAAATGTATTGTATTTGTTTCCTCAAGTTTTATTTTTACAACTAATAAGGCTTATATAGCTAATAAGAAAAACTAACAAACTGTGTAACTAACTTTTACGTCTAATACAGGATACCAAGCGATAGGAAAGGAAAGCCTTGATTGGCCGACGAGGTTGAAGATTGTGAAAGGTGTAGCAAAAGGTATTGAATATCTGTACAAAGAGATGCCGAACCTGATTGCGCCTCACGGTCATCTTAAATCCTCAAATGTTCTTCTGAGTGAGTCTTTGGAGCCTATACTAACTGACTATGGATTAGTACCTGTGATAAACCAGGATATTGCTCCAGAAATAATGGTTATATACAAGTCACCTGAGTATTTGCAACAAGGGAGGGTCACTAAGAAGACTGATGTGTGGAGTTTTGGGATACTCATTTTGGAAATTGTAACCGGAAAGTTTCCTGCTAATTTTATACAAGGGAGTGAATTGAGTTTGGCGAATTGGTTGGAATCTATTGCGCCGGAAGCATGGAGTAATGAGGTGTTTGATAAAGATATGGCGTTAACTAGTAACAGTGAGGGAGAGATGATTAAGCTTTCGAAGATTGCATTGGGTTGTTGTGATATGGATGTTGATAAGAGATTGGATTTGAAAGAAGCAGTTTCAAGAATTCAAGAGGTACAAGAAGATACCATTAATGAAGATGATATGTATTCTTCTTCTTAATTATATATGATGGTGAAGCTTATATATACATGATTGAAGTGAAGTGAGTGAGTGAGTCTTCAAAATTAAGATTTGTGATCATGGGAAAGAAGAAATGAGTTTCATCATGAATATTGGTTGAATGAGGGTTGCCATAAGCATTACTTGGATTTATATTTCCCCTCAAAAACACATGCAATGCGACGGCATGAATGAATGAATGATGGAAAGCAATGGTTCATATGCATGCATGATCTGTTACGTCACTGGGTTTCGATGTCTTATTAATTATCGATCTCTTGATTGAGTTTTTCCCAGTGTAATAATGAGGCGAGGTTATTGGAGATGTGTTTGAGGGGTACAAGAGCTTTATGCCAATCATGAGATGAGATGCACTTGAGGTTGAATCAAAATACCCTTTTTTTTGTTGCTTCTTTTGTTTATTTGAATCAAAACTTTAACTGAAATCATGGGTTGGGACACTTCAAATTTGAAGGCATCTAGGTATGAAACTACCTACCCTATTGAATTTTTGCAAAAGAGCATGAACATTTCCTAAGTTATGTGGAGGCAAATGCAATGATGATGATGATGCAAAACAACAGTGCTGTCGTTCATCTCTGGTCTTTCTCTACTAGTATTCTTTTCCTAGTTTTTCGACGAAGCAAATCTAATGATGATGGAGTGACTGATACTACAGTTAGACACTAGAGATAGGATTAGTTAGAAAAAAAATTCTGTTTTATTTGTTAGTTATTTTATAGTTTCTGTTGTTAGTTTTCTCTTCTTCCCTCTTCTATGCCTTAGTTGCCTTGTATATAAGGGGGAATGTCCTCTGAATCAAGAATCAAGATTTCTAAACATTCAATCAATAAAATGTATATTCAGAATATGTATCTCCTTTTCAACCTTAATTTACTCAATAACTAACTGTATATATCTGTGAATATGATATTCTCGAGTGCATGGAATCAATATGATATTCTCTTTATTTACTCAATAAACTATAAGACTTTGTTTGGATGTTAGAAGAGAAAGAAATGAATAAAAATAGAGGAATCTCTCAGTTGTTTTGTGTTGAAAGTACTATAGAGAGAAGTAATTAATAAATTTGAAAATTTATCCAAAATCTTCTGTCTTAATGCATTTTTTTAGTTTCCTCATATTAGAAAGTTTTGGAGGTGAGGACCAAAGATAAGTTTCTTCAAGACCTAGGGCCACATGATATTTCTTTAAGTTTTTAATTAGATATTAAAATAATTGCCAAATGATAAAAAATGCAAGAGATGAACAAATAATGCTAACTTAGCATGACATGATCTAAACATGAGAATCTTAAATAATATAAGTGAAATAAAACAATTTTTGTAAGGACTAAACCATATTGACAAATAAATAGAAGCGAGGTGACGGTAAATGTTACAAAATGTTTGCTAGGGTGGACAAATATGGTTACGTATATTTTAAGACAGGCCTATTACAATAAGACATGCCTTATTCATGATTGTGTTTCAAATATGAATAAATAATATTCATGATTGTGTTTTCATTTTTATCTCTTTGACATTTCAGGTCATAAACATGCATCAAACTACAACTGTTTTGTTCAAATGCTTATGTTTATGTTCAAATTAAGATGCGCAATTGTACATACCCAAAAATAAAATAAAAAGGATTGATTTGGTAACATTCCAAGATTAATTATATTGCCTTGTTGGATGATGTTGATATTTTCACTAAATTTGGATCCTAGACAGAAATAGCACTCTCCAACAAACAACACTCACAACTGACGCTGGAGTTTCAACAAATTAACATGCATAGTATATATATTACAAACCATATAATAACATGTTTTTTCATCAACGAGTATATGCTAGTTAATTACTTCTTGTAACTTTTTGTAAAGGAAGCTACATCGATCATATAAAGAAAATCATGTCTCGTTTGAATGAAGATAAGAAACTTGGTGCAGGACGTGTGGTGGCCGTGACAATTGAGAATAATAAAACAAGTCAACAAGCAGTTAAATGGACCGTTGAAAATCTTCTTCCCAAAGATCAATGCCTCTATCTCATTCATGTTAAACAAACAACCAATGGAGATATGAATGAACATGCCATGGATAGCGAATCTAAAGATCTTTTAGATTCATTTCGTGTCTTCTGCAATAGAAAAAATGTAAGGACGTCATGTTTTTCATTCAATTGTGTGAGAGAGAGGATCGGAATAACAAGTATTTATTAATTTGGTTATGATTTGCAACTGCAGATACAATGCCAAGAAATTTTGTTAGAGGAAACAGATATATTAAAGGCATTAATAGATTGCATTTCAACTTATGCTATCGAGTTTCTTGTACTAGGGGCATCATCAAAGTGTGGTCTTACTAGGTACGTAGTAGTAATAATACTAATAATAATGTGAATATTAACTAATTTCATGTTTAATTAGTTTAGATGATGTATGTATATAAAATAGAATGGTTGTGATGATGAACAAATTATGCCAGCAGATTTAGGACAACGGATGTTCCAACAACAGTTTCAAAAGCAGCACCACCATTCTGCACAGTATATATAATATCTAAAGGCAAAATCTCAAGTGTCAGATCTGCAACAGCTCCAATTCCAAAACCAGCAGCAATGATAGCACCACCAACACCATCAGCAGCAATAATAGCACCGCCAACACCATCACGTACTAATCAATTTCAACAGCAACGCACAATGGCAACTCGAAGTCTCAAAAGATCAGGCCCTATGTTGACACGTAACTACCCACCGCGACGTATGTAACCATCTCACTCCTTTCAATTTAGTACTAATTAGTAATTTCCGTGTATGCTTACAATTCACAACACTTATTTATTAATTGTCTATATGAATATATATATGTATGCAGCTTCATCAGAGAAGAATACAACATATGCCATGAGACAAGAGTTGGATTATGAACAAGAAATGATGTATGTTGTTACAATATATATTCACTTCATTTAAACTAATACTAATTTCATATATACTGATTAATGAAGTTGATGATGATGATGATGATGTCATGATCAGATCACCGTTCAACAGGAGAGGACACGAACCATATGAGTCATCGATTCCTGATTCAGATATATCATTTGTGGGCGGTGGAATACCAAGTATTGATCGAATATTCCCTTCATTGTATAACATTGATGATCTAGACACTACTAGTATTAGTAGTGTAATTCTCACCGGTAGGCTTTCGGGTGGCTCTGATTTTGAGGCAAGAAGCAGCTTTGCTTCATCCTCTTCTGGGGGAGGAGGTGGAGGACAAAACTCAATTGACTTGTCCACTCCTAGGGATTACTATTCATTCAGCTCCCGAAGCAGTTCTGGTCACAATTCCTCATCAAGGTCATCTGACGCTGGCGATGAAGTCGAAGCAGAGATGAGGAGGCTCAAGCTTGAAATCAAACAAACAATGGAAATGTACAGTTCAGCTTACAAGGAAGCACTCACAGCAAAGCAGAAGGCAATGGAGCTTCAACGTTGGAAATTCGAAGAAGATAAGAAGTTGGAAGAGGCAAGAGAAGGTGAAGGAGCAGCTATGGCTATGGTAGAGTTGGAGCAAGAAAAATATAAAGCTGCACTCAAAGCAGCTGAAGCATCTCAAAGAATTGCAACATTAGAAGCACAAAAACGAATGAATGTAATAGAAGCAAGTCAGAGGAAAAAGGTAGAAGATGCTTATAGTCCAGCACATCACACCAGTGCCAGATATAGAAGATACAGTATTGAGGAAATTGAAGAGGGAACAAAACAATTTTCAGATAGTCTCAAAATTGGTGAAGGAGGGTATGGTCCTGTTTATAGATGTGAACTTGATCATACACAGGTTGCTATCAAAGTGTTGAAATCGGATGCAGCTCAAGGAAGGGCACAATTTAACCAGGAAATTGAAGTGTTGAGTTCTATAAGACATCCAAACATGGTGCTTCTGTTAGGAGCATGTCCTGAATATGGTTGCATAGTGTATGAGTACATGGCTAAAGGAAGTTTGGATGATTGTTTGTTTAGAAGAGGTAAGGCACCACCTCTTCCTTGGCAGTTGAGATTCCAAATTGCTGCTGAGATAGCTACTGGACTCCTATTCCTTCACCAAAATAAACCGGAACCGATTGTGCACCGTGACTTAAAACCTGGAAACATTTTACTTGACCGGTACTATGTGAGCAAGATTGGCGATGTTGGTTTGGCAAGGCTTGTTCCTCCTTCTGTTCAAGACACTGTCACACAGTATCGCATGACGTCAACTGCCGGAACTTTCTGTTACATTGACCCTGAGTACCAGCAAACTGGCATGCTTGGCATCAAATCTGATATTTACTCACTTGGAATCATGCTTTTACAAATTGTTACCGCCAAGCCTCCGATGGGTTTGACTCATCACGTTAGTAGATCTATTGACAAGGGAACTTTTCCTGACATGCTTGATCCTGCTGTTCAAGATTGGCCTATTGAACACGCCTTGCGTTTCGCCAAACTTGCTCTTCAGTGTGCAGAAATGAGGAGAAAGGATAGACCTGATCTTGGAAAAGTTGTGCTTCCTGAGCTCAACAAACTCAGAATATTCGCTGAAGAAAACATGCCTACGATGATGTTTAGAGGTGGTAGTGCAGCAACATTCAATTCCAGAGGTAGCAGCAACTATTTCATCAACTCCACATCTACAAATCAAGTGAGTCATTTCATTTGATTTAATGAATTATATATCACATTAACAATATCAAATTAATATTGAATTCTATATATATATATATATATTGTTCTAGGAGATTATGAGTGCATCCAATTCTATGTCTAGCATCGCTGAATATGAAAGTCGTTCAAGCACATCATCATTGGGGAGATTGTAATGGTCAGAGTATAGTTCTTTAAAGTTTTCCTTTTATTGGTTTGACATCACATTAGGCAACCATATGAAAGTCAAATTTAAGGTTAACTACCATGCATATGGAATGCATAGATTATGCATTTATCTTTGAAAAATTAAGTATCCAGCCAAAATTTGTAACCCTTAAATTGAATGTATTTCACAATTTCAAAACCATAAAGTTTGAATTTTGTCTCTAAATGAATTTTGTCTCTAAATGAAATCCAATTTCCATTCTATAAAGTATGGCATCATCCGCTTCTATTGATCCACCAGTCCCAAATATTAGTGCATTGGGAAAACTAGAACGAGATAGTTTTCTTACAGTGTCGTTGAGTTTTATGAGTTTATTTGAATTTTATTTTTAAAAGTTAATAAAAATATATAATTAAAAAACTCAGCAACAATTACAGTAAACATGTTCTGCATCATCCGAATTTGACCACATCACTTAAAAAATAATATTATTTTGATTGAATAAATAAAAGTATAGAACTGTTCAATCCTATAATTAACCGGTTGAATAATTGTTTATTTGAGGGAGGGTTGGGGAGGAGGATATTCACAGTTATACTCACTGTGTTTAGACAACCAATGAATTTAAATTAATCATAAAAGATCTCTTATCCCAAAAGAGAGAAACTAATCTCTAACTAATATACACAAGAGTATGACAACCGGAACAAGAGTGTATGTAGAGATAAACTTCGATAAACTTTGAAGACTTTTAAACCCAAACTGATATATAAGTATACATTGTACACATTGTTTTGGCATGCTCAGATCATACCACAAAATGCATGCCAAGCCATGCCATTCATTTCATTTCCAAAAAATAGTAAATTTCTCTATTTGCAAGATAAATTAAAGATGAAGTTGCAATCTTACACCCAAAAGCAACGCAAAAAGGGGGCAACTTCCAAAAGGATATTTAGAGATTTGATCGGTTCTGTTTTAACTTGGGAACTGATGTTCTTCTTACTAAACTGCATCTTTATAGAGGGACCTGTGAGTTGCTTGCTTTTTTGCAGGATGGCTGGCAGGGTCAGAAACATGTGATTCCATGTATGGATCAGGAAGCTCCAGTCTTCCCTCATTTGAATTGGTACCGTCTTCTGGACCTACCCAAGCTAGAGGACTCACTGCATCACACATATCAACATTTCATAGACAAATATTAGTGATTAATTTGATAGGGAGAGGGAAAGGTTGTTAGCAGCAGAGACCAAACCATGGACCTCCTTCAGTTTCCTAACCTGTGTCACTACTAAGCTACACCTTCGGGGGGTAGGGTGCTAGATTAACATTTAGCATATCAGTATAATACACCTACGAATCATAATACAGAGTAATATACTACTTCATAAGGACCTGAAGATGAATTAAAAAGTAACATAAAATGGATGTACTGAAAAATATAAGTGGGAATGTGCAAGGGTCAAGGGTGAAAAGATATATAACTAATAGACAAATTACACCTGACGACCCCACAATTTTTATCATAAAAACTTTGATGCATCGAGTTTAAAACCATACATTTGAACCCTAATGATCCACTTATAATTTTATGTACCTTGCTCTGGTTCAGCAGATTTAGCATGAGAGCGCTTCCTCACATAGTTTTCTTGCAGCGGCTTAGGTATTTGAAATGAGAACCGCGAAAGATTTACACCATCTGTCAAGTACTCTGGATGATCCGCTAAGAACCTAAAAACACAAGCACCGGGAGCGAAATATAAGAAAGATGAAAGCCAATGTGTAATTATAATGGTGACAATAATACAATCAAGACACGGTAACTTTCAAGGTCACATTGCAGAGATAGTAAAGCAGAAGCAGCAGGAACATACTTCTGGACTTCGACCATTGAGCGCAATTTCTTGCCTGATGGTGCTACATAGTATCTGAAATATTAAAAAAATCAGAACAGTCACAAAATGTTCATAATAATGAATAGAGAACAGTGGTATTGTATCATTGTATAAGGTTTTGTTTCTATTCTAATAACAGATAAAAAGAATGACCAATAATGGATACATACATATCTGCAAATTTGCTGCTTCCTTCACCTCTGATTCGTAACAGTCGCTGCCATCCATCTGGAGGCTGTGCAATGCTTGGTTTATCAATAGCCCAAATCCTACTGCCATCCTGAGAAATATCCTCCGGATCATCACAAGATACATCAGGTCGCCACTCACGAGCTTTTTCACAAACAAAAGGTTCTTGAAGGATATATTCACGTATTTCTTCATATTTTTCCTTTGTTGGAATCAACCTCCATTTAAAACACGAAGCACATTGAACAGTGAATGCACCAACTGCTGGCAAAACTCTAGGAGCTGAACTTGGAGGTTTGCTTCGTGGACGCGGCAGAGGTTTACACCGAAGAGGATCAGGGGAAAGTTGAATTGTGCTGTCGCCATTTGTCACAGGGTCATAAAGGACTAATTGCTTAGATGCATCGTCATTAGACAAGTTACTTTCATCATCTGAAGACGAAGAAACACATATGGGATCCAGAAGAGTTCTATGTTGATTATTGGGGAAACTTGAACCTGTTAGGTCTTTGACTTGCTTCTTGGGTGTAAGCGAGAAATTACCACGATGCATTTGATTTTCTTAGAAGTCTAGCACCTGATACATTCAAAAAACGAATAAGAGAGATAATAAAAAAAATAAACCTTAATATGGTTAAACAACAGGCCTTTTGAAATTTTTAATCACGCAAACGCACATTCTTGGATAAATTCAACACTCGAAGATAATATTTTATAACAGTCTGTATTAAAATCTAGAACATAATACAAAATGTTATGTATGATACTGGGTTACGTAGAATAATCTACATTACAAAATTACTATGCAAAGAATAATAATCTCCATGCTAAGCTCTTGTTGCGCTCTCTGATGCACCAGTCTATCTAAAAAAATAAAAACTAGACGGGGTGAAATTTACTACCTAAGTGAGTCCAACCTTAACTACAACCACAAGTGGCTACTACGTCCTAAGGGAGTTACATAATTGTAATTGGGTTCCTGTTAGACAAGATTCTTAAATTTGTCGGATTAAACTAATAGTCATTTCACATGTATTAACAACAATATCAAATTAATAAAGTAATGAAATAAAGGTATAACACATGGCTTTAACTTGTTCATTTTATTATCATGTAATCTCCTGAGAGTGGGTGTACTCATAATACTACCTGTCAGTAAAGTAATTGGCAATATAGCCATGAGTAGTGTCTCACTCATCTAACCTTTATTGGCTCTACCCTCACATATTCTTTTTAACTAAAACTGTCCAAATTGTAATAAATACATTTGGTTATTGATTAGCTTCTAATTGCTAATTATTTGTAGTAGCATTAATCAATTATCTTAATATCAATCAACTCTTATCCACTTTTATTTTATAACTTCAATCTATCTACCTAAATGTAAATACATTTAAAAATCTTAGCAACTAAAATAGTTTTCTTCACATTGATCAATTCACTTACAATTAATCAACATATAATAATCTTGAGTGAATCCTATGCTTCATCCTTCAAGTACCTATTCTCTTATACTAAGGGTAATTTCTAAGTAATGCTTAGACTATCGAAATTAACCTTATTCTTATCTTATGTGGTCCTAGCCTACCCTACAATTTAGAGTATAGATTAAGCTGGAAATAGAATTCATCAATGATCTACGAATGCTAAATACACCCCCTAAAATCCAGCACAAAGCATTGCATGAAATAGATCTGAAAGTAACGCAACTATCCACCTAATATGCTTGATTTCTTTCATTACCAAAACAAAAGAGAACATCAGTTGAACCCTAATTACTAATTTGTCCTCCAGTTAACCCTAAATGCTAAGTATCCTTCCATTAAACTAAAAATGAAAAGTTGAATAAGAAACTGACCGATTCGGTAAGGAAGTTGATGATGAATAGAGATGAAATCGGCGTGGGGTTTGAGAGATAGAAAAATAATGATTGAATAAGTTAGAGCTTGGAATTGGATACATGCAATGCAATATGTTGAAGAAGAAGAAGAAGGATGAATTATTTTTGTTCCTCTTCTCTGATCTGATCTCGTCGGGTGGTGTGAAGGAAAAGGAGAAGAGAGAGAGACAGAGAAAGAGGAAAAGGAAAAGAAATTAATATGGTTTTTGGTTTTTGGTTTTCTCTCTTCTAATAGCAGCACACAGCAACATTCATTAGCTACCTATCTATATACATACCACAATCACCAAATTGCCCTTCTTGGATAAAAATCATTTTGGTGTAATTTATTGTCACATAATCACATTATTAGGTTTTTAATGTATCAAACTTGCAACTATATTCTCCACAAATCACTCTTTTAATACTTATTTTGGTCTTTGAATATATTTCTCAAACTTGCAAAATGAGATATTGAGGATATATTTGTAATTTTTATACATTCAGAATAAATATAGGCTAATTATGTCTCCTATTTATTTAAAGAGAGAATTAAAATAAACCTAGTGTGTCTTCTAGAGATCGGCTTGTGTTAGTCTTTTTCTGGGTCATACCAACAACATAACCTGTATCTTGTCATCCTGTGATATTCAGCATGTTTCCTGAGATATCATTTGTTGAGGAACTCGGTTCGAAACTTGGCACTGAGAGAAAGAAGAAGCAATGATCCTGTGATATTCGTGATTTGTGTCAATCATGATTCATGCCTACAAGAGATATTTGTTTTGATATGTATCAATTGCACTTGATATCTTTTCGAATCAATTTTGATTTGATTCACACCTAGCTCTCAGCATAAGTGAACCAAGTTACTAAATTAGAAATGTACATCATAAAAGCAATATCTCAAAAGGGATAACATAGATAAATGACATGAAGAAAAAAAAAATCAAATTTATGGTATGGTTTTGTTTGAGTTTAACCTTGATTTACTAGTTTAATTTTAACACATGGCAACAACAAAATGAACTCTACACAATAAATATATCCTAGGTATACCATGGAAAAACTACCTCATTCAGCTCAACAATAAACTTTTTTATTTTTGTATTTAGAAAATACAAGTCGGGTATCAAATACGAATGAAACCATGACAATATATATATATAGTGGGAGAGAGATGGAAGTGTTAGAAGTTTTACATTGGCTACATATATGACATGGATAGTCTTTATAAGGGTGGTGCAAACCTCAACTCTCAAGTCAGTTTTGTAGGGTTGAGTTATACCCAAATCTAAGATGGTATCAGAGCATCTCCAAAATCCATTGGGCCACCTGTTATCGGACCACCCACCTTTTATATCTGCGCATCAAGCTCAATAGTGTTGGGTGTGAGGACGTGTGTTAGAAGTCCCACATTGGCTAGAATATGACATAGATAGCCTTTATAAGGGTAGTGTAAACCTCAACTCTGAAGCCGATTTTATAGGTTAAGTTAGACTCAATATCCAAATCTAAGAGGAAGAACACAACGCTTTCAAAAGTTAAGATATTGCTACATAACTTGTGAACAAAATTAGATCAACATATATGAAGATAAGATCAAAGAGTCATCAATTCAAAACAACTGACGGAAGGGTGAAATCTTACAAAAAAGAGTTTGCATGAAACAAAATCTATTGTTTTGAAAAGGGGAAAAGCGAACCTTTCCAATTTTTAAAGGAAAAACATTGAAAATGGTGGTGAGTGAAAGTAAATCATGGCCAACAACTCACTGAAGTGGAAAACAATTACGGAAATTTCTAGCCAAACCTCCTGAGAGACGAATCACAAAATTCCAATACCAAATCATTACACATGTTGAAGATCGCACAACATTATGGTGATTAGAGACCAGATCCAACGTATATTCCAAAAAATCCAGAACAAATGGATTTAAGGAAGCCTAGATCTTGTGTTTAGAGACCAGATTCAAAAACCAAAACCTAAAAACAAGAACTAACCACAATCTACTATGATGGCAGTGGAAAGCCGAACCACCTTGTTTGAAGCTACAACTAAAGGAAGTTAACACTACCAAATCCAAAGAACTAGAGATGAGGAGAAGGTAGCTGCGATGCTTCTAGAAGAAAATTAAAGGTGGTGACGATACAGAGGGAACCACAATCGCACCACTCACGTGAACAATTACATGGTGGAGGTTGTGTTTGGATGTTGAATGTGATGGAGAGGGTGAACCGACAGTGATGGAAGTTGAGGCGAGTGAGAACAAAGAAAATGTGTTTCGGATAAGGTAGAAAGAGTTTTACTTTTATATTCTAAATTATAATTAGTATATTTCATTCATTAAATTAATATATTTCAGTCAATTTCTCTCTATTCAAGTCTATAGCGTCAATCCAAATATATCCTAAATTCATACATAACTATTAAGAAAGTTATTGAAATACAGTTTTATTTAAGTAATTTATATTGTAATAATTTCTTTTACAGAGTATATTGTAATAAAGTATATAATTTCTTTTATATATTTATTATGAACTCAAATTATGAGGCATTCTTACCTAGGCACAGGATTTATGCACACACACATCAATTGAAAAAATTAAAAGAAAAATAAAATAGTCACATCAATTAATATAATTTTAATCATTTTTTCTTTAATTTTTGTTGTTGTTTATATGTGTGTGTCTAACACCTCAAATTTATAATTGTGTCTAAGTAAGTATTTCCTACTATATCTTTATTTTGTCTCATGTTGTGTCAACTTTCTAGCTCTGCCCCTATTATTATTATTATTATTATTATTATTATTATTATTATTTCAAATATCTTTCTTACTGCTAATTTTTGGATAGGCTAGAAATTCTAATCCATACCCTAATTCAGTACAAATCTACTTACTATACTAAAAACAGCTTAGGTTTTCAGCCTTTAGGTTTAACCCTAACCCTAATTTCATCTTGCCCAATTGCTTATAGTAGAGTGTTTTGAATCATACTTGACAAATGGATTGCTTGAAGTGACATTTGGTAGATGAAACACACAGATTTATTTCTTAAACTATGTACCAACAAGTAAACTTGGTGCAGTAGCACACAGATTTTACTGCTCACCCCTTCATCTTTTGTGCATTCTAATCCCTCTTCTTGCTCTCATCTCTCGTCTCCCTTTTCCTCTCCTCCGCCACCCTCTCCGGCCGAAACCCAGTCACCACCGCACGCCACCGACTATAGTACGCCATCACCACACCATCTCCATACCCCTTTCTCTCTCGCGTTCTCTCTCTCTCTCTCCCGCCGCTTGCGTCTCTCAGGTTGCTTCTCTCTGCCCTGGCCATCTCATCCACCACCACCACCATCACCAGAACCACCTTCTTCATCTCAGCTGGGCCGAAAATCATCAACCCTAACCCCCAAATTTCAATTCCTCAGATGCTATCATCAAGTAACAGGTGAGTTCCATATAAGCCATGAATTTCAAAATGGTTTCTTTCATATACACTGTTGATTTGTTTTGCGTAATAACCATTCTTTCCATGTTTTTTTGCTTAATAATACCTTAATAATAATGCAGATCTCTTTGTAACTAAAGAGAATGATGAAGGAGAACACCATCAATTAAAGATATGGATGGAAAAATAAGTATAGTTTGATATAAAATTTTCACTTTATGTGGTCGTTACTCCTTTCAATTCTGATTATGTGAATATATTGGTTGGTTGATTGATTTTTTTGAAGGTTGATTGTTAATACCATATAATGTTCTCTAAAATTGAAAGAATTAGTACCTTTGTTCCATACATTTTTCATTGAAACTATTTAGAATTGATTAAATTGTTGTTTTGTTTGTTCTCTTAATTTGTGTTTGCCTCCTGTGTGTACTTATGTTGCGTGTTCATAAGAGTTATTTCTAAAAAAATATTGAATTGATTTAAAAAATATCAAGTTAATTGGTCCATTTTGTTTTGTGATTTTCATAAACTACAGCTGCTAGATGATTGGCAACAATGAGGCTCCCCTAACCAGTTTATTTGTTTATCAATAATCTTAACAAAGTATGATCTCAAAACTCACATTCTGTGTTACGTGTGGCCGACGCAGTTTCCATCTCCAGAAGAGTCGCGGCTCAGCATGTGCTTATCCAGCTGCCCGTATCAGGAAACGTAAGTTTTTTAGGTTTTTGAGAATTGGGTTTGTGTCAAAATTTGATTTTTGTTTTTGTTTTTAGATTTAGGTTTTGGAAATTGAATTTTTGTTGTGATTGAATGTTTTTAGATAACTGGAGTGGGAAGGCTATTAGGAGAAAGACTACTGAGACTGATAGAATGAAGGTACTTGCGTAATGTGCCTCGCAGATTCAAGAAAGGATTTAGAGAAGGTATTGTTTTGATTAGCCTATTTTTAGTATTTGATTTTACCGAACCCCTGCAACGCACTGTGATCGTTTCCTCATCAGATATGGCCAAAGAAATTCTTCATACTAATGATTCTTTGTTCAGTGATACATCTGTTCCTGATAACACAACTACGTACTCATAATCACAACAATTTTAGTTTAGTCTTTCTCCCATTGTCACCTCTTTGGCAACACTAGAAAAATATGTCATAATAATTTATTCTCTAATAAGACTCTTGATAATAGCTTTATATTTTGAATTGAAACTGGGCAGGATCCATGAAAATGGAGGTGCAGAGGAGTTTATAGTGCAATTTGCTGTGGAGATTTGGAGTCAAGCAGGAAATTCCATGGATTCTAATGCTCCATTTGAGGAAAAGGTAAATCTAACAGTGACACTTATGTATTATAATCTTCACTAATATCATGTTGTGATGAATTGATAGAATAGAGTTTTGTTTACCAATTTTTGGATATTTTTTGTTAATGTTTTGTTTACCAAATTGATGCTATGGACTTGCAATTATGCTTGAGCAATGCGTTATGAGCTTTGATTTGTGAAAATTAATGGCTTATGTTAGCAAAGTTAGTTGACCTCTTCTTTTTATCTTTTCTTTAAGACTTTGACTATTGTGGGTTTGAGCATAGTGAGATATAGAGAACGATAGTTGTGTGTGAAATGAGAAAATTCGATTTTTGTTTGTTTCTTCAATGTTTTAGCAATTGGAGTTTGATGATAATGGATTCTCTTGAATATTATCTTTCTTCAATGTTTTATCATGTATGTAACTATTGAGGGTTTGTTTTGTTGGTTTAGGAGTTTAGAGATTTTTAAATTGGGGGTTTCACAACAAATATATGATTCTTTTTTGGTTTTGGTAATTATTTGCTAACCATAAAAAAGAGATGCTCTCGGATCGTGTTCGAATGGACGCTTACAGATGAAATCACTTGAAATTCTCCAAATCAATTTCTTTTTATTGAATCTGCATACTTTTGAGGGGATGCTATAGCTTATTTCATGAAACCTTATAGAAGGGAACTTTTAATTTCAGTTCTGTATGATGTGTTGAAGTAGCAAGATATGGTGACTCATACTATGAATACTGAATGCATGTTTTTGTATCAAGAAACTCAGCAGATGTTTACATTATTTTGTTTTTCTTTGTGGGGTTTGAACTCAAAGAATAAGTCAAATAATTACTCATTTATTTATGCAGAAACATTTCGCATATTACATCATTGTATCTCACATATCGCACAGAAAGGTAAACATTATAATCACAAATAAAGTGCTCTTAATTGAAACACCGTATTAGGCATAATAGATATGTCCATGTGATCAAAAGATAAGGTTTTTGTTTTCCATTGAATGTGATTGTTATTATCATTTTATATCCAACCAAACAAATTACTTGATTAGGGAGAATGGACTTTTCGTTTGGATCTTTTAACAGCATCTCTATATATTCTTTCATTAGATTTTCAGTTAAGTTGAATATATAAAGAGAAACAATAGAATGTGGATATTGATTTATTGTTATGTACTGAATCTATTGATTGTAATGTATAATTGTTTTATATTATGTAGATCGAGATCGCCGTCGCAGCCAACTTCATCCCGATGTGCGTCCATATGTGATGATGGCGAGGACATGTTATTTAGAATGTGATCCAATGAGTGTAAGTGTCAGGCGCATCTATACATGGTGTTGTTATAAACAGTATCCTAATTACGTTAAACTTTGCTTACATTTATATTAATGTGTAGGCTCGAGCAAAATTGCCCGCGTGCTTTACCAGAGATGTGGGTCGAATCGGAAGCTATGTGATTTTGCAGAATATTAACAAAAACCAGATACAAGTTTCTATAGAGAGGAAACATACCAAGATTTATTTAACTCGGGGTTGGTCTCGCTTGAAAGATTTTATATTGTCTATGTTGTCGTTGGAATGATATAATTACTGGAGTTGTATATTTTGGTTAGTTATATTAGCTATAGTTAACTTATATCATTCCAACTTTGTTAATAACAATTTCAATATTAACAACCATGATTGACAACAACCGTAATTGGCTCCGTTGAACCCGTGCAACGCACGGGCTGCCTACTAGTTGTGTTTACACATTGGTGGGAGCTACACTAATTCATCTTTAATTGACTCATTGATAGCTTAGTCCCACCCATGTAAGAAGACAATTATGGATTATACTAGTAGTATTTGCTTTTTCCAATACCACATTTATGGATGCACCAAACCATGCACCATTTACCAATGATACCACCCTTAAATAATTGTGCAATTTATCAAAGGAGTGATGACCTTTCAAATGCAATTGCATAATAACGATACAGCACCCTCAATCAATGCATTTAGCTATTCCTTGAATGAGTGCTTTCATATTTCCAACTTCTACTTTCACCAATTATAACTCAGTTTCTACTTTGCTTTGAGACCATCAACTTCTCCAATATCCTAGTTTAAACAATGCATTTCGTTTTGTTTCTTTCATTACATAGCGTGATCTCTTCGTTGGATCCAAACAAAGCTGAGGCATGGAATCAATCTTGGCAAGAGTTCTGGAGGACACTAGTATCTCCTTACGAACCTTTGACCTAGTCTGTCTCTTGGCAAACCAAAGTTCCTGAATTTCTTGCAGGGACCTCTAATGGCTGATTTTTAGTATTGTGTTACTACCCATGGGGCTGCTTTAATCAAGCTACTGAGCTTTTTTGTTTCAAACAGTTAAGGCATAGTAAAAGTATAATAATAACTAAAATCTAGAGTCGAATAAAAGTATAATAATAACTAAAATCTCGAGTTGAAATAAACATCTCATCATATAATAATAATAATAAAACCTACAGTGTCAAAAACAAAATGGAGAATACTCAGCATAAATATGCATGTAAACTAATTGTAACAGTAGCTGTCTAGAAAACAATACTTGTGCACCCAAATTGCTTCAACCCCATATAAAGTAATTGTACAAGGCTTAAGACAGAAAAACAAATTTTCTGTCAATTAGGTTTTAATTTACAAAGTTCAACATCAAGTAAATCTCCTACACTCCATTACTTACTGTCATTGACAACCCGCTAGTTTCCATCAACTTGTCTATTATCTTTTGTAATGCTGCAGCGCTCACAACACAATCTTTATCTGCAAAGCAAGATCTACCTTCTTCAGCTGCCTTACAAAGTTGTGGATCTAAAGGAACCTTACCAAGAAAGGGTACATCCATCTCATTGCACATTTTTATCGCTCCACCACCACTACTATCAAATACTTCACTGCAGGCGATTACATTCAGCATTTCAGGTGCCTTTTCTCTCATATATTCCGATATCCACTCTGTAACATCTTTCATCTCACCATTATCCGTAATCTTCATAAACTTTAAATTTGAGATGGGCTGGGCCAGACCACTCATATTCTCTACAACCCCAAGAACTTTCACTCCAACTTTCTTGCAAAAATTCACTTCTTTTTTCACATCAATAAGAGAGACTTGTTGAGGAGTAGTAACTATGATAGCACCATCTACATTGGCGGCATCTAGGCATTGAACTATTGAAATGTGTTCATCTGAGGTTCCAGGTGGAGCATCAACAATTAGGAAATCAAGTTCACCCCAATAAACGTCTTTTAAAAACTGCTTGATAAGCCCATTTTTGCGAGGACCTCTCCATATAACAGCTTCATCTGGATTAGGAAGCATGAACCCAATTGACATGACCCCAAGATTAGATTCCACATAGACAGGAGACCACCCAAGGTTGCTCTGGTGTATCTCTTGACCTTCTAGGCCAAGCATCTTTGGGATGCTTGGACCACAAATGTCAATGTCAAGAAGACCAACTTGAAAATCCCTTGCAGCTAAAGCAAATGCCAGCTGAGCAGAAAAAGTGCTCTTGCCAACACCTCCCTTTCCGGACAAGACCAGTATCTTATGTTTCACAGTGGCCATTCTTTCTGCAATGGCAGCCATATCTGCAAAAACAAATGAAAAATACAATGTGACCAAAATTCTAAAACTTGAAGGAAATTCAATTGCTCAACATCAAGATAAAAATATATCAAGAAAGCAGGTATTTCCACTTTGAAATAATGGCAAAATAAAAGGATCCGGTGAGAATATTTCTAGGTTCTAAAGTATTCAGTTTCAGAGGAAAAACATGCCGTTCAAATATCTTAATCATCCTTCAAACTCTTATTGGAGAGAATGCATTATGTAAATCATGTCTGGCGAATTCTACAAGCCTGGTGTCATCGGAAGCATGATGAGAGACCACTAAAACATGAAATGTAATTCAGTTCATAGTTGTTACTCACTCGTTGATTGCATAGCATAGATAAAAAACCGCTGTGTCCATCCCTATTCCTTGGACTGTGCAGTTGAATGATATTTCTAATACCTTGGAGAAATTATGTATGATGCTGAACCACAACTAAGTTAGGTCCATTAGAGTTATACTAGAATTACAAAAATATGTAAAGAGAAAAGATGAAAAGCTCTTTTATGCAGAGCAGTGACAGAAGGCTGTTTGGCAATGTGTTACAAACATCTTGTCACAAATCAAAGATGCACTCTGTTTTGAGAACTGTAGTAGGTACTCACAGTCAGTATCCAGTGAACACACTAACTACAGTTTGAGTATTTTAATATGACCAGATGGCTTAAGTCTTTAAAAAGCTATTGGATACAGCACTGCAGCTAATGCTCTTCGATGCAAGACTAATGCAAACACCTTGTAACTAAGAATGGATGCATTCTATTTTGGGACCTTTAGCATGTGCTCAAAGTCCATCGCCCTCCCGCACGAGCAACATACTAGCTATGATTTGTGACTTTGGGTTTTTTACTATGACCACTTGGCTAAAAAAGTTACTATCTTGTAAGGATCATGTGAAGTCTACTACCTAATAGTAAACCTACTTCCTCTCTTTTTGTGTTGATTCTTATTCTTTATTCACTTAGTGCAGACAAATGCATCAAACACAAAACATGATGCCAACTTCAGAAATTGAATAAATCATCAACACAAAACAACACGCCTACCCACTATGCAAACATGGAGTAATAAATCAAGTAATTACCTGGGTCAGGTCCTTTAGGAGCAGTGGCACAAATTTGCTGGTTTGGGCATCCTTCACATGCATCAGATTTTCCAGCAGAATCAGACTGAGGACCAGGACAGTCTGTGTATGTAAATAACACAAAAATTATATTCATTGGAATTAATTAGAATATACATATTAGGTTTTGCTATACAGAAAGGTTTAGCTGCATGCACAGCTTGTTGCTCGTCTACCTTTTGTTCATGTGTAATTATCCTATATATATATACACGTAATATATTATATAGTGGCAAAGTAAATTATTGATACATACGTTCGTTGGCATCCTGAGGTATATCTCCGTTCTCCATGGAATCTGTTGAAGAAAAAGGAAAAACGAAAATCAAATTATTTATTTTAGGGTTGAATAGTAGCAATTAGCAAACATGAAACTTGCTATGTTAACAGAATAAAGGAAATAGCAATAATCAAGTACATAATAATCACAATTTTGGTCTGATGTTTAACCTTAATTAAGCAAATTCAAAATGACAAAGAAATTAGGGTTATGGAGAAAAGAAAGGGGGAAGATTGAAAACAAGAAAACACAACTTACAGTTACTGAGTGGCGGCGGTGGAGACGTGGTCGTGACGGCGGTGTAGAATAAAGAAGAAGAGAGAGTCGTATACGGATCGGGATTACATGACTTTTGCGCGGGCAAAGTCATGGTGACTTTGGACACATCCCATCCGTTTGATGAATCAAGTGGATCAAAATACGCCACGTGTCCTTTTAATAAAAAGTTAATTATCACCTCCAAAAAATCTGAACCCAAAACACACGCCTCCTTCCATAGTCATCGTTCCGATGCGGTGTCGGTCTCAACCACCATCAACTGGAGAGGATCAATTGAACAGGATCTCAACCACCATCAACTTCAACATGTTCTTGGCTTTCATTATTAGATCCACATGTTTCATTCACTACAAAAATGGAGAGGATAAAGACCATTTTTTTTCTGCTTAAAATGGCGACCCTTCAAGTAGCGTTTTTATGCCTTCACCTTCACGGATCGGTTTCTTCAACCATCACAGATGCAACGCCGGTGGTACGACTAATGACGGTGGTGGTGGTGTGAGTCAACTATGGTGAGATTGAAAATTGGAAATCGTGTGGGTGAACCGTCATAAAAAATCACCTGTTTTGAGTTACAAGGATAAGTAAGGACACGTGGTATGTTTCGGTTTACTCGATTGATCAAACGGATGATCTCTTGAAGTTACAAATATTATGCAACCTTTTAAGTTATAAAATTTAGAAAATTTAGTCCTCCTATTATTACTCTTTTAATCCCCTTTTATCTTTATTTCATGTCATTTTTGTTCTTCATCTTTGTTTGTTTATGGTCTTTTGAACTTCAAATTCATGATTTTCTTTTCGATCATAACATATATTTATGATTGAGAGTGCATAGAGAAATAAAATCATAGATTTAAAGATTGAAATTCATATCCAAATATAAAAAAATAACTAAAGTACCGTAAAAAAAAATATAAATGACTAAATCATTATTTGAAATTAAATTAAAGAGAGTAATTTTACTCTTATTTTTCTATCAATTCAAGTTAGAAAATAAGCGTACTAAATACTATCATTTTTTCAAAATGATTCAAATAATAAAATATTTGTCAACGATGTGTTTTATATAGGATTTTAGAGGTCTTTTTTGCCAGTTGGAAAGCTGCCCTAGGAGAGGTAACATAGAGGAGGCTAGTTCCAACTAGGGGTGGGCAAACAAAAAAACGAACCGAATCGCTGAACTAAACCGAATCAAAAAAACTGAACCATAACCAACAGTTTTAAAACTAAACTGAAACGGTTCGGTTCGGTTCATGATTATCAGTTTGGTTCGGTTCAGTTCTCTTAATTAATGGTTTGGTTCTTTTTAGTGAAAAGTTAGTTATGGTTTGGTTCAGAACCATAAAACCAAACCATTTTAACAGTTAGGTTCAGTTTAGTTTAAAAGATAAACAATTCAATTCGGTTCAATTACTATAAATTTTAAAAATAGTTTGGTCACCTCTCAGCTTCGTAGGATTTGAGTCGAGACGAAGTTCTGACCATCCGTCAGAGAAAATAGAATCGTTGGCTCTGTATCAATGGAATCTCATTACCCATACATAACAAATTGTTGTTATATATAAACTTTCAGTTCAATCTAATTTTCCTCCAAAACTAAATCATGTCCACCCCTTGTTCCAACACCACTCAAATTAGTGCACAAGACTTAAGTGCCTTATGCACCATGGAACAAATTAAAATAATAAGTTAAAATAATAGAATATGTCTCAAATTTTACTTATTATTTTAACTTGTTCCATGATAATATTTTACTTGTTATTTTAACTTATTACTTAAGAAAAATGAAAAGGATACTAATTAAGTAATTAATTTAAATATTATTTTTAATTCAAACATCTGCAGCAGTTAACCAATTTATTACAACAGTTTCACACTTTCACTGACCCGCCACAGTTAGCAATATCACAACCGTCACATTTATTTAATTCATCATATTGGTTCAAATACTTCACAATTAACTTTTTTAGTGGCGGTTTCATGTCAACCGCTGCAGTAATCACACCATTAGACAATTTTTTGAGCCACCATTGTCACGTTATATTTATTACGTGATTTCATTGAATTGTCAGAATTCTTCTATATTATGTTTATTTTTTTTAAAAATATAATATGCAAGTTTTGGTACTATGTTTCTATTTTATACACAATTCTACATACCCAAAAATAAAATGAAAGGGTTGCTTTGGTAAGGTTCCAATATTAATTACATCGTTGTGCTGTTGCATATAGTTTTTCTTCACTAAATTTAGATCCTAACAACAATGATCTAGCTAATACAAAATTGGCACTCTCCAACAAACAAAACTCACAAATGTTTTAACAAATTAACTAACACAATTAACAACATATTACATGTTATTAGGTAATAACAATAACAATAATCTAACATGTTTTTTTTTCCTGTAAAAAAAGCATGTTAGATTATTGTTATTGTTATTACATTTACAACATTTGTAATTAATCAATTAGGAGAATATATGTTACTTAATTACTTGTTTGTAAATTTGTAAAGGAAGCTAACCAATCACCAAAGAGAAATATAGCTAGAATTAATCAATTAATCATATCATACAGAGAAAATTATCATGTCTCGTATGAATGCAGATAAGAAGCTTGGTGCAGGGCGTGTGGTGGCCGTGGCAATCGAGAATAATAAAACAAGCCAACAAGCAGCAAAATGGGCCGTCGAAAATCTTCTTCCCAAAGATCAATGCCTCTTTCTCATCCATGTTAAACAAACAACCAATGGAGATATGAATGGAGATGCCATGGATAGTGAATCTAAAGATCTTTTTGATTCATTTCGTGTTTTCTGCAATAGAAAAAATGTAAGGACATCGTGTTTTTAATCCAATAAAAAAAGAGCGAAAGAGGAATAACGAATGTTTATTAATTTGGTAATGATTTGTAATTGCAGATACAATGCAAAGAAATATTGTTGGAGGAAACAGATATATCAAAGGCATTGATAGATTGCATTTCAGTTCATGCTATCGAGCTTCTTGTATTAGGGGCATCATCAAAGGGTGGTCTTGTTAGGTACATAATAGTAACAATAACAAATATAATATTAATTAATTTCAAATGTTTAATTAATTTATATGACTGTAAAAAAAATCAATTTAGATGATGTATGTATGTATGTATGTATAATAGAATGTTGTGATGATGAACAATTTATGACAGAAGATTTAGGACAACGGATGTTCCAACCACAGTTTCAAAAGCAGCACCACCATTCTGCACAGTATATATAATATCTAAAGGCAAAATCTCAAGTGTGAGATCTGCAACATCTCCAATTCCAAAACCAATATCAGCAATTGTAGCACCACCAACACCAACACGTAGTCACCAATTCCAACAGCCACATGCAATGTCAACTCGAAGTGCCGAAAGACCAGACCCCCAAATGACACGCAGCTACCCACCACGACGTATGTATCCATCTCACTCAACACTTCAGAATACACACCGCTTTTTATTATTATTATTATTATTATTATTAATTGTATGTATGAATATACATATACAGCAGCTTTATCGGAGAGGAATACAACATATGGCATGATCCATGGTCTGGATGATGAACAAGAAATGATGTATGTTGTTACAATATACTAACTTCATTTAATCTAATGATTTCATATGTACTATAATTGATTGATGCTGATTAATGAAGTTGATGATGATTAAATGATCAGATCACCATTCAACAGGAGAGGACATAAAGCATACGAGTCATCACTTCATGATTCAGATATATCATTTGTGAGCAGTGGAAGACCGAGTATTGATCGAATATTCCCTTCATTGTATAACATTGATGATCTAGACACTACTAGTATTAGTAGTGGAATTCCCAACATTAGGCTTTCGGGTGGCTCTGATTTTGATGCAATAAGCAGCTTTGCTTCATCCTCTTCTGGGGGAGGAGGAGGTGGAGGACAAAACTCAATTGACTTGTCCTCTCCTATGGATAACTATTCATTCGGCTCCCAAAACAGTTCTGGTCCTAATTCCTCCTCATCAAGGTTATCTGACTCCACCGATGAAGTCGAAGCAGAGATGAGGAGGCTCAAGCTTGAACTCAAACAGACAATGGAAATGTACAGTTCAGCTTGCAAAGAAGCACTCACGGCAAAGCAGAAGGCGATGGAACTTCAACGTTGGAAATCCGAAGAAGAAAAGAAATTGGAAGAGGCAAGAGAAGGTGAAGGAGCAGCTATGGCTATGGTAGAGTTGGAGCAAGAAAAATATAAAGCTGCACTCAAAGCAGCTGAAGCATCTCAAAGAATTGCAACATTGGAAGCACAAAAACGAATGAAGGTAGAGAGAAAAGGAGAAATAGAAGCAAGTCAGAGGAAGAAGGTAGAAGATTCTTATAGTCCAGCACATTACACCAGTGCCAGATATAGACGATACAGTATTGAGGAAATTGAAGAGGCAACAAATCAATTTTCAGATAGTCTCAAAATTGGTGAAGGAGGGTATGGTCCTGTTTATAGATGTGAACTTGATCATACACAGGTTGCTATCAAAGTGTTGAAATCAGATGCAGCTCAAGGAAGGGCGCAATTTAACCAGGAAATTGAAGTGTTGAGTTCTATAAGACATCCAAACATGGTGCTTCTGTTAGGAGCATGTCCTGAATATGGTTGCATAGTGTATGAGTACATGGGTAATGGAAGTTTGGAGGATTGTTTGTTCAGAAAAGATAAGAGACCACCTCTTCCTTGGCAGTTGAGATTTCAAATTGCTGCTGAGATAGCTACTGGACTCCTTTTTCTTCACCAAAATAAACCGGAACCGATTGTGCACCGTGACTTAAAACCTGGAAACATTTTACTTGACCGGAACTATGTGAGCAAGATTGGTGATGTTGGCTTGGCAAGGCTTGTTCCTCCTTCTGTTCAAGACACTGTCACACAGTATCGCATGACGTCAACTGCTGGAACGTTTTGTTACATTGACCCTGAGTACCAACAAACCGGCATGCTAGGCATCAAATCTGATATTTACTCACTTGGAATAATGCTTTTGCAAGTTGTTACCGCCAAGCCTCCGATGGGTTTGACGCATCACGTTGGTAGATCTATTGACAAGGGAACTTTTCCTGACATGCTTGATCCTGCTGTTCAAGACTGGCCTATTGAACATGCCTTGCATTTCACCAAACTTGCCCTTCAGTGTGCTGAAATGAGGAGAAAAGATAGACCTGATCTTGGAAAAGTTGTACTTCCTGAGCTCAACAAACTCAGAATATTTGCCGAAGAAAACATGCCTATGATGATGTTTAGAGGAGCATTCAATCCCAGAGGTAGCAGCAACTATTTCATCAACTCCACATCTTCTACCCATGAAGTGAGTCAATTCATTTAATTTAATCAATAATATAATATCACATTGACATCATCAGATTAATATTGAATTATATGTATGTATGTTTTGTTTAAGGACATTGTGAGTGAATCCAATTCTTTGTCTGGCATCTCCGGATATGAAAGCCGTTCAAGCGCATCATCACTGGGGTGATTGTAATGGTCAGAGTACAGTTATTTAAAGATTTCCTTTTATTAGCTTGACAACTTCACATCAGGAAACCACATGCAAGTCAAGTTTAAGGTTACCTACCATGCATATGGATGCATGATGCACCTTTGATGAAATTAAGTATCCAATGCAAAATTTGTAATTCACAATTTCAAAAGGATAATATACTTGTGCCATGAATTTTGTCTGTAAATGAAATCCAATTTCCATTATATAGTAAGTCACGTAAAAGTGAAAGTTTGTCATATGCTTTTATCGATCTAATTCTATACGGTAACCTAATGTACTAATATATGGAAGAATAGTGAACATGTTACATTATTGTAAAAAAAAAAAAAGTGAACATGTTACTGAACTACATTTAAGTATTATCACCGTCAGAGCTGCTGCAAGCTTGATTCCGGAGGCTACTGCTTCCGAAAACACCATCCAATCAATAAGTTATAGTTTATCAGATGAATTAAATGGTAAACAAAGGTTGATTTTGTCAATTTTATACTAAGGTCAACAAAATGATCATATTTAACATCAGAGCTTTGAAACATTATTGATCTTGCCAATTAAGAATGAGCGCAAGCTAAAAGACATAGCTAAAGATAAAAATTAAACGATTGGACTTACTCCCACCAGTAGAACATCTTCCTCATGATCTACATATAGACAAGTTTCCAGCCTAATCCATCTAGGGAGCACCACTATTCAAGTATGTTTGTGAACCAATACTTCCATGATTTTGATTTTTGGAGATGTTGAGAGAAGACTTAACTTTAGAGCTTGGATGTAAATCTTTTAACAATTTTGCATTTGATGACACAGTTTCATAGGCACATGAACTCATTAATGTCGCAGTAGACTAAGGAATTGAGAATTTTGAAGCACGAGAGGAATTTTGAAGACAGAGAGACCTTGAGCAAGTTGAGTTGGTTGCCGCAGTGAAGAAGATTGTTGTGCCAAGAGCATTTGTTTTACAATATCTGCTTCCAGCACATAGAATTAAAGTGAGGCACATTCTTGTTCCTGAATCTTCGGTTTCAAACATCATCCAAAACCTCAAGCTAGTGTAGTGATATTTGGTGTCTGTACACTGTCTTGTAGTACTTTGCTTAAAGAATACTAATTTGATGGACTAGTCCTGCAATCTGTTGGGAAAACAATAAGAAAGAATCTTCACACAATAAGTAAAAATAAACAAAAACAATCAACAATAAAAATTTATTACTAGTTGCAAGATAAAGCACAGAGTAAGATGCAATATTACACCTAAAAGCAATGCAAAAAAGGGGGTAACTTCCTAAAGAATATTTAGAGATTTGACCAGATCCTTCTGTTTTCACTTGTGAATTGATGTTCTTACTAAACTGCATTTTATAGAGAGAAAGCTGAGTTGCTTGCAGAAACATGTGACTCCATGTATGGTGCGGGAAGCTCTATTTTTCTCTCATTTGAATCAGTACTATCTCGTGGTTGAGGAATACTTATATTGGGCATAATTCTAAATGATAAAAATATGTAGACATATACTCACAAATGAAAAAATGTAACAGAAAAATAAATTGGTCACATCTTTAACATAATTTCATCATTTATCTTTGAATTTCTTTTATTTATGCGAGTGTGCCTAAACATTTATATTTAGTTTTGTGCCCATATAAGTGTTCCTCCTTCTCGACCTACCCAAGCTGGAGGACTCACTACATCACATATATCACCATGATAACACGTAGGGGGTGTAATCAGTTCAATATGGACCGATTTTTAGTATAAAAAAAAAGTCCAAACCAATAAAAATCATCATTTCGGTTTGATTAAGTTTTTAGTGTTTTTTCCTAAATTAAGTTTTTAGTTTTTTTCCTAAAATTGATTCAAACTAACCAGTTTAGTTCGGTGCAGTTAACCAGTCTAAAACGTTTCTTTTTTCAAACAATAAATTCATCCTATTTATTCTCTTTTTTGGTGTATTTTCTGCTATAATAATTGTTTTCAAACTATAACTTTTCTGTTCAAACTATTTCATGCTCTCTATTTTTAAACTACTTCAAATTGAATACATTCATCTTGAAATTAAATAAATCCATACAACATACCCAAAATGATCATAGTTAACAATCAAATACAAATAAATCCATACTACATAGATGTACCAAAAAAAATATCATACTACATAGTCAAAAAGATGATAGTTCACCATCAAATTAAAAAAATAAAAATACAAACACCATGAAATTAAGTTCACCATCAAATTACAAAAAAAGTTCAAGAGTCATTAAAATCTATGTCTTCTTCATCATCACTTCCTCCACCACTAGATTCCTCTTCATAATCCTCATCCTTTTCATCATCACTTCCTCCACCACTAGATTCCTCTTCATCATCCTCTCCATCTCCAACATATTCTTGATCACCAAATTCATCATCCACTACTACCATTGCTTTTGTTTTTGGCTTAGATCTAGATGAAGAAGGTGGAGGTGGTGGAGGCCTAGGTGCAGATGTTGTTGCCTTCTTCTGCAATGATGCTTGACTCCTAATGTTGATTGTAGGCTCAGCAGCACCACTTGCAATATCAACATCTAGCCAAGACAAATCATCACCATCAAACACTAAGAATAAAGAAAAGAATTTAGAAAAGAAACATCATATTTTAGAAAAAGAATAAAGAAAAGAAACAGAGCTAATATAGAAACACAGCAAACACAGGAAGTAAAAAAAAACGCAAGAGAAAGTGAGCAAGAGCAAGAGTGAGAAAGTGAGCAAAAGAAAGTGAGAAACCAGCCGGCTATGAAGAGAAGCTGAGAAGTGAGAACGATGATGATGAAATGATGATGAGGCAGTGAAGAGAAGAGAGAATGAGAGAGGCGTTCAATGATGAAACGGTGAAGAGAAGAGAGAGGCGTATGGAATAGAGAGAAGAGAGAGACGTGCGTGAAAATGGAATATGGATTAGGTTTATGAAAATCTCAATATTACCTTTCAAATGGTTAACATTTTAAGGGCAAAACCGTCATTTTGTCCCAGTTTTAAATTGCACCGCCCCAACCCCGTCTTACCCGCAATTGCGCCCG
Organism: Trifolium subterraneum; assembly: GCA_951799995.1. Classification (NCBI taxonomy): domain Eukaryota; kingdom Viridiplantae; phylum Streptophyta; class Magnoliopsida; order Fabales; family Fabaceae; genus Trifolium; species Trifolium subterraneum. The sequence goes on from OX637466.1 coordinate 276,824, forward strand.
CTCCATCCCACTTTACCCAACCGCTCCGCTTCATCATGCCTAGGAGCGGTCGCCGCGAATTTTCCGCTATTGCGGCCGTGACAGCCGCTATTAACAACATAGGTTAATGATATACATCGGTTGATTGAGTTCGTCGGTTCTGCAGTTTTTAAAAATGAAAACCGAGAGCCGAACCAACAAAAAAAAATTCTTTCAGTTTGGTTTGGATTTTCGGTTTAATTGGTTTTGTCTGATGAGCTTACACCCCTAATAACATGGCTCAAAAATCCTTAGTATCAACATTTCATTAAAAAAAAAGGGTGCTGGATTAACATTTACTTTTTGATACATTATACACCAGATGAGAATTTCATGTCTTTCAAGTCATTAGCAAATCAGTGTAAAAATCATACTTCACCATTGGAAAAAATACATCACTAGTCGCAATAATATACTACTTCATAAGGACCTGAAGATGAATTAAAAAATAACATAAAATGGATGTACTGAAAAATAGAAGTTGGAAGGTGTAGAATTAAAAGATATATAAATTAATAGACAAGTTACACCTGAACAACCTAAATTTTATCATAAGAACTTTGGTGCATCAAGTTTAAAATCATACATTTGAACCCTTGTGATCCAGTTAAAAAAATTTATGTACCTTGCTCAGATTCAACACGAGAGCGCTTCCTCACATAGTTTTCTTGCAGTGGCTTAGGTATTTGAAATGAGAACCGCGAAAGATTTACATCATCTGCCAAGTACTCTGGATGATCCGCTAAGAACCTAAGAACACAAGCACCGGGAGCGAAATATAAGAAAGATGAAAGTTAACGTTTAATAATAATGACGACAATAATTCAATTAAGACACAGTAGCTTTCAATGTCACATTGTAGTGATAGTAAAGCAGAAGCAGCAGGAACATACTTCTGGACCTCAACCTTTGAGCGCAATTTCTTGCCTGATGGTGCTACATAGTATCTGAAATATTAAAACAAAATCAAAACAGTCACAAAATGAAGATAAACAAATCAAAGTTTCCATGAGAGAGGGTAGACTTTCTAGCCCAAATATTCATAATAATGAATGGAGAACAGTGGTATCGTATCATTGTATTATTTTTATTCTAATAACAGATAAAAAGAATCACCACTAATGGATGCATACATATCTGCAAATTTGCTGCATCCTTCACCTCTGATTTTTAGCAGTCGCTGCCATCCACATGGAGGTTGTGCGATGCTTGGCTCATCAATAGCCCAAATGCTACTGCCATCCTGAGAAATATCCTCTGCATCATCACAAGATACATAAGGTTGCCACTCACGAGCTTTTTTACAAACAAAAGGATGTTTAAGGTTATCTTCACGTATTTTTTCATATATTTCCTTTGTTGGAATCAACCTCCATTTAAGACACGAATGACATTGAACGGCAAAATCATACTCTTCTGGCAAAACTCTAGGATGCTTTTGATTTTTTGGCGTAAGCGAAAAATTCCCACGATGCATTTGATTTTTCTAGGAGTCTAGCACCTGATACATTCAAAAAATGGATCAGAGAAATAATAAAAAATAATAATGTTAAACGACAAGCCTTATGAAATTCGTAATCACGCAAAAGCGCATTCTTGAATAAATTCAACACTTGAAGATAATTTTCTAATATGTAAATCAAATCTTACTATGAATCATAAAATACACAATAAATAAATATATGTTGATATATCACATGTGAATTTCAAAATAGTTCCAGATACACATCATAAGTCAAAGGGAGGGTGGAAATAACACAATAAAACGACAAATGGAAAGAGGGATCAAGTAGGGTCATAACCTTAACATAAATATGAACATAATAAAATAGTCATTAGGGACCAAAAATCATGTTAGGATGAAAATATCTCATTTTTATTTTTAGGAACTAAAATAAAAATTCACTATATTTATAGGAACAAAAAACTTATTTAACCCTATTGTTAAACAACAGGCCTCATGAAATTCTTAATTGCGCTGCGCATTCATGAATAAATTCAACACTTTGAAGATAATTTTTATTTTCATGTTTCTTGAGACTATATATTAATTCCTTCAAGATCTATGTGCATCTTCTTTTGTCCATTCATTAATTAAGAATTAGGCACAACCAAGACTATTGATTTGAGAATCAAATCATTAATCAGAAGAACTATTTTCTAATCTGTGAATCAAATCTTATTATGAATCGTAAAATACACAATCAATAAAGAATAGCATTTGAAGTAAAAACAAGTAACATAAGCAAACAAAGATAAGTTTATATATCATATGTGAATTTCAAAATATTTCCAGATCCACATCATAACTGTGAGAGAGGTTAGCAATAGCACAAGAAAGAAGCAAATGGAAAGAGAGAGTAAGTCGTGCCAAAGAGAGAGTATAGCCTTCAAACAAGATAAGGGGATATAAAAAACATAGAATAAGAGAAGAGATGGTATGAATCAATATGTGGGTATGAAGAATACAAAACTCATACCTAGGAGGGAAGGAGCACCGAAATCACTAAGCTACGGCTGTAAGTTTGTGAACCTAAATTAGGTATTGAAAGTTCGATTTCGGCTTATTTTTTCCCATTTAAAGATAAAATGAAAATAACCCTAGTGGGCCTTTTAGAAACCGGCTCATACGGCCTGGTCCTTTCTTGGGCTGCACCATCAATAGGATTGTTATCTTGTGATCCAGCGATATTCATGATTCATGTAAATCAGGATTCATGCCGGGATTCAGGCCCAAAAGAGATATGTGCTTTTATATGTATCAATTGCACTCGATATCATTTCAAATCAAGATACGAGCCGCAACGTCGCATAATAGTAACAACATTGGGAACGACATCCACAACCCACATAAAGGTTAGTAAACCCATTTTGGCCCTTGCAAACTAGGTAGCAAATTTGTAAACAATCTAAAAGCTAGCCCAAGCTCAAACGAAGATGCCACATGACAAAGCAAAAAATCCAAAATTTAAATACTATTTTGGAAAGTATATATAATCCTGTGAGTATGCAAGTTGAATATGACAAAAAAGAGAACAGAAGTCATAACCAAATATAGAAAGTGGCAAAGGATCTAGATTCATACCTAGCTCTAAGCATAAGGGAACCAAGTTACTAAATTAGAAATGTAATACATCATAAAGGCCATAGCTAGAAAGTTATAACATAGATAAATATCCAAATTTATGGTTTGATTTGAGTTTAAAACTGGTTTACAGATTCCACTAAACACATTGCAAGAACAAAATGAACCCATTTCAAGTTTTGAACCAAACACAGATCAACAATAAATATGTCTTTTTTCAGAAAAAATATGCTAACACTTGATTGACACAGTGACTATAGAATAATTTTGAATGTGTTTCCGTTTTGGGCAAAGAACGAATTGATGGATACGGTAAAGAAATGGATAGAAATTGACCTGAGAAGATGCACGTTGTGGCTGAGCAAAAAGGTAACATTCTCATGTTGAGTTGAAGATGATGAATGAATGAATGAATCAACAATTTTCAAAACAATGATTTTGGAAGATTCACCACCAGACCCGCCGCAACGCTTGTCATAGCTCTTCTTCTCTCAATTCTCTCACTATTTTCTTCTTATTTGATTTTTGGTAATTAAACATCTCACTATTAGTATTTTTATTTTATTTTAGAGTCAAATATAGTCCTACTTTTTTTATGGTGAAAAAATCCTACAATTTTAATGGAATGTTGACTTGCACCTATTTTTATTTTTATTAAAAATATAGGGACTACTGTTGAGTATAAAGCAAAATGTAGAAACTAAAAATATATTTAATTTTTTATTTATTTATTTTAATAAAAATAGGTGTCAAGTCCGCTGTTAAAATTTTAATAGCGAGGACTAAATGTAGTAACAGAAAATATTGTACGATTTTTTTTTTCACCAGAAAAAATATAGAATATAGGAATTAAATACGTATTTAACCCTTTATAAAACACAAAAATTATAACTATCGTTCATCCGCTACTTAAGTCGCGAAACATCCTACGCAGTACGTTCACTACTTAAGTAGCGGATGGACGGTGGTCGTAATTTTTGTGATTTTTTGGTAACAGTCAATGGTCAATGGACGGTGGGAGCTTTGATTGGCGGTCCATGCCCAATGAAATTAAAGCCAGGATTCTAAATTGAACTCTTCCCTTTCATTTTTTTTTTCTCATTCTCATTTATTCTCCGATTTCTTCTCTCAAATTTTTATTTAGTTTAGTGTTTGTTGTAGTTTGGCGGTCCATGCCCAATGAAATTAAAGCCAGGATTCTAAATTGAAAGAATGTACATTTCTCAAAAACTTACCCGCATAACTGTGCAAATCCTAAAAATTTAACAAACTCTTCTTAGCAAAATAGAGAATACGAAACAATAATTTTTACTCGTCATATTTTCTTTTGGTTTACAACGGAGCTCGTCATGCTTTAGGATGAGACACATTCTCTCATCTAAATTTCTATTGAAAAAATAAATTTTATTGTTAAAAGCATTAGTTTTCCCTATAAGTTTTTTTTATTAGTTTAGGTTGAAATCACACACTAGTTTTGCATATTAAATAAGTGGGATTGGGTTGAAGGCTCGAAGCTCAATTTCTCTTTCATCATATGGTGTGTTTGATCAGATAAAAAAATAGGGACTTTGACTGAACAACTTTTTTTGTACCCTATTTGATTTAGAGACTGTTTTTGGGACTGGACAAATATGTAGTAAGGGACAGGACAAAAACAAGAATTATTGTCGGTCACTAAACCACAACACAACTCTTTGTCCACAGTACAACTAGAAAAAATACGAATATCCATTTTATGTTCGAATATAAAAAATATTATATCTTTATCTCATTCCAATACAGATTTGTCAAATCCTACATTATCTTATTCTGTATTGTACTATTATGTCCAGTACCTACTGTTTTGCAAATAAAATGCACTCGTGTTATTAGAAACTGGAAATGCAGGGGTTATAATGGTCATTTTACTAGGGTAAAGTTGATAAATCAATTGGATTGATGCAAAATGGCTTCACAAAACTAGTATAGTTGGGGCTATGCTAGGATTAAAAACTATAATTAATTTGATAGTAACACGAAAAAAATGGTAGGCTAAAATGCACCCGGTATCCCTTAATTTCTGATTATCTATACATATGTTGGGAGATTAAATCTGGTAGGCTAAAGTACCAAATTTTTTGTCATCTCAGCAACAATATTCTTCTCATTCTGATTCAAACGATAGTAAGTTTCCATTTTTTTGGTTGTTAGACGAAATTGTAAAGTAATTGGAAACTCACACATATAAAGTGGAATGACCATGGATCGAACTCCGGTCATGACGTCCAACACTAGCAATTTCGGTATTTATACCATTTGAGCTAGGATTTGTGGACGTAAGTTTCCATTTTTTATTACCAAAAAATAACGACACACTCTAAATATTTCTTAATATACAACCCCATATAGCGAACAAGTTGGATTTGTCTCATATATAAAATCCTACCGGATTCTATCTATCGGTAGACGTGAATCTTATGTAGCGAAGGTTTCTAGATACTGATAGGTGTAAAATTAATCAGAAATTGAGTGGCGTGCATTTTAGCATACCAGATTGTTTTTTTTTTTACTCATTTAGCCTACTAGATTTTATCTTCCAATAAATGATACCTAATTTTAACTCCCATAAAGTACTTTAAGGGTCAAATTTTAAAATATTTGAAAGAACTTGGAACAATTAAAAGGACGAAGAGCAATTTCCTTTTTTTTTTTTTTTTCCTTCTATACATTGTTCCCTTTTTTCTATCACCATTAGAAAGAGTTAAAAAATTATTTTACTCTTTTAATTTTTTTATATTATTTTAATTTTCTCAAACAATAAAAAAATAAAGACAAAACTTACGTGCATTTTCATACATGTATTTCTTACTTTTCCACTCACAAAGAGGTAGTTATTTGTGTTTGTTCATTTTGAAAAAATAAAAGAAAATTATTTTTTAATAAAAAAAACTATCTCTTTGTGAGTGGAAAAGTAAGAAATGCATGTAAGTTTTATCCAAAAAATAATTCAAACCAGAGAGTTAACTCTCAAAAAAAGTTAAAATAGAGCTATCACAAGTAAGATGACTTCTCTTCCCCTTTCGATTTTTTTTTTACTCTGAATAAAATTTTTGGAATGTGTTTTTCGAATTTAAACTAGAAAAATTTTCAAAAAACGCATTACGAAATTTTTATATAAGGGCAAAATTAGAAATTTGGGAGGAAAAGAGAGTCACAAGGGGGAGGGGAATTTTTCCACAAGTAATAGGATACATCATACCACATTTTTTTTATTGTGTTTACAACTTAGGAATTTTTATTTTTCAAAAAATCCAAATGTATTATATTTTAAAAAAATCCAAAAAATTAAAAAAATCCAAAAATTTCTTGTTTTTATTTTGTTATTATTAGAAGATTTTGTTTTATTTTATTCTGATCTTGTTTTTTATTGTTAGATTATTTTTTTATTGTTGAATTTTGGGAGATAGTGCATCAAGCTGATCGCAATATTGTTAGATTCTATTTTTAAGTTTTATTATTACAAGAGTTAGATTCTATTTTGAGTTTTATTATTATAGATCCACTCTATTAATTTTCACGCGCACCCTACGCATTTATCAAAATATTTCCGTCTGCTATTTAAGTAGTGGATACCCTCTAAAAATACCATACCTTTATAACGCCTACTACTTAAGTAGCGGACGATATTTTTTTAAAAATTCTAATCTTTATAATATCGGCTACTTAAGACGCGCGAGTAACCGAGATGAGAGCTCTTCTTATTATTACAAGAAAATGGGCCAGACTTGGACCTTACAAAGCCCAACTTGAGTCATCACCCTTTCCCAGTCCTATAAAAGAGCAGCGACGTAAGTCATTCAACGAGAGCAACATTATTACTTTGAAGAATTGGAGAATCAAAAAGCAAAATAAAACTCTGTGTAATTAGCTCTGCTAGGGTTAAACAACTATAACTAATTTGAACGTAACAGAACAAAAATAGAAATGAATTTAGAAGCTGAACAAGAATACGATCCTGCAATGATGATGGATGAAGATGACGATGAAGAAATCACTCAAGAAGATGCTTGGACCGTCATTTCATCATACTTTGAAACCAAAGGTTTAGTTCGTCAACAACTTGATTCATTCAATGAGTTCATCCAAAATACAATGCAGGAAATCGTTGATGAATCTGCTGATATTGAAATTCGACCTGAATCACAGCATAATCCAACTCACCAATCTGATTTCGTCGAGGTACTAATCATCATCTTCTTGTTGTTGTTGTTGTTGTTAGGGTTTCTACTACAATGCTTGATGAATCTGAAATTGTTGTTTTGCAGACGATTTATAAGATAAATTTTGGGCAAATTTACTTGAGTCAACCGTTGATGACTGAATCTGATGGTGGAACTTCTATCTTGTTTCCCAAGGCAGCTAGGTTACGGAATCTTACTTATTCAGCTCCTTTGTATGTTGATGTTTCTAAGAGTGTTATTAAGAAGGGACATGATGGTGAAGAAGTTACTGAGACTCAGGATTTCCCCAAAGTTTACATTGGCAAGGTGTTCCTTACTCCTCATCATACTTCTAGTCTTCTCAATGATGAAAAGGGGTTTTTGGAACACTTTGTAACTATGAAGCACGGACACAGACATGTCCACCAGACACAAACGTACACGAGCACCGACACGTCGACACCGATAATAATTTGAGAAAATGACATAATTCAGTGTAATTATAAGTGTCGGTGTCCAACATTGACACGTCAACATCGATAATAATTTGAGAAAATGACATAATTCAGTGTAATCATAAGTGTCGGTGTCCAACACTGACACGTCGACACCGATAATAATTTGAGAAAATGACATAATTAAGTGTAATCATAAGTGTCGGTGTCTGACACTGGACACGTCTAATCTGAGCATGGTCCGTGCTTCTTAGCTTCCTGACCATTAATCCTATGAAGGGTTCATTTGGATTGACTTATTTTTAAGCTTACGTAAAAATAGATTATGAGGTCACCACTATGTGCTCGCAGGATTCAGAGAGTTAGAATTATAGCATAATGAACATTTAGTTAATTGTTCTTATTTTAGTATTATTATATATGAATTTGTCTTTCAATGTTTGATCTACGAAGTTGAAGTTGTTTTTATTGGATATTTGTAATCGTTTACCATATTGAGGAATCTTGTTTCTTAAGAATCTTCATCTTGTGTTAGATTGTATTTGATGTTTCGATTGTATTCTGGTTGGCTTCCTCCTTTAATGTCTGCATAATAAGAGTTCAATTTCTAGCTCGAACACAAGCAACACTAAAGCTTCAAAATTACTGGTCTTTTAATATATTTTTCCCCTACATTTGTATTATTTAACAAGACTAAAAAGGAATTTAGAAAAGCTATTTGAATTTATCTTTTGTAAAGCTTACAAGAACAGTTGATATTTATGTCCATAAATTGTTTCCATCTTTGATAAGTTGGTCACCAGCTCATAGAGATATGATTAGTTGGAGAGGCTTGGAGTATGTGGGAGTTGGTAATTTTACTCATTAGTGTTGAGTGATGCAGTGGTTGAATATAGCTATTATCTTCTAAATATTGCATTTTTTTTAGTAAAAACCTTTGTGAATTTTAAACAACGTTCATTTTGAAACACAGTATCAAATTCCCAGGTAACTTGTTCCACTGTATTAAATCAACATGAATGGAACCTTCAATGCACATTAGAATACATGTTTCATCATCTTAGGTCGTTTTCAATTTATTCCAATTCCAATGATAAGCTTAAACTTCTACCTAGGCCCTTTTGTCATTTTCTGTTTACTTAGGTGATAAGCTCCCACTTGCCTCCAGTGGAAAGCTCTCATGTTTTCTTATGTGGGGCAATCCACACCCTTAAATGTTATTTTTAATTTTTAAAATCTTTAACCTTTTATTTTGAAATGGTACAGATTTCAGTGGACTCTCCATTCATTGGAGAGAATCCGGTCCCGTGTTTTTGGCGTCTTCTTCCTCAAACTGGATTAACGTTTTAATCAGCTTATTTTAATGTTTATGGACCGATACATAGCCAATTATAATCATATTGCACTTGTTTTGCTGTCTTGTCACGGTGTAAGTAAGATTTTAAATTATTTTATGATGTGAACGGATGGAGAAATAATATAAATGAATTGGGCTTTTGAGTGATTCAACTAATGATTTTGTGGTTGTTAGGTTCCTATAATGCTCCGGTCTAGTTATTGTACGCTATATGGGAAGGATGAGAATGATTTGACTAAGCTTGGAGAGTGTCCGTATGATCAAGGAGGATATTTCATTATTAATGGAAGTGAGAAGGTTCTCATTGCTCAAGAGAAGATGAGCACCAATCATGTCTACGTCTTCAAGCAGAGGCAGCCTAATAAGTATTCCTTTGTGGCTGAAGTTCGGTCCATGGCAGAGTCCCAGAACAGACCACCTAGCACCATGTTTGTGCGCATGCTATCTCGAACTAGTTCCAAATGGGTAAATGTCTACGTGTTAAGTCATGTTTTGCGCGAATGTTTTAATATCTTGTGCAATGTCTAAGTTTACGCATGTTTTTCTATCAGGGTCCTTCAGGACAATTTATACGTGCTACTCTTCCTTACATCCGAACCGAAATTCCTATTTTTATTGTGTTTCGGGCGTTGGGATTTGTCGCTGACAAGGATATACTACAACATATATGCTACGACTTCTTGGATACTCAAATGATGGAGTTGCTTCGTCCTTCCTTGGAAGAAGCATCTGTGATACAAAATCAACAGGTGGGTTCCGTTATTGATATATATAATTCTTTGCTTACAGGCAAAATGATGATTGCTTGTGTTAGAAGTCCCACATTGGCTAGATATATGGCAAAGATAGCCTTTATAATATAGTGCAAACCTCAACTCTCAAGCTAGCTTTTGTGGTTGAGTATAGGCCTCTCAAATTCTAATAGCTTGTCTCTATGTTTTATATTAGTTTCGAGTAAGATCATTGTACAATCCAGACTTATTTCAGTCTGACATATTCCTCTCTTCAGGGGCTGGAATAGTTTATTTTTCCTGTACTGCATATTCTTTATAATCAATCAGGCCCAGTTTGGATTAATTTCTAGTTTATGAGAGCTTTTTAATAGAAAAAGTATTTAATTTCTAAACCATGATTCATTATAAAGAATATGGGAGCTTTTAAAAAAATTGGGGTCTGAAGTCAATTTAATGTTGTAGAGAAGCTATTTGTTAGTATATACTCGTGGTTATTTCAACATTGTTTCAACCCTTTCCCCCCTATAAGTACTTGTGCAAAAGTTAATCTAAACTAGCTCTTAATTATCTGTTCTGTCCACATTATGTAATTTAACTTCTTTCCTTTTTTACATTCCGATATAATATCATTATCTTACTGCATTGCCCTTCCATATCGTGTCATATAATTTTGCAGTTGCATTTTTATCTTCTTAAGTTCTTATAAGTTTAGACGATTCAAATTTGTTCTTTAGCAAAATATTGCAATGTTTTTCACAACTTTCTTGACACTTAATGTATTTTGTATAGGGCAGTTTATTTCACTTTCTTATATATTTATTTCACTCCAGGTTGCACTCGACTACATTGGGAAAAGAGGAGCAACTGTAGGTGTAACTAAGGAAAAGAGAATTAAGTGAGTTGAGTTGTTTTTTTGTAAAACCCGAGAATGATTCATTTGCATCCATTATAAAGCACCTATTACACTTGTATCCTAATCTGCAGGTATGCTAAGGACATCCTTCAAAAGGAGATGCTTCCACATGTTGATGTTAAAGAGCATCGCGAGACAAAAAAAGCGTACTATTTTGGGTACGTTTGTTAGAAGTCTGATCTTGCTACTTTCATTTTGAATATTTACTATGCTTATCATTGCCCCACAGATATATCATTCACCAGCTACTACTGTGTGCACTTGGGCGGAGGGCTGAAGATGATAGGGATCATTACAGAAACAAGAGGTTGGACCTGGCAGGTCCTTTACTTGGTGGTCTCTTTAGAGGGGTTTGTTTCTCAAATAATTGATATGATTTTACTTTATTGGTCTTGTTATTTGGTATTTTTTATTTCTAATTCCTGGTTCCTATAATGTGATGCAGCTATTCAGAAAGTTAACTATAGATGTCAGGGGTTATGTACAGAAGGTCTGTTCTACTTTTAACCACATTTGTTGCAATGTTTATTTTGCATTGCCTATACCCTTCTATCTCATGAATGGTGCAGTGTGTTGATAATGGGAAGGATGTTAACCTTCGATTTGCTATCAAAGCAAAAACCATTACAAAAAGTGGACTTAATTACTCACTTGCTACTGGTAACTGGGGGCAAGCAAATGCTGCGGGTACTAGAGATGGAGTGTCACAGGTATGATATTGAATTATTTTTATGCTTCTACAGTTGTGCTCCTTGTCTTGTAAAAAAGAAATGAGACAAGAACACTTAACTTTTTGTCTTTCTATTTCAAGGTGCTAAATCGTTTAACTTTTGCATCCACTTTATCTCACCTGCGAAGAGTGAATTCTCCCAAAGGACGTAAAGGTAATTGCTTGGCTTAGGCTATTCAACCCTGACCCAGCCTTTAATCTTTCCATTCCCTTTTTATGCATTTTTGTTTTTGCATAAAAAATACAATCAATGCAATATGTTATTGATTATTTCTTTAGGAATTTAGATTCAAAGTGTCGGCACTCTTGTTTTTTATGAATAAATGGTGTTTGTTGAATTTGCATTTTTTATTGTTTGTTTTCTCCTTTTATTTCAGGGAAGTTGACCAAACCAAGACAGCTGCATAATTCACAATGGGGAATGATGTGTCCGGCAGAAACACCAGAAGGACAAGTTAGTTTCTTTTCAAGCTTCCTATAATTCTACTTGCTATGAGGAATTCTTTCACTTTGGTATTGTGGGTGTAATTGAGCTATAATTCAGGCCTGTGGACTGATGAAGAATCTAGCCTTGATGGTCTACATTACAGTTGGTTCAGCAAAAGATCCTGTTATGCAATTTTTAGAAGAATGGGGTACAGAAAATTTGGAGGTGCTTGTGATTTCCTGCATAAAGTTAATTTGTTTCGTTCTCTGTATGGTTTGTGTATAAATTTGCTTATTTTCATCCATGTAGGAAATTTCTCCTGCGGTGATACCCCGAGTTACAAAAATTTTCGTAAATGGTTGCTGGGTGGGCATTCATCGTCAGCCTGATATGTTGGTTGAAACACTCAGAAATCTGAGACGCGGGTAACCATTCGTTTTACTTTTAGGGTTTAGATTTTACTTCTCTGATTTTCTTTTGACAGCTTAAAAGGATTTTGAATCTGTTGGCAAATAGCAACCCCATCAAAAAATGAAAATATCACAATGTAGTACATGTAATCTCATTGGAACCTGATATGTGATAAGTACACAAATACTATTGTGTGCCTTAGAGGCATTGGTTGAGGAATTAAAATATTTATTGGAAAATACAGTATTTTAAGTTAACTGTATTAAATTATGTCCAAAAAAAAGAAAGTTAACTGTATTAAATGATGTATTTTTTAATAAGTAGTTGATATTTCTTGATTCTTAATTTCCGTTTCTTGACCTCTTAACAAGGGACTTTAGCAAGGCCTTATAGGATAATCTTTTGGCTGAGAACTTTGGAGAGTTTTTGCATGTATGAATTATCATTACAAGGAAGATACATATGGCAACAAGATCTTTTAACCAAAAAGGAAGAATTATTATCATCTGTTTCTTTATTCTAGTTCTTAAAATGAAATCCCAACAAGTTCAGATGTGATTACTTATTTAAATTCCCACTCATTTTTTATAGAAGTATTTATCATATTACATTTTTAAGAGGAGACCATAATATGATCACATCTTTATTGAGCGACCCTAGTCATTTTTTATTGATTTTATTTTGGGAGTTGATTGTCCAAAATTATTTATTTGTTATGTCATGGTATGTTTAATTGTAGTTCAGTGCTGATGGCTTTCATGTCATACAGGTTGATGTTAATACCGAAGTTGGGGTTGTTAGAGATGTCGGTCTTAGAGAAGTGCGCATATATACTGATTATGGTCGCTGCAGTCGCCCTTTATTCATTGTGGATAAACAAAGGCTTCTCATAAAGAAGAAGGACATTCATGAATTGCAACAAAGGGTAAGTAGCAAGTAGTAACTAGTGCATCGAAGGAATCATCGTTGTTAATTGCTTAACTTGTTTTTCCATTTCTTCAGGACTCAACTGAAGAGGGTAGATGGTCTGATCTTGTGTCCAAGGGCTTTATATCGACACAGAGGAGGAAGAGACTACTATGATTTCCATGACAATTAACGTCAGTACTATAATTCTAGATTTGCAGAAGTGTATACCTTTTATTAATACATACTGCAAATCATGAATATGTATAACAATTAAGAATATGATTATTTAATAAATATAATAGGATCTTGTACAAGCAAGGCTCAATCCAGAAGAAGCGTATTCTGATACTTACACTCACTGTGAAATCCATCCATCACTGATTTTAGGTGTATGTGCTTCCATCATACCATTTCCTGACCACAATCAGGTAAATATGATATTTTCTTTGTACTCATTTTAATTAATATATGGGATTAATCTCTTACCTTTGGTGGTCCAATCAGTCTCCTCGTAATACGTATCAGTCTGCAATGGGAAAACAAGCAATGGGAATATATGTTACCAACTATCAGCTTCGGATGGTATTATTCACTTGTTTATATGATTAAAAGTGTGCTATACTTGATGCTGGATTCCACTTGATTCTTTTGCTTCATTGCTTAGGATACCTTGGCCTACGTATTGTACTATCCTCAAAAGCCACTGGTCATTACAAGAGCCATGGAGCATCTTCATTTTCGTCAACTCCCTGCTGGAATTGTAAATTCTGGCCTCCTTTATTTATATCATCCTGTCATTATGTTAATACAATATTTAATTGTTCTAATATATTTACCTATTTTGCCTTAGAATTCCATTGTGGCCATTGCATGTTATTCTGGTTATAATCAAGAAGATTCTGTCATCATGAACCAATCATCAATAGACCGTGGCTTTTTTCGGTCTCTGTCTTTCCGTTCATATAGGTGTGTTTGCTGCCCAAATTAATAAAAAATCACTCCTTTTTATTTTTGTGGTTGATGATTTTTGCATGATATGTTGCATTTTTTAACTTCTACAGCGATGAAGAGAAGAAAATGGGAACCCTTGTCAAAGAAGAGTTCGGTCGGCCAGATAGAGCTACCACCATGGTGAAAATTTTGGCTCTTCTTTATATACGTTGATTTTCTTTTTGGTAGTTTTGAACCGAGTTTTGTTTTGCAGGGTATGAAGCATGGTTCTTATGATAAGTTGGATGATGATGGTCTTGCTCCACCTGTAAGCATAAATTTTGACTACATCCCTAATAACACGTCCGACAGTGAAATTGTGTACTAAATCTAGCAATCTATTACCATGAAACAGGGCACAAGAGTGTCTGCTGAGGATGTTATTATTGGAAAGACCTCTCCTTTATCTCAGGAGGATGCTCAAGGACAAGCTGCTCGTTACTCAAGACGTGATCACAGCACAAGCTTATGTTAAACTCAAAGAACTTTGATCTGAAAACTGTATCTTCTCCTTAGAGAGAAGTCTCATATAAATAGAATATAATTACAAGTTGTGTGGCTGATTCTCAGCCCAATAATCTGCAGCTGTCATATCTACATTTATTTTACAATATCCTAATTAATAGCGGTTACTATTGTCAAAATATCAGTTACAAATGCATAGCATTTGAATTTGCCATTAAGACATTAAACCTATTGACATCCCCCCTCAAATTGATGCTGGTAAATCAACTAGCATCAATTTGCTAACCAAATAATTGTGGCGCTGACGTGTCAATGATTTAGTAAAGATGTCAGCTGTCTGATCCGATGTGGAGACATGTGGTAGATTGATGATTCTGCGATCATAGGCTTCTCGGATAGAGTGACAATCAACCTCGATGTGCTTTGTTCGTTCATGATAAACTGGATTTGCTGCAATTTGTATAGCACTAGTATTGTCAGCATGTAATGAAGTTGGTTGTGCTTGAGAGAATCCAAGTTCTGTTAGAAGACCGCGCAGCCATACTATTTCAGAACAAGCTGCAGACATTGCACGATATTCTGCTTCAGTGGATGACTTTGAAACTGAATCTTGTTTCTTACACTTCCAAGAAATAGCAGCATTTCCTAGGAACATACACCAGCCAGTAGTAGACTTCCTTGTGTCTGGACATCCAGCCCAATCAGCATCACTATATGCTTGAAGTTGGAGTGTCGAATCATTAGGAAAAAACAAACCGCGTCTTGAAGTGCCAAGGAGGTACTTAATGATTCGCTGCACTGCTGAAAAATGTAAATGTCGTGGAGCTTGCATGAACCTACTTACAGTGTGCACAGCAAAAGAAATATCTGGGCGGGTAATTGTTACATAGATGAGACTACCAACCAACTTGCGATAAAGAGTTGGATCATCAAGAAGCTCACCTTCATCTCGGCGATATTTAACATTGACTTCAATGGGAGTGTCAGCAGAGTTTGAGTTTGTGAGTCCAGCAAGTTCCACAAGATCTTTAATATACTTTTGTTGATTTAAAAAAATGCCTTCAGATTGATAATGTACCCCCAAACCCAAGAAGTAAGTAAGGCGACCCAACTCTTTCATGTGAAAAGATGAATGCAACAATTCTCTAATTTTAGAGATGCCTTCTTGATCAGAACCTGTCACCACTATATCATCCACATAAACCAGAAGCACCACAATGCCTTTAGGAGTCCGTTGTAGGAAAAGTGATGGATCATATTGACTTTGAATGAATGAAAAACCAAGTAGTGTGGATCGGAACTTTTCAAACCATACTCTTGGTGCCTGTTTCAATCCATATAAAGAGCGTTTTAGTTTGCAAACAGTATTAGAGGAAGATGTAGGCATACCATTGGGGAGTTTGATGTAAACTTCTTCCTTAAGATCACCGTGTAGGAATGCATTTTTCACATCCATTTGATGTAGTGGCCAAGACTGTGATGCTGCAAGGGCAAGAATAGTGCGCACACTAGTCATCTTGGCAACCGGGGCAAACGTCTCATCATAGTCTAGTCCATATTCTTGCTTATTTCCAAGCACTACTAGACGAGCCTTGTAACGATCTATTGATCCATCTGAACGCAACTTTATCGAAAACACAAATTTGCTGCCCAAAGGTTTAACAGACGGAGGACAAGGCACTATGTCCCATGTTTGATTTTCTTCCAAGGCCAGAAGTTCATTTTCAATAGCAGTTTGCCAACAAACATGCTCCATTGCCTGTTTATAAGAAGAAGGAATAGGAACACTAGATAATGTTGCTGTCAAGGATAAGGGACTAGAGAAACCATACTTTTCTGGGGGCTTACGAATGCGTGAGCTGCGTCGTAACAGGTCTGGTTCTGGTTCTTCTATTGGATCAGCAGCCAAGGAACTATCTTGAGGGGGCCTATGGGAGTCAGCGGGCTGATTTTGAGTGACAACACGTCGTCTTTGGTAGGTTAAGAGAGGCTTAGAGGATGGCTGACTTGCAAAAGAGTTGGGAAAAAATGGTAAAAGAGAAACTGTAGAAGGAGTGACGTGATGTGTTGCAAAAAAATATTTATTTTCCTGAAAAATGACATTTCTAGACACTCGAATTCGACGATTATTAGGATCATAACATAGAAAGCCCTTTTGGTGAGAAGAATATCCAAGAAAAGCACATTCAACAGATTGGGCACTGAGTTTGGTGCGTTCTTGTGGAGGAAGATGGACATAACACACACAACCAAAGACACGAAGAGTGGAGTAATCTGGCGGCTTACCAAATAATCGACTAAAGGGAGACTCATTATTTATTGATGGGGATGACAAACTGTTTATAAGATGAACTGCAGTAGAGAGAGCTTCACACCAGAATCGTGGTGGCACATGAGACTCTAGAAAAAGTGTGCGAACAACATCAAGCAAATGGCGATTTTTTCTTTCAGCTACCCCATTTTGTTGGGGAGTTGAAGGACATGATCTTTGAGATATAATCCCATTAGATTGCAAGAACTCTTGAAAAGAGTTTGATGTATATTCCCCCCCATTATCAGAGCGAAGAATTTTGATTTTAGATGAAAATTGGGTTTGAACATAAGCATTAAAAAATTTGAAAGTAGAAAAAACTTCATCTTTTGAACGCAAAAAATAGACCCATGTAAAACGACTATAATCATCAATAAAAGTTACAAAGTATTTGTAATTAGCATGAGATATAATCGGTGCCACTCCCCATACATCACTATGGATAATATCAAAAGGTTGTGTTACATTCGGTTGATGTGTTGGAAAAGGAAGAATTTTACTTTTGCCAAGCTTACAAGGAATGCAATCAAAACGAATAACATCAAGAGATGGAGTGTGTTTATTTCCTAGAAAACCAGATTTTAGCATGTCATGAAGCACATTGAAGTTTGGGTGTCCTAGACGCTTATGCCACACTTGATAATCAATAGTTGCAGAATTGCACAAAACAGAAGGTAAAGAAAGACTCGGAGACAAATGTAAATTGAGTGGAAAGAGACGTCCGACTTTAGGCCCCTTCGCGATTGTCATCCCTGAGTGTTGATCCTGCACAAGACAACCAGATTTTGAGAATTGTACTTTACAATTATTGTCAACTAACTGTCCAACCGAAATGAGACTACTAGTAAGACCAGGAGAGACAAAAACATTGGTTAGAGTTGAAGAAATATCACCAATTGCTGTGATAGGCAATTGATTGCCATCAGCAGTATGTATCTTGAGATTTCCAGAATATTTGGTGATATTATTAAGAAATTGAGTATTGTTGGTCATGTGGTTGGAAGCCCCAGAATCAAAGTACCAAGGTGAACATGATTTACCTGAGAATCCCATAGCAGAGAATGCTGAAATTATCATTTGTTGAACCATTTCAGGGGTCAAAGTCTGGACAGCAGCATTAGGGGTATTTTGTTGGACAACAGTAGGAATAGAAGAATCAACTGAAGTTGCAAAGGCTGTTGCATTTCGCTTCGGTGGCCTTGTTGGACACTCTTTAATAACGTGTCCATCCTTTTTGCAATAATTGCAGAATTTGTTTGGACAGTTAGAGGCATAATGTCCAGAGCGCTTGCAACAGAAACATTGAATAGTGCTCATGTTGTGGTTTCTTGACCTCCCATGTGCCACATATGCCACTGGAACAGTAGACACTTTTTGTTCTTCAAGGATGGATTGTGTAAGGAGGCGTTGTTCTTCACGTAACAGGTCATTGAGACACGCATCCAATGAGGGTATTGGGTCTCTATGCATTAGACTGGAGCGCATACCTTCAAAATCATATCTCAATTTCATAAGAAATTGATCTCGCTTCGTAGTGTCATGAACTGTTTGTACTGCACTTAGTCCATCAGCACTCAAATCTGAATAAACTATATCAGTGTATTCAGCCCAAAGATTCATGAATTGAGAATAAAAATCAGATATAGAGAGACTATCCTGTTTAAAATTAGCTATGTCATGCTCAAGCTGGAATCTACGGGCTGCATTGTTCTGACCGTAGATTTTCTTCAAGTAAGCCCACATTTTTGCTGCAGTCTTGTATGGGCGAAGGTTCAGAACAATGTTGGGATCAACCGAACTGGTGATCCAGGTCATGACCTGAGCATCTTTGGTTTTCCATTTGGCATGTTCAACCTTATCTTTGTCTTTGTCGGGGGCAGGAGTTGTGTCATCAACATGACCCCACAAATCTTTTCCTTGGACATATAACGAGAACTGGAATTCCCAAGCTGAATAGTTTTTGCCATTAAGGCGGACCATGAAAACATCATGTTTCTCTGTCGACATTGAATCGAAGAAAACTGAACACAAAATGACAATCTGGTTTGAAAAAGAAATAACCAGAAAAGAAAAAAAATACCGAGAATCTTGACCGAGAGTGAAAGACACTGCTAAAGAACTCAGACTAGATTTTGGATCGGAACCTAGACTGATACCATGTTAAACTCAAAGAACTTTGATCTGAAAACTGTATCTTCTCCTTAGAGAGAAGTCTCATATAAATAGAATATAATTACAAGTTGTGTGGCTGATTCTCAGCCCAATAATCTGCAGCTGTCATATCTACATTTATTTTACAATATCCTAATTAATAGCGGTTACTATTGTCAAAATATCAGTTACAAATGCATAGCATTTGAATTTGCCATTAAGACATTAAACCTATTGACAGCTTACGCCACAGCGAAACTGGAATGGTTGATCAAGTAAGTTTTCTCATACATTTACTTTCACGCGTTACAAATTGAGTTTGACCCTATATTATGAAATCAAATCACGATGAAAGGGAAGGTTTTTTGTTAAAAAAATTAGAGTCACAATATAAAAACAAAAGGACTACATCTGAAATGAAGATCATATTAATATACCAAAATATTAAATTCTTGGCATTACTTTCTTTTGCTGCTGGACTTATGAATTTACTAATTTGTAGGTTCTGTTGACAACAAATACTGATGGATTGAAATTCGTGAAAGTAAGAGTGAGATCTGTTCGAATACCGCAGATTGGTGACAAATTCAGTAGTAGACATGGTCAGAAGGGGACAGTTGGTATGACTTATACACAAGAAGACATGCCCTGGACTGTGGAAGGCATCACCCCTGATATTATTGTCAATCCACATGCTATACCTTCGCGAATGACAATTGGCCAGCTTATTGAGTGTATAATGGGCAAGTTTGCAGCCCAGATGGGAAAAGAAGGAGATGCTACTCCTTTTACAGATGTTACTGTAAGTAGCATTCTTTTGTAACTTTTTTTTTGTTTTAACATGAAACACTTGTTTGAAATTGGAAAACTGCTTGCCTAACTAAGCTACTTTCAGCTGCTCGTATTGGGTCTTTGTAAGTCGTTAGTTACCATTCCACTGGCCGACAGCGTGTTCTAGCAGTAGACACAAGGAAATAAAACACCATCGACCTAGAGCTTAACAATGTGCCTTTCAGCATTTAACTATAAATCTAACTGTAATTTACTTGAGAGGTATCGCAGAAAAAGTGTCTTTAATGATGTATAGATTCTACCTTTTAAAAAGGCCTCAGTCAAAGTGATTCGTTCTTCTATTTAGAATTCTTGTTTTATGGATTAAGTTCAAGATGCCTTTTTTTATTTGTTTAAAATTCTGATATTTTTTTACTACTGTAATCCAGGTGGATAATATCAGCAAATCTCTACACAAATGTGGGTACCAAATGCGTGGTTTTGAGACAATGTATAATGGTCATACAGGGCGGCGTCTCAGTGCAATGATTTTCCTTGGCCCTACCTATTACCAAAGATTGAAGCATATGGTTGATGACAAGATCCATTCTCGTGGACGAGGTCCTATGCAGATTCTTACAAGGCAACCTGCTCATGGACGCTCACGAGATGGAGGTCTTCGATTTGGAGAGATGGAACGTGATTGCATGATAGCCCATGGAGCTGCTCACTTTATGAAGGAAAGATTGTTTGATCAAAGTGATGCGTATCGGGTCCATGTGTGTGAACACTGTGGATTTGTAGCTATTGCAAATTTGAAATATACTTCTTTTGAATGTAGGGGCTGCAAGAACAAAACTGACATTGTTCAGGTAAATGATCATATATCTTCTATTGCACCATAATCCATATTAAAATCCAAGGTGTTCTCTCCTTGTAGTGAATTCTTAGTCTCTCATTTTGGCTTTTGATTGTCTATGCAGGTTTACATTCCTTATGCTTGTAAGCTGCTCTTCCAAGAGTTAATGGCTATGGCCATAGCCCCAAGAATGCTTACTAAAGAGATCCAGTCTATAAAAGATCAAAAGAAGAAAGCTGCCTGATGAGCAAGTTTGAGAAAATGACATGATCATTATGCCAACAATTAGTATCAAAGTTGTTGCAGCAGCAACAGTACATATATTCTGCATACGGAAGATCATGTCATACAGTAGAGGTAGAATAGAAGCAGTAGTAGCAGAATAGATATAAAAACAGCAGAAGGAAAAGGTGAAACAGAAGCAAGAGTGAGACATGGAACCATAAATTGAATAGCGGAATTACCGACCTTACTCAGTAGTATACATATTTTCAAAACTTAGTACTATCTAGACTAGATATGTCATTAAAAGTAACAATGGAGTTTTTCTGTCACTTGCTATTATTCCAATCTGATTAACAGTGTAGAAACAAATTCAGATATTTGAAAACCGTAAAGTACATGCACTAGTTCATTTAAATAGAGAGTATTCTAAACTGAACAGGATTGATTAATGAGTTGAATACAACTATTATAAATAATTACACATGTATGTTTACAAGTAAGTTGTTTTTGTTATGTTGGTAAGTTATTTGCTAACACATTTGTTAGCTGATGTTCAAAAGCAACGTAGATTGTAGTTATCAATGTATTATCAAGCTTCTCTTTGTTATGTGAAATATTGGTCTATTTCAAAAATGTGTTGTCTTGTCACAAAACAACTGAATATGTTATTCACACTCCATCTTCAAATCTTCTAGCATGGATTTCACTCTACATAATGAGCCATTCAAGTAATACCACTGTATATTGCATATGTTTTCCAAAAGTTTAGTCTTTCTTTAAACACTGAAGACAATGTTTTTAGTTCTACTTTTGCCTCTGTTGCCTTGTTTGTTGGCTATTGCCTTTCCTGTTCCTTGTAAGCTTGTTGAGTTGTCCCCATTTTATATTTACATAAAACCCCGAAGGTGTAACTTGTGTAGAAAATAATGAGTTGGTTTTTTCTGCGTTTTTGCGATGTTGTGGTGGTGTTTTTGGTGTTGCACTTTCGACGGCCTCGGTGACCTTGTTTTGGTCGCGTGTTGATGGGAGAACTACCTTGGTGTGATGAGCGGTTGGTCCAAATTGGTGACGAAGTTGTTCGTGTTTGGTATATCTTCCCTTTCCTTCTCTATGGATCCACCGCGGAGTGTCAATGCCTCTCTCCCAAGCTTTTTGCAGCTGCAACTTTAGCCCTTTACGCCGCTTTTGTGATGTTAGTTTTGGGTTTGATTGTCCCTGAGGTTGTTGGTTATGCATACTGTTGAAACTCGGTCCGTTTAGATTGCGTGGTTGCTCTTGCGCTTTGGTTTCGGGTTGAGTTTCGTGCTCTGTCGTGGGTGCTTCTGTTCTGGTGCCGACGTCGGATAGTGGTTTCTTTTTTAGCAGATTTGGATTGTTAGCCGAATGTGATTGAATGCTTCTTAGCTGTTGGATTGCCGCTTTGGTTCAGGTGGAGATAGAGTAGGATGGAGGTGGGTGATATTTGATGCATTTGGTTATGTTTTGATTTTTGGGAGTGAAATTTTTGTTTTTGCTCTAGGTTGTTTTAGTTGTTCACTTTGCCTTGGTTTGTTGGAATTCTTCCTTGGCGAAGAGTTTTTGTATGTCTCGGTGTTGTTGGAATTCTTCCTTGCCAAGAGTTTTTGTATGACTTAATTTTGCGGACTGTGCCCGTCTTGCGCTCAGTTGCGTTATTAATAAAATTTAACCGTTCAAAAAAAAACTAACCATTTTTTTTTGGTCTTACCATCATTTATTTGCTTATAAAATGTGTAGTTATATTTTATTTCAATTGAGGGACACACAAATACACCATATGCTATGCATAAGAACATAAGCAATAAGATAAGTCATTTAAGCTGTTTTCATAATAAAAAAAAACTCATTTAAGTAATGTTGTTGACAAGTAACGGTAGAGTCCAAAATATCCAAAAAAGGAAAAGTACATAAATAATTGAAAAGATTGCTACTTGGTTGAATTGATAATTTCAGTTATTCTCAAAACATGCAGAAAACTTCAGATACTCCCAAAACACTAAAAATTCTCTGATTGATACTTGTATGTATCTCTTACTCACAACAAGTGTCAAATTCTATGATAGACCACCTTCGTACACCTTTCTCATCACTACACGCATGCATTTCTTTTTCTCGCAATTTTGCTGCATATCAACACACACTCGTCGTCTTCCTATATTTTTTTCTTTACAAATCTGCAACTCATCACTAGTTTTCTCTTATATAACATATAACATATTGATGTAAACACAATTATTACTGACTTTGCATGATTGCATTTAGAAATGTGCGTAAGAATTGTTTTGTATGAGTATTTTGATATTAAATAAAAAATTTAATTGTTTTTTAAGTATTTTGAATTGTATATAAGAAAATGATATCAGATAATGTAAACTTGAATTTTTTTTCTACCCCTACATTTAACTCTTTACCCCTACGAACAAACCAATATTCCTATTTTACCCTTTTTAAAAAATTAAAAAATGAGTTTTGAACATTTAGCCACGGTTAATCCGTGGCTAATATGAAGAATTTTCGGTACACTTTTTTCCATGTACACTGATGACAAAGTGTAAATCGACCCGATAAACATTAGCCACGGTTAAACCGTGGCAAAAACTAAAATCTGGAAAAGTATAAAACCACCACGGATTAGCTACGTCGTAGTGTTTTTGTACTTTTTCCGATTTTAGTTTTTGCCACGGTTTAACCGTGGCTAATGTTTATTGGAATTTTGTCATCGGTGTACACTGGAAAAAGTGTACCGAAAATTCTTCATATTAGCCACGGTTAAACCGCTAAATGTTCAAAACTCATTTTTTAATTTTTCAAAAAGGGTAAAATAGGAATATTTGTTTATTCGTAGGGTAGGAAAAAAAAAATTCTGTAAACTTTTCTGACGCGGATGATAGGAAATTTGCTTTTTTCGCCCCCCTCATTTACTCTTAAGCCCCCCATCCTACCAATTTTGCCCTTGACATTGGTTCGGCACTCACCTGCCGAACACTGTTAATATGCCATGTGCCTAGGAGCTGTGGGCAAAAGGGGGTTAGTTTTCCTCCCCTTCGGCCCGTTACTGCCGAACCAAGGCAAAATTTGAAAATGACAACCTTTCGGCAGTTACGTGCCGAACACGCTTATGTTCGGCACGTAACTGCCGAAGTCAGACTATATAGACTAGGCTGCATAACCTGTACTTTCATTACCTCTTTTACACACAATCCGGAGATTTTGGATCTAGGGCGATTTTTTGAAGTTTCAGTGGCGTAAAAGCAGCGATTTCTCACGCATAAAGGGTTCCCACATACATTTGAAGTCATATAACAGGTAAATTGCGCTTTAAACCGTTTATTTTTTGAATTTTCATAGTTTTGCTGTCAATGTGTTGTTCGGCCTGTGTCTGCCGAAATTAGCTGTAGTTTCGGCACGTAACTGCCGAACTGGGCAGTTTTGCTGACTTGCTGAATTGGTTGATATGTGTAGGTGTTAGTATGGTCGAACCTCCGCTTGAATTGAAACCAAACATTGATGAAGCCGCCATTGAACAAGCGAATGTTGTGGAACCCGACGTCGAGCAACCTAATGTTGTGGTTAACACCGGCAATTATTTTTTTCATTGTGAAAAGTATAAGGTGCGAGATGAAATGATTGAATGGTGTCGCAAAGAGGCTACAAAAGCTGGATTTACTATCGTGATTGGGAAATCTGATAACGGTGGTAACCGAAGGAAACCGTATTTTTTATTGAGTTGCTCAAGAGGCGGTGTCTACAAAGAAAACAAAAGGAAATTAAAGAAACAAGACACAGCAACGAAAACGCTTAAGTGTCCGTTCAGGCTGCGAGGTTACTTTTTGGCATCAGAGGAATGGAAACTAAGTGTTGTATGTGGTGAACACAACCATGAGATGGCAAAAACCCTAGAAGGTCATACTCTTGCGGGACGTTTAAAACCGGAGGAGAAGGAGTGTGTCCAAGAGTTGACAAGGAATTTGGTGCCCCCAAAGAACATATTGACGACTTTGAAAGGGAGAAATCCAGAGAGCAAGACAAATATGAAGCAAGTATACAATGCGCGCGAAAGGTTTAAAAAAAGTCTTAGGGGTGAAATGTCTGAAATGCAACAACTGTTAAAGTGTTGTGAAACTCACAAATATTTTTACAAGTGTAGAACGGTTGGTGATGGTGAGTCGAAAACCATACAAGATTTTTTTTGGGCACATCCTGAAAGTGTGAAATTATTTAACACTTTCCCTACTGTTTTGATGATGGATTCAACGTACAAGACCAACAAGTATAAAATGCCTTTATTTGAGATAGTTGGTGTAACTTCAACAGAAGACTCGTTCAATGTTGGTTTTGCCTTTATTGCGAATGAAAAAGAAGACAATTTCATATGGGCCCTTGAGACGTGTAAAAGTCTTTTGAAGAGTAAAGACACGTTCCCGAAGGTTATTGTCACTGATAGGGATAAGTCACTCATGAATGCGGTTCCGATAGTGTTTCCAAATTCTTCCGCTTTAGTGTGTCGGTATCATGTTGCAAAAAATGTAAGAGCTAAGTTCAAGGCCTTTTGCGGGGCAAAAGAAAAAAACCTGGATCAGTTACTTAACACACTCACATTTCAATGGGAATCAATTGTGCAATCGAGTTCAGAAGAGTCATATATTAGTGCAGTTGCTGAGTTCAGGAAAGTGTTTGAGAAATATCCAAATTTCCTAAACTATGTTGAAACAACAGTTTTGGATCCGGTGAAGGAAAATTTGGTGAGTCTATGGACAAACCGTGTTATGCACATTGGCAACACAACCACCAACAGAGTTGAGTCTCAACACGGTGTATTAAAACAATATGTCACAGATTGTAAGGGTAATTTGGTAAGGGTTTGGGATGCTACGGATCAAATGTTGTCAAACCAGTTAAACAAGATAAAGACCTCGTTTGGACAGAGTACTACCGGCGTAGAACACCATTTTAGAAACAATTTTTTGTACTCTAAGTTGGTGTATAACATCTCAAGACAAGCCTTGCACTTTATTCGGGGTGAAGAAGATCGTTCTCGTGAATGTGGTAGGAATAGGAAAAAGTGTGGTTGTGTGATAAAGAGAACATACGGGTTGCCGTGTGCTTGTTTACTTGCTTTGAAGATTGATAAAAAACTACCTATTAGACTAGATGATATTAACACACATTGGAAGAGGTTACAAATTGGTGAAGACGATGATGAGAGGGTTGACTGCTCGAAAGAGTTTAATGCAATTCAGGTAATTAAACACTTTACACTTTGAACTTTAAATTAAATTTATTTTACACTTAAAATTTTAATTTAATTTTATGTTTGGTTTCTTTGTTGTAGGAACGGTTAAATTCATCAGATTATGCTATGAACCTGCAAATTAGGGATCAACTGCGGCAAATAGCATATCCAGAAATTACATCGTTGACTCCGCCAGTTAAACAATTCGAAACAAAGGGTTCAAAAAAAAGGGGAAAGTCGGCTAATTCTTCCACTAGAGAGCCATCATTATGGGAGCACATCGATGCTCAATTTCCTGACTCGCAAGCATCACAGTCAAAGCCATCTATTCCCAAGAGGAAGACTGCTCGCATTGGTAATTTGTCTCCTAATGCTATCCCTCGTCGTGTTATCAAATATATTGAGTATATGCCACTGTTCATGCATTCATATATTGAGGACATTATTGATGTCAAGGGTGATGGTCATTGTGGTTTTCGCGTTGTAGCAGAGTATCTTAATAAGGGTCAAGATAGCCATGTAGTAGTTCGGCATAAACTTATTAGAGAGTTAACTATGTTTAGGAAAGACTATTGAGTATTTACCAAACTGAGGAACGTCTGCAATACATTCTGAACGGTTTGTATCCTCCGAAAGTTATGCCTAAGAGTGGCATTGCACCGGTAGAAAATTGGTTAACTTTTCCGGATATGGGGCATATCCTTGCAACTGCCTACAATCGCGTTGTTGTTGAATTGACTACACATAAGATTGGCCATTCTGAAACATTTTTCCCATTGCGCGGTCGTCCACCATTGGATCCATCTGCACGCATTATGTGTATTGGTATGGTTCCGAATCATTGTGTGTATGTCAAATTGAAGGACGGGTGTCCACTGCCTCCAACTTGCAAGGAATGGAAAAATCATCGGGCGCCAGAGGCTGAGACTTGGGAGGATACCTTTTTGGATCGGATGATTGAGTTTGAAGAACTGATGAAGAATGAAAAAGGTGACATGGACATGGAGACGAATAAAGATGATCCCATCCATGTGGAATGATAGTGTTTGTAACAGTTTTTTTTGTGTGGTTGAAATGTAACCGACACTTTTTGTGGTTGAAATGTAACCGACACTTTTTGTGGTTGAAATGTAACCGACACTTTTTGTGGATGTAATCAGACAAAAAAGTATATAAATATATGGATGCGTATTCAGATAAATCACAACTCAGTTTCAATTTATTTACTAGTTTTTTCAATTCTTAACTATGTCATCCTCACGTGGTTCTCGTGGTTCTCGCAATCCGGTAGAAACATATCAGTTTTCTGTCCAGTTTCAGGGTAACAAAGAGTTGTTCACCCTTGCATTGGACACCAGTTTAACAACTGTTGAATCAATCAAAAATAGAATTGAAATCATGTATCATTATGCACAGGGCAAACAAATCAAAATTGCGAAACTTGGGTATGCAGAAATGTGGGTCGATCTGGCAGCTGACTGTTCAAGCAATTCATTTGAAGATGCACCAAAGAAATACGGGTGGAAACAATTGAAAGATGATGATGATGTGCGCTCCATGTTTAATCAAATTCTAATTGATCCAAAAGGGGGACGTTTGTATGCTATGTTAAATTAACCTAATTTTATGTCTTTAATTTATGTTATGTCTTAATTTTCATTGTAATGTGTTTAATTTTCAATGTTCCGTGTTTTATTAGTGTATTTATAATTT
This sequence comes from Trifolium subterraneum, assembly GCA_951799995.1. NCBI lineage: Eukaryota > Viridiplantae > Streptophyta > Magnoliopsida > Fabales > Fabaceae > Trifolium > Trifolium subterraneum. The sequence continues at coordinate 304,798 of OX637466.1, forward strand.
ATGAAATATGTTTCGTGGAAGTTGTTGAACTCTATGTGTTTAAATTAATGAAATATCCAGTTTATTATGTTTTATTATTTGTATGGAAAAATTGAACTTTTTTTATGTTTCATACTAATGCAAGATTGTTAGAATAAGTTTAATTAATAATGCAAGATTGTTCATGTTCATAAGTCTGATTTTCTGGTTTTTCAAACTCCCAGTTCGGCACATGACTGCCGAACCTATAATTGACGCCATCCTTTCGGCACGTGCCGAACCTGTAATTCACGCAACAATTTCGGCACGTAACTGCCGAAATCTTCTGATACACAGACTGATACCATTGATTTTCTGGTTTATCTCATGGAACTTAATCCACGCCGGGGCATCTGCGAATACCTGTAATTCAGTCAAATTCATTCATTCATTCAAACATTCATTCAAACATTCATTCATTCATTCGTTCAATCATTCATTCAATCATTCATTCATTCATTCTTTCATCCATTCATTCATTCTTTCATCCATTCATTCATTCATTCATTTCTTTCATTCATTCATGCAAAATAAATTATATTATCCAAATTACAAACCAATTCCTAAACATAATCAACACTTTTTTTTTCAAAATACATCAATTATCCAAAATACATATTCAAGTCCTAAACATAACCAAAACAATAAAATCTAAGCCTATGCAAATCATAAATGTCATAATCATCGGGAACCACTAGGACCGGCCTCTTCACCTCTTGTCTTACTCTTCTTCTTCTTCTTCTTTTTCTTTTTTCCCTCACCGGAGTCTCTCTTCCTCTTTCGGTGCAAACCATATTTGACCACAGGGTCCAAATCATTGTACACCTTTTCAAGTACTTGTCTTGCCGCTTCCAAAGTAAGCTCACCATCCAACTTCTCTCTAACCTCCTCTTGCACCGTCTTGCAAATCTCAAATGCGTTACACTTTTTATTCGCATTATCCTCCTCAATCATCACTTCCACATTTGCAGGCCGTGGGGGATCCCCTCCAACTGGTGGCCAAATCTTCGGATGCGAGACCCGATAAAACCATGCAATGTACCCCGGCATGGTTTCATATCCATGTACAGCTCTTGGGCCTCGCATTTCCTCCGTGACATAATTTTCATTCAAGTATTCATCAAATGCATCTTGAATTGAAAAATGATTCATACCGGCCTTGGCAGAAACACCGGGGGCTCTAGGAATAGACTGCACATGTCCATATTGTCTGAGGACACGCTCAGGCAAATGTGGACATATCATGGAGCTTCCACACATTATCCAACCAGAGTACCAACTGATATCTTGAAAGGGACGGAACTGGCGATGATCCTCATAAGGGCAGAATGTGACTTCATCAACCTCCATCCGATCCAATGAAGTCCTCGTCTCATATGGCCATTTGCCTGTCTTCAATGGATGATATTTGGCTCCAACTGGTTCTTCATTGGTGTAGTTCTCATCAAGAAATCGTTGTCCGTACCTCTTGAAATGCGCAAAAACCCATGCCTACAATCACAATCATAAATTAAAACATAAATTAGAACATATATTAGAACATTAAGAGTAAATAACGTTTAAGAAAAAAATAATACATTTAAGTGTAATCCTCTAGAACTTATATAGGCAAGAACTTATATAGGCCTGCATAGGCACACATTGCGCCTATCACACAACGCACACAGCACAAGTTGGTTAGACTCACATAGCGCATAATTTTTATTTTTTGAATTTTCATAAATTAAAACATAAATTAGAACATATATTAGAACATTAAGAGTAAATAACGTTTAAGAAAAAAATAATACATTTGTTAAAAAAAAGTGTATAAAATAACACATTTATACCTGAAACATACAGTTGTATCCACCATGGTTCCCGCATCTACGCCGGCTCGCACGATCCAAGTAGTTATACATGTATGCAAGTCCAGAAGCACCCCAATTCCAAGTGTTAATTAATGGGATGTCTTGCAAATAAGAAAGAAATATCAAATCCACATATTGAGCACTTTTGTTGGTAAATAGGGTTCCTCCGATCAGGTATAGCAAAAAAGCTCTAACTGTGCAATCCCTTAGAAATTCAACTGTCTCCTCCTCCTCATCTTCATTGTCCTCTGCTGCCAACGCCAAATTCAAGTTGTCATGATATATTTCCAAAAGCTTTGCAAATGATACATGCGCCCCTTTCATTTTATCAAACTCTTCCTGAGCATCTTCCCTGCTAAAGTTAAGCAACTCCTCGCACATATCTTGCCCTTCCTCCATGGTGCATGATGTTCCAGCATGGTTCAGCATCTTCCCCGTTATCGGAATGTGGAGCAAACACGATACATCATCTAAGGTGATGGTCATCTCACCAATAGGAAGATGGAATGTACCGGTCTCTGGTTGCCAACGCTCAGTAAATGCCGTCAATAGTCCGGAGCCCACATGATTGTAATTCGTCTTCAACAACGGTCGCAGTCCACTACCTTCCACTCTATCCCAAAACCATGCTTTATCATTCTCTGGTTTATCAAGCGAATTGATTCTCTTCCCAGGATTCATACACTTGAGTGTCCTTTGGCCACACTACAAAATTTGAAACCAAACACATATTAATTATACATACAAAATAAAAAGCAAACACATATTTTCAAAATAAAAACCTAAGCAACGGCAACTATTTAAAACATGTACAAATGCAATTTTCTAAGAAACGGCAACAATATTTAGGTTCTAATTCAAGTAAGCAAACGACAACTATTTAAAACATGTACAAATGCAATTTTCTAAGAAACGGCAACAATATTTAGGTTGTAATTCAAGTACGCAAACGACAACTATTTAAAACATGTACAAATGCAATTTTCTAAGAAACGGCAACAATATTTAGGTTGTAATTCAAGTACGCAAACGACAACTATTTAAAACATGTACAAATGCAATTTTCTAAGAAACCGCAACAATATTTAGGTTCTAATTCAAGTAAGCAAACTACAATATTTAAAAAAAAAACTTACTTCTCCTCTCCACAACGCAGCGGCTACATGACCACCAAAAGACGGCAACAACGATAAATCACTTGGTCCGCCACCAAATTCTGTAACTTGTGGTTCTGCTGGTTTTGGCGGGTTTCTTGCAGTTGTTGTTTTCCGATTCCTTTTTGTTTGTTTAGGTGCTGGTGGTGGTGGCGGTGGTGGTGGAGGATCAACCATATCATTTTGTTCCTCTTCATCTTGCCGATCATCATCCTCTTGAGCACCAACATTCCCTTGAGCATTGACATTCTCTTGAGCTTCCTCTTCAGCCATAGGTTGAGGTTCAGGATGTTCAGCTTCAGGCTCTTGAAGTTGAGCCCCCGAAGTTGATGCAACAACTCCTTTCCTCTTGGAAGGACCTACTGTAGCCTCTCGACGTGCAGAGCTGTGTGCTCTACTTTCCCTTCCACCTCTTTGGCGCCCAACTTCATCCGTCATTCCTAAAAAAATAATAAAATAGCAAACAATCATAAATAACTCATTACAAAAGTAAGGTGTTCTTATTAGTTTCAAAGTGTAATCCTCTAGTTTAATCCACAACAACAATGCCTTATATAGGCAAGTACATCAATGCTACTAAGCTAGATTTTACACACACACCAAGGCCTGCATAGGCGCACATTGCGCCTATCACACAACGCACACAACACAAGTTGGTTAGGCTCACATAGCGCCTACCACAGTTTGTACACAACAATAAACAGTTATAACTCACTTTCAATTATTTGAAGGATAAATTTGAAAAGGAAATGCAAGGTATTAACAAACTTAATGCCACTACAACTTTCTTAACTCCAGTTAAATAATCAAAACAAGGGAGACAAATTTAACTAAAATGGCTAGTAGTTGATCATTACAACAAACAAAGGAGACATTTCCAATCTATTTGCATGACCTTCTTTACCAATGGAAAAGAAAAACAAAGGAGACAACAAACATTGTGACCGGTCATAAATTCAACAATCAAACATCGATTATATGTCACTTTATACAGAACAATCACTCATTCAGGCAATTTGACAAACACCTTGTGCACATTCATATATTTTGTTAAAACCCTAGACCCTAAATTCAATCAAAACCCAAATTCATGTAATCTAAACAAATAAAGTCATGATCATACAACACAAACAAATTTTCGAAGTTGTTATTAATCATACAAATGAGATATTACAGAAAAGAAAACTTACTTGCAAACTGAGATTTTCGCAGGTTCAAAGGTTGTTGCAATCGCAATTTAATCTTGTTATATAATCGATATCCAATATTACTTTACTTTTGAAATCGCCTAAACCCTCAAAATCGCCCCAATTTTCCCAATAATTTTTGAAATACAGAACTGAAGAACAGAGTCTGGGTGTTTGGCGGTTTAAGTCAAATTTTACCCAGTTCGGCACGTGATTGCCGAAGATACCCGTGTTCGGCACCTGGATGCCGAAACTCTTTGTATTCCAAATGTCAATTAGTTCGGCACATGGTTGCCGAAGGTAAGCGTGTTCGGCCCCTGGCTGCCGAACCAGAATGTCCACAAATTTGGGGTCATTTTGGGATTTTTGGGGGGTTAAAGAGCAATATGGGGGGCGAAAAAAGCAAATTTCGGATGATAGTCTGGTTGGTTAGGCCCAAGCCCAGGCCCATTTACAGAAAGAGGTAATAAGTGCGACTGAAGTGAGAGAAGAAGAAAAGAGCACAGAACAGAACAGAGAGAGAGAGAGATCGAAGAAGAAGAAGAAGAAGAAGAAAAATGGGTGGAGGAATGGAAGCAAACAAGAACAAATTTATTGAAGATTGGGGAACTGCTAGAGAGAATCTTGAACACAATTTCCGATGGACTCGTCGCAATCTTCTTCTTGTTGGTATCTTCGGTATCGCTGTTCCCGTTCTCGTCTATAAAGGCATCGTCAAAGAATTCGTAAGCAGATCTCCCCATTTTCATCTTCCTTCTTTTATTTAGCTTATTTCATTTTCATGACTGATTTACCCACAATTCATAATTTAGGGATTTTATTATGACTTTTTAGGTTTTTCATTAGTTTCATTTTCAAAATTACACCTTCAATTTGTGCCATCACGATAAGATTTAGCTTCTATGTAATGTACGAACTCCTCCTAGATGTGATTAAGTTAGTGTTTGTTATTGTCAATGCATTCACTTCGATAATTTGATTTTGATTTAGGCCCTGTTTGGATAAACAGATTATTACATAAGTGCTTATATTGATAAAATGCAGCTTATGTCTAAGTTTTTTTTTTTATAACAAAAGATAAAGTGAAGTTAAATTGTCTATGTATAAGCTATAAGCTGTTTTATAAGCTATTTTCGAGAGGTTGTGAAATAAGCTGAAAATAGCTTATGAACATGTCATAAGCTGAAAATAGCTATTTTGGAGAGGTTGTTTTCATAAGTTCTCTCAAATAGTCTAACAAGTGCTTATGTTAGGAGATAAGTTCAAATAAGTAAATCCAAACAGGCCCTAAAGTTGGATTTTATAGATTTTGGGAATAGTTGGATTTTCTATGTAAACAAAGTGAGCATGGTTGTTTGAAGATGCAGACAGACAGTAATTTCATATGATTGCTTGATTTATTAGTTGCAAGTTGCAATATCTAAATTGTGAAGTGAAGTTGAAGATTGAGATGTTGGAGAGGAAATGGCAATCTCCCTTTTCATTCATACATAGGTGATGTGTGGCAAAAACTATATCAGCGACTCATATTTCATTTTTAAACATCAACAAAACATTAAAAATGGAAATGTAAAGACTCACGCTTCAATTTTGTTTATCTCACTCTTGTCCCTGTCTAAGGTTCCAAAACCTTCGTCGTTCTCCGCTGGTCACTGCGCCATCCTTGGTTTGCCATTGATTTCTGTTAATGGTTTTCAGATTTTAATCTGTTTTCAAAAGAACATATAGCAAAAATGGGTTCCTATTAGTGCATTTTTCACCCACAAAGCTACAATCATCCCAACTCCATTGTTAGAACCAAATCTTAGGAGGATCAAACATAAAAAGTTGAGAAAATTGAGGGAAGGGGGAGGTATCGAGATACGATAACAAGAGAAAAATGTGTTTCACACATGCAAAATCAGAAGCTCCTTCTCATACTCATCAGTAACACCACAACACCATCAGTAGTCGTAGAAACCACCGACTAAATGGGTTCCCCAATGCGAGCCAACAACCCCATTGTGCATTTTTATGGCACCGACAGAGGGCAGGGAACGGGACACAACTGACCTCCGTCAAGTGAGCAATGGCCATTGTAAATTAGAATAGAACAGTGGATCTAAATAACTCTTCTGTTTTTTATATTTTAAATGAATTTATTTAAGTTGAATATATATATATATATATATATATATATATATATATATATATGACCCGTTGATATAAGTTTTGCCATGCGTCACCTAAAGGAGATTGACATTTCCTCTCCAAATAGAGAAGATCAGGACTCGCTCACCACTGTCTATAAACTTTGTTACTATCTACAGTAAATCGAAAGTTTTAGTCCTCATATTTATGTTACTGAATTCTTGAACTTAGACCTTCAATTCAGTGTTGTATATGGTGACACTACAGCGCTATTGCATAGCGGAATTTGAACGATTCACTATTGTTCCGTGATACACTATTTATTACGAAATATTGTGAAATGGCTATAGCACTGTTGTGCAGTGGAATTTGAGCGAACCTCTATTTTCTGTGATTTGCAACTGAAAACTGCTTGAATTGCTCCATACTTGGTCTTGTTGTCTTTTGTTGAACTCCGCTTGGTTCAGTTTAAAATCTGGTCTGATCGTTTAGTTGTAATGTATTGTTAATTTTTAAATGATGTGGTATGATTTTCAAACCATTTTGTTTTTGAACCTTTTTTCATGTATGTATGAATGTTTTTCTTTGAACTGAGACATTTTTTTAATGATTACAGCATATGCAAGATGAAGATAATGGTCGACCATACAGGAAGTTCAAGCCTTAAATATGGAATGGAAGATGTTTTGTAATAATGAGGGGTTATGAAAGTTAAACCTTAATGAGGCTACAACATGTGCTTTTTCTTAACTCGCCAAGGGTTGTTTGTTTATGTAATTTTGTTGTATCAAACCACTCCATGTTTGGCTGTCTTCATTGATATTTCTGTGATGTTAAATTGATACTGTGGTTCAAAGTTAATAATATATTTGGAAAACAAAAGCATGAGTTTGAGAAAATATTATAGGAATAACTATTAGATTGAATTGCTAGGTGACAAGCAAATGGTAGTGCTCATATTCTTGCAAGAGTAGAGCTACCTATTATATTCCTCTTGGTGACTTCCATTGTATTTTTATTTTCCTGTATTACTCATATTATTAGTGACAAAATGTTTTGATTTTAACCAAAATATTAGGCTCAAGTGGTTAATGAACTTGACTAAATTTTACTTACTTTGTGGTCGAATTCTGGATTACCAAAAAAGAGAATGTTTTGATTTTGTATGGGTGAAAAATATATTATAAGAAATCATGAACATGGAAACACTTAAAACCATGAAATGAATTATAAACCCAATACATGATAAATAGGCCTATCACAACAAACTTGGAGCCTTTAGTTAGTACTACTTTCATAAGCTTATATTGACTTATAAATTTATAATGTAGTTGAGAAACATAGATAATTATGGAAAGGAGCCTGCTCGAGAATTGACTGTCCTTGTCAGAGTATGAGCAACTAAATTCATTTGTTGCTTTATAAATTTTGCCTCAAAGTCAAAACTTAAAGAAATAAAAGTCATAATACTACTAATGAATAATGATAGAACCAAATTTTAAAACGTAGTTGGAATTCCGGTGTGTAGCGTTAATAGTAAGCTTGGAATCACTCTCCAATATAACATTAGACAAACCTCTTTAAGAAGGCTTGGTTAGAGTTCCATCTTCATTGGTTGGGCAGAAGATGGGAATCCAAAAAGAGTTTTTTTTGGCAAAATAAAGATAGAAATTTCATTAGACAAACCTCTTTAGAAAGGCTTAGTTAGAAATTTCATTTTTGACCTCACATGTATGAGTTTCCACATGAATTGTAACCTTAGCAGCATACAAACTAAATAAAGTCAAATTAGCCAAAAAGGGGGTTAATATGCCATGTGCCTAGGAGCTGTGGGCAAAAGGGGGTTAGTTTTCCTCCCCTTCGGCCCGTTACTGCCGAACCAAGGCAAAATTTGAAAATGACAACCTTTCGGCAGTTACGTGCCGAACACGCTTATGTTCGGCACGTAACTGCCGAAGTCAGACTATATAGACTAGGCTGCATAACCTGTACTTTCATTACCTCTTTTACACACAATCCGGAGATTTTGGATCTAGGGCGATTTTTTGAAGTTTCAGTGGCGTAAAAGCAGCGATTTCTCACGCATAAAGGGTTCCCACATACATTTGAAGTCATATAACAGGTAAATTGCGCTTTAAACCGTTTATTTTTTGAATTTTCATAGTTTTGCTGTCAATGTGTTGTTCGGCCTGTGTCTGCCGAAATTAGCTGTAGTTTCGGCACGTAACTGCCGAACTGGGCAGTTTTGCTGACTTGCTGAATTGGTTGATATGTGTAGGTGTTAGTATGGTCGAACCTCCGCTTGAATTGAAACCAAACATTGATGAAGCCGCCATTGAACAAGCGAATGTTGTGGAACCCGACGTCGAGCAACCTAATGTTGTGGTTAACACCGGCAATTATTTTTTTCATTGTGAAAAGTATAAGGTGCGAGATGAAATGATTGAATGGTGTCGCAAAGAGGCTACAAAAGCTGGATTTACTATCGTGATTGGGAAATCTGATAACGGTGGTAACCGAAGGAAACCGTATTTTTTATTGAGTTGCTCAAGAGGCGGTGTCTACAAAGAAAACAAAAGGAAATTAAAGAAACAAGACACAGCAACGAAAACGCTTAAGTGTCCGTTCAGGCTGCGAGGTTACTTTTTGGCATCAGAGGAATGGAAACTAAGTGTTGTATGTGGTGAACACAACCATGAGATGGCAAAAACCCTAGAAGGTCATACTCTTGCGGGACGTTTAAAACCGGAGGAGAAGGAGTGTGTCCAAGAGTTGACAAGGAATTTGGTGCCCCCAAAGAACATATTGACGACTTTGAAAGGGAGAAATCCAGAGAGCAAGACAAATATGAAGCAAGTATACAATGCGCGCGAAAGGTTTAAAAAAAGTCTTAGGGGTGAAATGTCTGAAATGCAACAACTGTTAAAGTGTTGTGAAACTCACAAATATTTTTACAAGTGTAGAACGGTTGGTGATGGTGAGTCGAAAACCATACAAGATTTTTTTTGGGCACATCCTGAAAGTGTGAAATTATTTAACACTTTCCCTACTGTTTTGATGATGGATTCAACGTACAAGACCAACAAGTATAAAATGCCTTTATTTGAGATAGTTGGTGTAACTTCAACAGAAGACTCGTTCAATGTTGGTTTTGCCTTTATTGCGAATGAAAAAGAAGACAATTTCATATGGGCCCTTGAGACGTGTAAAAGTCTTTTGAAGAGTAAAGACACGTTCCCGAAGGTTATTGTCACTGATAGGGATAAGTCACTCATGAATGCGGTTCCGATAGTGTTTCCAAATTCTTCCGCTTTAGTGTGTCGGTATCATGTTGCAAAAAATGTAAGAGCTAAGTTCAAGGCCTTTTGCGGGGCAAAAGAAAAAAACCTGGATCAGTTACTTAACACACTCACATTTCAATGGGAATCAATTGTGCAATCGAGTTCAGAAGAGTCATATATTAGTGCAGTTGCTGAGTTCAGGAAAGTGTTTGAGAAATATCCAAATTTCCTAAACTATGTTGAAACAACAGTTTTGGATCCGGTGAAGGAAAATTTGGTGAGTCTATGGACAAACCGTGTTATGCACATTGGCAACACAACCACCAACAGAGTTGAGTCTCAACACGGTGTATTAAAACAATATGTCACAGATTGTAAGGGTAATTTGGTAAGGGTTTGGGATGCTACGGATCAAATGTTGTCAAACCAGTTAAACAAGATAAAGACCTCGTTTGGACAGAGTACTACCGGCGTAGAACACCATTTTAGAAACAATTTTTTGTACTCTAAGTTGGTGTATAACATCTCAAGACAAGCCTTGCACTTTATTCGGGGTGAAGAAGATCGTTCTCGTGAATGTGGTAGGAATAGGAAAAAGTGTGGTTGTGTGATAAAGAGAACATACGGGTTGCCGTGTGCTTGTTTACTTGCTTTGAAGATTGATAAAAAACTACCTATTAGACTAGATGATATTAACACACATTGGAAGAGGTTACAAATTGGTGAAGACGATGATGAGAGGGTTGACTGCTCGAAAGAGTTTAATGCAATTCAGGTAATTAAACACTTTACACTTTGAACTTTAAATTAAATTTATTTTACACTTAAAATTTTAATTTAATTTTATGTTTGGTTTCTTTGTTGTAGGAACGGTTAAATTCATCAGATTATGCTATGAACCTGCAAATTAGGGATCAACTGCGGCAAATAGCATATCCAGAAATTACATCGTTGACTCCGCCAGTTAAACAATTCGAAACAAAGGGTTCAAAAAAAAGGGGAAAGTCGGCTAATTCTTCCACTAGAGAGCCATCATTATGGGAGCACATCGATGCTCAATTTCCTGACTCGCAAGCATCACAGTCAAAGCCATCTATTCCCAAGAGGAAGACTGCTCGCATTGGTAATTTGTCTCCTAATGCTATCCCTCGTCGTGTTATCAAATATATTGAGTATATGCCACTGTTCATGCATTCATATATTGAGGACATTATTGATGTCAAGGGTGATGGTCATTGTGGTTTTCGCGTTGTAGCAGAGTATCTTAATAAGGGTCAAGATAGCCATGTAGTAGTTCGGCATAAACTTATTAGAGAGTTAACTATGTTTAGGAAAGACTATTGAGTATTTACCAAACTGAGGAACGTCTGCAATACATTTTGAACGGTTTGTATCCTCCGAAAGTTATGCCTAAGAGTGGCATTGCACCGGTAGAAAATTGGTTAACTTTTCCGGATATGGGGCATATCCTTGCAACTGCCTACAATCGCGTTGTTGTTGAATTGACTACACATAAGATTGGCCATTCTGAAACATTTTTCCCATTGCGCGGTCGTCCACCATTGGATCCATCTGCACGCATTATGTGTATTGGTATGGTTCCGAATCATTGTGTGTATGTCAAATTGAAGGACGGGTGTCCACTGCCTCCAACTTGCAAGGAATGGAAAAATCATCGGGCGCCAGAGGCTGAGACTTGGGAGGATACCTTTTTGGATCGGATGATTGAGTTTGAAGAACTGATGAAGAATGAAAAAGGTGACATGGACATGGAGACGAATAAAGATGATCCCATCCATGTGGAATGATAGTGTTTGTAACAGTTTTTTTTGTGTGGTTGAAATGTAACCGACACTTTTTGTGGTTGAAATGTAACCGACACTTTTTGTGGTTGAAATGTAACCGACACTTTTTGTGGATGTAATCAGACAAAAAAGTATATAAATATATGGATGCGTATTCAGATAAATCACAACTCAGTTTCAATTTATTTACTAGTTTTTTCAATTCTTAACTATGTCATCCTCACGTGGTTCTCGTGGTTCTCGCAATCCGGTAGAAACATATCAGTTTTCTGTCCAGTTTCAGGGTAACAAAGAGTTGTTCACCCTTGCATTGGACACCAGTTTAACAACTGTTGAATCAATCAAAAATAGAATTGAAATCATGTATCATTATGCACAGGGCAAACAAATCAAAATTGCGAAACTTGGGTATGCAGAAATGTGGGTCGATCTGGCAGCTGACTGTTCAAGCAATTCATTTGAAGATGCACCAAAGAAATACGGGTGGAAACAATTGAAAGATGATGATGATGTGCGCTCCATGTTTAATCAAATTCTAATTGATCCAAAAGGGGGACGTTTGTATGCTATGTTAAATTAACCTAATTTTATGTCTTTAATTTATGTTATGTCTTAATTTTCATTGTAATGTGTTTAATTTTCAATGTTCCGTGTTTTATTAGTGTATTTATAATTTATGAAATATGTTTCGTGGAAGTTGTTGAACTCTATGTGTTTAAATTAATGAAATATCCAGTTTATTATGTTTTATTATTTGTATGGAAAAATTGAACTTTTTTTATGTTTCATACTAATGCAAGATTGTTAGAATAAGTTTAATTAATAATGCAAGATTGTTCATGTTCATAAGTCTGATTTTCTGGTTTTTCAAACTCCCAGTTCGGCACATGACTGCCGAACCTATAATTGACGCCATCCTTTCGGCACGTGCCGAACCTGTAATTCACGCAACAATTTCGGCACGTAACTGCCGAAATCTTCTGATACACAGACTGATACCATTGATTTTCTGGTTTATCTCATGGAACTTAATCCACGCCGGGGCATCTGCGAATACCTGTAATTCAGTCAAATTCATTCATTCATTCAAACATTCATTCAAACATTCATTCATTCATTCGTTCAATCATTCATTCAATCATTCATTCATTCATTCTTTCATCCATTCATTCATTCTTTCATCCATTCATTCATTCATTCATTTCTTTCATTCATTCATGCAAAATAAATTATATTATCCAAATTACAAACCAATTCCTAAACATAATCAACACTTTTTTTTTCAAAATACATCAATTATCCAAAATACATATTCAAGTCCTAAACATAACCAAAACAATAAAATCTAAGCCTATGCAAATCATAAATGTCATAATCATCGGGAACCACTAGGACCGGCCTCTTCACCTCTTGTCTTACTCTTCTTCTTCTTCTTCTTTTTCTTTTTTCCCTCACCGGAGTCTCTCTTCCTCTTTCGGTGCAAACCATATTTGACCACAGGGTCCAAATCATTGTACACCTTTTCAAGTACTTGTCTTGCCGCTTCCAAAGTAAGCTCACCATCCAACTTCTCTCTAACCTCCTCTTGCACCGTCTTGCAAATCTCAAATGCGTTACACTTTTTATTCGCATTATCCTCCTCAATCATCACTTCCACATTTGCAGGCCGTGGGGGATCCCCTCCAACTGGTGGCCAAATCTTCGGATGCGAGACCCGATAAAACCATGCAATGTACCCCGGCATGGTTTCATATCCATGTACAGCTCTTGGGCCTCGCATTTCCTCCGTGACATAATTTTCATTCAAGTATTCATCAAATGCATCTTGAATTGAAAAATGATTCATACCGGCCTTGGCAGAAACACCGGGGGCTCTAGGAATAGACTGCACATGTCCATATTGTCTGAGGACACGCTCAGGCAAATGTGGACATATCATGGAGCTTCCACACATTATCCAACCAGAGTACCAACTGATATCTTGAAAGGGACGGAACTGGCGATGATCCTCATAAGGGCAGAATGTGACTTCATCAACCTCCATCCGATCCAATGAAGTCCTCGTCTCATATGGCCATTTGCCTGTCTTCAATGGATGATATTTGGCTCCAACTGGTTCTTCATTGGTGTAGTTCTCATCAAGAAATCGTTGTCCGTACCTCTTGAAATGCGCAAAAACCCATGCCTACAATCACAATCATAAATTAAAACATAAATTAGAACATATATTAGAACATTAAGAGTAAATAACGTTTAAGAAAAAAATAATACATTTAAGTGTAATCCTCTAGAACTTATATAGGCAAGAACTTATATAGGCCTGCATAGGCACACATTGCGCCTATCACACAACGCACACAGCACAAGTTGGTTAGACTCACATAGCGCATAATTTTTATTTTTTGAATTTTCATAAATTAAAACATAAATTAGAACATATATTAGAACATTAAGAGTAAATAACGTTTAAGAAAAAAATAATACATTTGTTAAAAAAAAGTGTATAAAATAACACATTTATACCTGAAACATACAGTTGTATCCACCATGGTTCCCGCATCTACGCCGGCTCGCACGATCCAAGTAGTTATACATGTATGCAAGTCCAGAAGCACCCCAATTCCAAGTGTTAATTAATGGGATGTCTTGCAAATAAGAAAGAAATATCAAATCCACATATTGAGCACTTTTGTTGGTAAATAGGGTTCCTCCGATCAGGTATAGCAAAAAAGCTCTAACTGTGCAATCCCTTAGAAATTCAACTGTCTCCTCCTCCTCATCTTCATTGTCCTCTGCTGCCAACGCCAAATTCAAGTTGTCATGATATATTTCCAAAAGCTTTGCAAATGATACATGCGCCCCTTTCATTTTATCAAACTCTTCCTGAGCATCTTCCCTGCTAAAGTTAAGCAACTCCTCGCACATATCTTGCCCTTCCTCCATGGTGCATGATGTTCCAGCATGGTTCAGCATCTTCCCCGTTATCGGAATGTGGAGCAAACACGATACATCATCTAAGGTGATGGTCATCTCACCAATAGGAAGATGGAATGTACCGGTCTCTGGTTGCCAACGCTCAGTAAATGCCGTCAATAGTCCGGAGCCCACATGATTGTAATTCGTCTTCAACAACGGTCGCAGTCCACTACCTTCCACTCTATCCCAAAACCATGCTTTATCATTCTCTGGTTTATCAAGCGAATTGATTCTCTTCCCAGGATTCATACACTTGAGTGTCCTTTGGCCACACTACAAAATTTGAAACCAAACACATATTAATTATACATACAAAATAAAAAGCAAACACATATTTTCAAAATAAAAACCTAAGCAACGGCAACTATTTAAAACATGTACAAATGCAATTTTCTAAGAAACGGCAACAATATTTAGGTTCTAATTCAAGTAAGCAAACGACAACTATTTAAAACATGTACAAATGCAATTTTCTAAGAAACGGCAACAATATTTAGGTTGTAATTCAAGTACGCAAACGACAACTATTTAAAACATGTACAAATGCAATTTTCTAAGAAACGGCAACAATATTTAGGTTGTAATTCAAGTACGCAAACGACAACTATTTAAAACATGTACAAATGCAATTTTCTAAGAAACCGCAACAATATTTAGGTTCTAATTCAAGTAAGCAAACTACAATATTTAAAAAAAAAACTTACTTCTCCTCTCCACAACGCAGCGGCTACATGACCACCAAAAGACGGCAACAACGATAAATCACTTGGTCCGCCACCAAATTCTGTAACTTGTGGTTCTGCTGGTTTTGGCGGGTTTCTTGCAGTTGTTGTTTTCCGATTCCTTTTTGTTTGTTTAGGTGCTGGTGGTGGTGGCGGTGGTGGTGGAGGATCAACCATATCATTTTGTTCCTCTTCATCTTGCCGATCATCATCCTCTTGAGCACCAACATTCCCTTGAGCATTGACATTCTCTTGAGCTTCCTCTTCAGCCATAGGTTGAGGTTCAGGATGTTCAGCTTCAGGCTCTTGAAGTTGAGCCCCCGAAGTTGATGCAACAACTCCTTTCCTCTTGGAAGGACCTACTGTAGCCTCTCGACGTGCAGAGCTGTGTGCTCTACTTTCCCTTCCACCTCTTTGGCGCCCAACTTCATCCGTCATTCCTAAAAAAATAATAAAATAGCAAACAATCATAAATAACTCATTACAAAAGTAAGGTGTTCTTATTAGTTTCAAAGTGTAATCCTCTAGTTTAATCCACAACAACAATGCCTTATATAGGCAAGTACATCAATGCTACTAAGCTAGATTTTACACACACACCAAGGCCTGCATAGGCGCACATTGCGCCTATCACACAACGCACACAACACAAGTTGGTTAGGCTCACATAGCGCCTACCACAGTTTGTACACAACAATAAACAGTTATAACTCACTTTCAATTATTTGAAGGATAAATTTGAAAAGGAAATGCAAGGTATTAACAAACTTAATGCCACTACAACTTTCTTAACTCCAGTTAAATAATCAAAACAAGGGAGACAAATTTAACTAAAATGGCTAGTAGTTGATCATTACAACAAACAAAGGAGACATTTCCAATCTATTTGCATGACCTTCTTTACCAATGGAAAAGAAAAACAAAGGAGACAACAAACATTGTGACCGGTCATAAATTCAACAATCAAACATCGATTATATGTCACTTTATACAGAACAATCACTCATTCAGGCAATTTGACAAACACCTTGTGCACATTCATATATTTTGTTAAAACCCTAGACCCTAAATTCAATCAAAACCCAAATTCATGTAATCTAAACAAATAAAGTCATGATCATACAACACAAACAAATTTTCGAAGTTGTTATTAATCATACAAATGAGATATTACAGAAAAGAAAACTTACTTGCAAACTGAGATTTTCGCAGGTTCAAAGGTTGTTGCAATCGCAATTTAATCTTGTTATATAATCGATATCCAATATTACTTTACTTTTGAAATCGCCTAAACCCTCAAAATCGCCCCAATTTTCCCAATAATTTTTGAAATACAGAACTGAAGAACAGAGTCTGGGTGTTTGGCGGTTTAAGTCAAATTTTACCCAGTTCGGCACGTGATTGCCGAAGATACCGTGTTCGGCACCTGGATGCCGAAACTCTTTGTATTCCAAATGTCAATTAGTTCGGCACATGGTTGCCGAAGGTAAGCGTGTTCGGCCCCTGGCTGCCGAACCAGAATGTCCACAAATTTGGGGTCATTTTGGGATTTTTGGGGGGTTAAAGAGCAATATGGGGGGCGAAAAAAGCAAATTTCGGATGATAGTCTGGTTGGTTAGGCCCAAGCCCAGGCCCATTTACAGAAAGAGGTAATAAGTGCGACTGAAGTGAGAGAAGAAGAAAAGAGCACAGAACAGAACAGAGAGAGAGAGAGATCGAAGAAGAAGAAGAAGAAGAAGAAAAATGGGTGGAGGAATGGAAGCAAACAAGAACAAATTTATTGAAGATTGGGGAACTGCTAGAGAGAATCTTGAACACAATTTCCGATGGACTCGTCGCAATCTTCTTCTTGTTGGTATCTTCGGTATCGCTGTTCCCGTTCTCGTCTATAAAGGCATCGTCAAAGAATTCGTAAGCAGATCTCCCCATTTTCATCTTCCTTCTTTTATTTAGCTTATTTCATTTTCATGACTGATTTACCCACAATTCATAATTTAGGGATTTTATTATGACTTTTTAGGTTTTTCATTAGTTTCATTTTCAAAATTACACCTTCAATTTGTGCCATCACGATAAGATTTAGCTTCTATGTAATGTACGAACTCCTCCTAGATGTGATTAAGTTAGTGTTTGTTATTGTCAATGCATTCACTTCGATAATTTGATTTTGATTTAGGCCCTGTTTGGATAAACAGATTATTACATAAGTGCTTATATTGATAAAATGCAGCTTATGTCTAAGTTTTTTTTTTTATAACAAAAGATAAAGTGAAGTTAAATTGTCTATGTATAAGCTATAAGCTGTTTTATAAGCTATTTTCGAGAGGTTGTGAAATAAGCTGAAAATAGCTTATGAACATGTCATAAGCTGAAAATAGCTATTTTGGAGAGGTTGTTTTCATAAGTTCTCTCAAATAGTCTAACAAGTGCTTATGTTAGGAGATAAGTTCAAATAAGTAAATCCAAACAGGCCCTAAAGTTGGATTTTATAGATTTTGGGAATAGTTGGATTTTCTATGTAAACAAAGTGAGCATGGTTGTTTGAAGATGCAGACAGACAGTAATTTCATATGATTGCTTGATTTATTAGTTGCAAGTTGCAATATCTAAATTGTGAAGTGAAGTTGAAGATTGAGATGTTGGAGAGGAAATGGCAATCTCCCTTTTCATTCATACATAGGTGATGTGTGGCAAAAACTATATCAGCGACTCATATTTCATTTTTAAACATCAACAAAACATTAAAAATGGAAATGTAAAGACTCACGCTTCAATTTTGTTTATCTCACTCTTGTCCCTGTCTAAGGTTCCAAAACCTTCGTCGTTCTCCGCTGGTCACTGCGCCATCCTTGGTTTGCCATTGATTTCTGTTAATGGTTTTCAGATTTTAATCTGTTTTCAAAAGAACATATAGCAAAAATGGGTTCCTATTAGTGCATTTTTCACCCACAAAGCTACAATCATCCCAACTCCATTGTTAGAACCAAATCTTAGGAGGATCAAACATAAAAAGTTGAGAAAATTGAGGGAAGGGGGAGGTATCGAGATACGATAACAAGAGAAAAATGTGTTTCACACATGCAAAATCAGAAGCTCCTTCTCATACTCATCAGTAACACCACAACACCATCAGTAGTCGTAGAAACCACCGACTAAATGGGTTCCCCAATGCGAGCCAACAACCCCATTGTGCATTTTTATGGCACCGACAGAGGGCAGGGAACGGGACACAACTGACCTCCGTCAAGTGAGCAATGGCCATTGTAAATTAGAATAGAACAGTGGATCTAAATAACTCTTCTGTTTTTTATATTTTAAATGAATTTATTTAAGTTGAATATATATATATATATATATATATATATATATATATATATATGACCCGTTGATATAAGTTTTGCCATGCGTCACCTAAAGGAGATTGACATTTCCTCTCCAAATAGAGAAGATCAGGACTCGCTCACCACTGTCTATAAACTTTGTTACTATCTACAGTAAATCGAAAGTTTTAGTCCTCATATTTATGTTACTGAATTCTTGAACTTAGACCTTCAATTCAGTGTTGTATATGGTGACACTACAGCGCTATTGCATAGCGGAATTTGAACGATTCACTATTGTTCCGTGATACACTATTTATTACGAAATATTGTGAAATGGCTATAGCACTGTTGTGCAGTGGAATTTGAGCGAACCTCTATTTTCTGTGATTTGCAACTGAAAACTGCTTGAATTGCTCCATACTTGGTCTTGTTGTCTTTTGTTGAACTCCGCTTGGTTCAGTTTAAAATCTGGTCTGATCGTTTAGTTGTAATGTATTGTTAATTTTTAAATGATGTGGTATGATTTTCAAACCATTTTGTTTTTGAACCTTTTTTCATGTATGTATGAATGTTTTTCTTTGAACTGAGACATTTTTTTAATGATTACAGCATATGCAAGATGAAGATAATGGTCGACCATACAGGAAGTTCAAGCCTTAAATATGGAATGGAAGATGTTTTGTAATAATGAGGGGTTATGAAAGTTAAACCTTAATGAGGCTACAACATGTGCTTTTTCTTAACTCGCCAAGGGTTGTTTGTTTATGTAATTTTGTTGTATCAAACCACTCCATGTTTGGCTGTCTTCATTGATATTTCTGTGATGTTAAATTGATACTGTGGTTCAAAGTTAATAATATATTTGGAAAACAAAAGCATGAGTTTGAGAAAATATTATAGGAATAACTATTAGATTGAATTGCTAGGTGACAAGCAAATGGTAGTGCTCATATTCTTGCAAGAGTAGAGCTACCTATTATATTCCTCTTGGTGACTTCCATTGTATTTTTATTTTCCTGTATTACTCATATTATTAGTGACAAAATGTTTTGATTTTAACCAAAATATTAGGCTCAAGTGGTTAATGAACTTGACTAAATTTTACTTACTTTGTGGTCGAATTCTGGATTACCAAAAAAGAGAATGTTTTGATTTTGTATGGGTGAAAAATATATTATAAGAAATCATGAACATGGAAACACTTAAAACCATGAAATGAATTATAAACCCAATACATGATAAATAGGCCTATCACAACAAACTTGGAGCCTTTAGTTAGTACTACTTTCATAAGCTTATATTGACTTATAAATTTATAATGTAGTTGAGAAACATAGATAATTATGGAAAGGAGCCTGCTCGAGAATTGACTGTCCTTGTCAGAGTATGAGCAACTAAATTCATTTGTTGCTTTATAAATTTTGCCTCAAAGTCAAAACTTAAAGAAATAAAAGTCATAATACTACTAATGAATAATGATAGAACCAAATTTTAAAACGTAGTTGGAATTCCGGTGTGTAGCGTTAATAGTAAGCTTGGAATCACTCTCCAATATAACATTAGACAAACCTCTTTAAGAAGGCTTGGTTAGAGTTCCATCTTCATTGGTTGGGCAGAAGATGGGAATCCAAAAAGAGTTTTTTTTGGCAAAATAAAGATAGAAATTTCATTAGACAAACCTCTTTAGAAAGGCTTAGTTAGAAATTTCATTTTTGACCTCACATGTATGAGTTTCCACATGAATTGTAACCTTAGCAGCATACAAACTAAATAAAGTCAAATTAGCCAAAAATAGGCACATGAATTGTAACCTTAGCAGCATATAAACTTTTGTTTAAATACATTCTCTTCTCTTCTGCTAAAGACAAAACAGAACAGCTAGAGATGAATAACTTAAATTGTTTTGTGACAAAGTTGAAACACCTTTGTAGCAAATCATACAAAAAACTTGTTTGTCTTAGCAAATCGATTTTTGTCATGGCAGCATGTTTTTGTCGCTTCATCTTCCTAAGAGCAAATCCATTATGGATTCAAATTGTATATTTCATTTCTATTTCCACTTTGGGTTTTGGATTTCTCAAAGCTACAAAACCTTTAGATCAAACACTTAAAAACTTAGATTTGTTCTTCACATCCATTTCAGCCACAACAGTTTCAAGCATGTCCACTGTTGAAATGCAAGTTTTTTCTAACCTTCAATTAATCATCATTACCATCTTAATGTTCATAGGTGGTGAAGTATTTACATCAATGGTAGGGCTTTATTTCATTAGATCAAGACTCAAAAAAGATCTTGAACTTGAACTTGAAATGGTCACAAACGAGGTACACAATGAATCACATGAATCATTGATGAGTACTACAAATGAAAATTTAAGGTTCTTGTCTATGAAATATTTGGGTTATGTAATTCTTGGTTATATTTTAATTCTACATATTATAGGTATATTTGGGGTGTCACTTTACCTTACAATTATTCCTAGTACTAAACAAATACTAAAACACAGGGGTCTTAAAATGTGGACATTCTCTATTTTTACTATAGTTTCGAATTTTTCTAGTTGTGGTTTTGTTGCAACAAACGAAAACATGGTTGTTTTTAGACAAAATTCAGGACTTCTTCTTATGCTTATTCCACAAATACTTGTCGGGAACACATTGTACCCTGCATGCTTGAGATTTTGCATATTGGTATTGGGAAAATTTTACAAGAAGAAAGAGTGTAATTATGTTTTGAAGCATTCGGAGGAAGTTGGTTACAAACACTTGTTAGAGGGGAAACAAACTGTTTTTCTTGTGGCTACTGGTTTTGGGTTGATTGTGGTACAAGTTACATTGTTTTGTGTAATGGATTGGAATTCAGAAGGATTGAAGGGGTTGGATTTTTATCAGAAATTGATTGCTGTGTTATTCCAATGCTTTAATTCAAGACATGCAGGATCAAGTGTTGTGGATATCTCAATCATATCAGAAGCCATGTTAGTATTGTTTGTGCTCATGATGTTAGTTTCTCTCACTTTCTCTCTGTCATTTTGCTTTTTAGACTTTTTTTGTTTTGTTTTCACCGCTAGTATATTTGGGTCACTGGACTGTCTAATCTGATTTTGAGGTTAGTTTTGGAATCAAATGGTTCCAGTCCCCTTTCGATCGCAATTGCGGATATCGAACCATGGTCATTCCTACCAAGTCTAGAGTCAATCACCACTAAATCAACTAACCATTGATATTTTACTTTTTAGATTTATTGAATAATCGATGTCTTTGATGATCCGCGTTCCAACATTTATTAATTGCACCAATTGCTAGCGGTGGTTTATATTTACATAAATACAAAAATGTCAATTTCACTTACTCCTAGGTTTGATTGATCATTTAGTAACATCATTATATATGTCTCTTAGTCATTCCCAATTGCATAATTTGACTTCGCCTACCTAGTTTTCTCTCATTTATAGCTTTAATAAATTTTTAATCCTAGTAAATATTTCAAATTTTGTTCTTAATTCTTTTAAAATATAATTTAGTAAGTTTTGTTCTCCAAATATTTGCTACTATTGTACAGGTATCTTCCTCCTTACACCTTATTCCTCCCATTAAAATATGATAGGATAAATTCAAGTAGTAAGAGGATGAAAAAGAGAAGAGGAAAAGTTACAGAGAATTTGATATTATCTCAACTATCATATTTAGTGATATTCATAATAATAGTGTGCATAACTGAGAGGAAAAAGTTGAAGGAAGATCCTCTCAATTTCAATGTTCTCAATATTGTTTTTGAAATTGTCAGGTTAGATTTCTATTAATTCCAACCTCTCATTTCATTCAATTGTTTCGTCAACTCTTCTTCTTCTTCTAATTCCAGCATTAATATATTTCTTCTGAACATGACAAAATTATTAAAATTATAGTCATATTCATTACTTGTTGCACTCCAAATCAATACATCATTAAGCTTTTGAATAATCACAGTGAGTCGCTGTTATTCTGGAATATCCATCGTGATCCTAAATCCAGATTCATTCGACAACTCTACCTCATGTCGTGGCAATAGCAGGCGAGTTATGATCCTCTCCATTTATGATTATTTCCATTTCTTTCTAAAGTATTAATTAATTTGGGATGTATTAAAGAAATTTTGATTAATTTAATGTTACACTTTTGTATTTATATTTTCAAAATTGTAGACTAATGGAAGAAATGGAAAGACCAATAAATAAAGAGGATCCCAACTCGTACAAATCTTACTAAATAATATTTTTTATTACTAATTTTTTCTAGCGTGAATAATGTGGAAGGTGAAGAAAAATCATTGAAAAAAATATTTTTAATAGTCTATGACTACTTAGTACCTAGTACATAATACACTATTATTTTTTGTGTCAAAGAAAATACATTATTATTTTTAGGGCAAATATATTTTTATCTCATGCAAAGTACGTAGGTGAATTTTGGCTATCCTTGCAAATTTTTTTATCCCATGCAAAGTAGGTGAATTTTGGCTATCTTTGCAATTTTTTTTTTTGGATTACCCGGTAAATGTAAAGATTCTCTGATTTACCCCCTCCATGGAAAATGTTAACCTAAGAATCCACAAAAATGATTTCGTGACATGGTCAGTCAGGGGTAAACCAAAACTCGTATACTTTGCAAGGGTAAAAATCTATTTGTCATTATTTTTATAAAATCCTTTGTTTATGTTGCTAGGTGCGAGTACGGTACCGATACTCGATACGGGTACTGATACGGGGTACGCCATTTTTAGAAAAACTAATGTATGAACATAAATTAAAGTACGAATATCTACTCGATACTGATTCGTTTTTTTTTTTAACGAAAAAAGTATATAATTGGTTATAGTTATAAATTACATATGATGTAAAACTTATTAATTCTAAGACAAAAAATAAATAAAAATAAAACTTATTAATTCTTTCGAGAAACTTATTAATGCCCTGTTTATTTTGTATAATTAACCCATATATACATGTTGGTGTTTTGGGTGCATATGTGAACAGTGCTTATGGGAACGTAGGATTTAGTACAGGATACAGTTGTGAAAGAAAGTTGCATCCAGATGCAAATTGTGAAAACAAGTGGATTGGATTTGCTGGAAAATGGAGTAATGAGGGTAAAATCATTCTCATACTTGTTATGTTGTTTGGAAGGCTCAAAAAATTCAATATGGATGGAGGCAAGCCATGGAAACTTCTCTGATTAATTAATTCACTCTACACATTTGTGCAATATTGTCTTAAGATAACCAAGGAAAATTGTAATTATTTACTATATGGAAGGGCCATTCCAATTCCATTAATGTAAACTATTCGAGTGCATATGATGCAGATAAATAAATGCAATTTTTTTTAATAAAAGTTGAAAAAATAAAAAATAAAATTTAAGCAAAAGGATAAATATATTAAATAAAAAGATTCAGAGACCGAGGTGACATTAAATCTGACCTAGTTACAACTCAAACGAGAATACATCGTGATCAAACAAAACCAGGTCGAACAACCCTAATCAATCTTAACAATTCAAACACTCATCACGGGCGCAAACCATCGAACTCGCATACTGGCGTGAAACCAAGTTACAAAAAAATATGAAGAGCGAGAGCATCACCAAGATAAAAAAAAAGGTTCAAAACTTAGCGAATAGATCAACAGCCAACACAGAACCAGATCCACGTGCTAACAACCCCTTGAACAAGCAGCAAACATAAAAGCTCTTTCGAACTAAACAATTAGAGAACAGTCACAGCTGAAGTCGGTACCGGAGTAGAAGCAGTCTTGACACCTTGAGACCTGCAGATCTCAACAGACCTGGAACATCATAGAATAAAAAAACGCAAGAACACCAACACAACTAGTTTCACAATAACGACGTGTTTGAACCTGGTGTAGGAAGGCTCGCCGCGCCGGATTGAAGAGAAAGTGGCGCGTAAACTGAATAGTACATATTTAGTTTTAGTATATTTTAGATTGATTTATTATTTTTATATTTTAGCTATTATTTTTATGTTTTAGCTAGATTTATTATATTTTTATTTTTATGTTTTAGCTAAATTTATTATATTTTTATATTCTAACTAGATTTATTGTATTTTTATGTTTCCTACTATTTAAGGTAAACTATTGTAGCATTAAGAGACAACCTTTTGATTTAATAAAATATAGAGAATTTTCTCAAATTTGGTGGATTCCAAATTATTCTTTCTGGTGGATTCCAGAAACTTTTTTATCAGGTTTGTCGCTTGGAAACCTGTGTTTTATTATAGGATTAGCGCTTGCTATTCCTTCCCGCTTCCGTACTGCGTCAGTTGGTAACAGAGCAGGTTTCCCTGTTCTTTTCATACTGTGATTAGTCATGGGAGATAAACTAGCAACCAGGGCAGACCTTGCAGCCATAACTGCTTTGACTGCACGGTAGGTCGACTATTGCTCTATGTGGGATCGATAATCTTTTATAACTACATGCGATAAGACTGTATACTTGCAGTCACGATAAGTTTGCATCAAGGTGTTATGGCTGGCGACGATGTCCAACGGCGGATTCCAGTTGAGGATAATATCGATTGGGTTGCCGACGATCCGAGAACGACGCCCAGTAAATTTGAATTCGAGGAGGAATTTCCTAAAGACTTATTTACGGAGATCGAGGATCTCGACCATGCAAATTGGGAGGTTAGGATCCCCGGCACTAGGCAGAGGATTTGCTCTACGTTTAAGAACGGTGAATTTCCCATATACCAAATCTCCTTCGAGCATATGGGTCTTCGTTTACCTTTTAGCGACTTGGAAGTGGCGATCTTCAACCATTTGGAGTTGTGTCCGTCTCAACTTCACCCCAATTCTCTGGCCTTCATTAGGGCCTTTGAAATTGTGGCAGCGTATCTGCAGTTGGTGCCCACCATTTCCCTATTTTTTCACCTCTTCGGCATCCAACGTTCTCGTCCAAGAGGGAATATGACCGACAAATGCGGATAGGTGTCGTTAAAGCAACACAAGAAATTCTTCGAGATATTCGAAGAGTCACTGCGGGGTTTTAAAGACAAGTGGTTTGTTGTTCGCCCCATTACTTCGGAAGGTTGGAAGACCATTATAGTCCGAGGGCCAAAAGTAGATGGCGAGGGAAAAGTAGTGCTCGGTCTAGATGGTAAGCCTATTGAAGTTGATTGCGAACGTTTCCCCTTTTGTTGGCCGACAAAACATTATTCGCGGGAGGCGAAGAGTTTTACCTTCAAGAGGGGGGCATTGTCCGAGGAGGAGCTTGCTGACTTGAAGGTGTTGGAAGATTTTGTTGATGGTTTCCCTCCGAGCTTATGGGAAGACATAGAGGGGAATCCCATTTATGACGAGGATGGCCATCAACTGTCGTCCAAACACTTTATCACTACCAAGGCACTTTTGAAGTGCACGACTAGGACGGAGGCTGAGGATCTTCTCCGTATGTTTGTTTACTTCATTTCGTAGAATTGCTCGAACCGTATAACATTTTGTTTTCTCTTGTGAGTTTACTAATTGCAATTTATTTTATTTCAGGTGAAATGAAGAACACACAACTCACTCTCCGAAAGCTTCAGGCTGAGAAGAAAAAGAGAGAGGCTGGAGGTGCTTCCTCCTCGACTTTAAACACCTCGGCCCAATCTTCTCCCTCTCGATCCATTGATTTGACCAGGGAGAAGAGGGTTCCTGAAGGAGTTCCCGGAGATGGGAGGCCCCCTAAGAGTGCGAGGACAGATGGTGGGGGAAGTTCTATTGTGGGCGGCCACAAGCTTCTGCCGGGGAGGCCTGTTGCAGAGTTCGTTCTTCCCCCAGTGATGGGGCATGAATGTTTATTGGAAGAGAAGACAACTGTCAAGCTTGCTCCTGTCGACGAGACCATCCTGGCGTCCATGGGTCCCGAATCTATTAAGAACGTGGTCGCAGAATCCTTCGTGGCCGTATTCAAGCTTTTGGAGGTAGCAACTTTTCTCAATGGTCGGAAGTGCAAATACCTTAGGGAGAGGGATGAGGCACGAGCACATGCTAAGGATTTCGGCGAGCATTTATCAGTCGTCGAGAAGGAGCTTTCTTCTCAAACAAAAACTCTCGAGGATTCCCAAGCGCAGGTTAACAAATTGGAGAAGGATCTCAAAGATGCAAAGGAGGAGGAGGAGAAGTAAAGGGAAAGGTTGCTGACCTCGAGGAGAAGCTGTCCTCTTTGACCCTGGTGTAACAGCCCCCGGGCCCCATCATGGCGATCCCGGAGCTGCCACCTCACGATCTTCTCCACCCCCATCTCTAGTGGAGTTTTTTGCCTTCCGTGGGAATCGAACCACGTACCCTGGGGTTCAAGTACATGTTGAATCCATTCCCACTACCAGTTGAGCTACGTAGCACAATTGGTAGTGGGAATGGATTGAACATGTACTTGAACCCCAGGGTACGTGGTTCGATTCCCACGGAAGGCAAAAAACTCCACTAGAGAGGGGGGTGGAGAAGATCGTGACGTGGCAGCTCCGGGATCGCCATGATGGGGCCCGGGGGCTGTTACAAAAAAAGGTGCCTTTTTTTGTAACAGCCCAGGCCCCACCAACATAGGTGGTCCCGGCACTGCCACCTCATGATCTTCTCCACCCCCCTCTCTAGTGGAGTTTTTGCCTTCCGTGGGAATCGAACCATGTACCCTGGGGTTCAAGTACATATTCAATCCATTCCCACTACCAATTGCGCTACTCGCGCTTAATAATTAATTAACATAAATATATGTATAGCAATTAGTCAGAGTATTACATTTTACGAGAAAATTAAAAAAAAAAATTTAACACGCATAACAGACATGCGTTAACATCGCAGCAGAATAACATATACCTGTCCTATTTATCTATTAAGCAACAAGTTCACATTGCTTACATAATAATTAGTTCCAATTATGCATATTCATTAAGTTCTCCAATATTTAGTTCCACAGACTAAATCCAAGCATTCATGGATATTGCAAGTCATCATCGTAATAAAATCATCCGAATCATAAAATAACATAAGTCGGCGCAAAGGCCCCAAAAACAATATCCAATGATAAATAAAATATCGGAAAATCCTAAGGTGTCACAAATACCAGAGCAACTAAACTAAGGGCTCAACACAGTCTAGAAACTACGGATGTAGGAGCAGCCTAAAGCACAACTCCTCACCTAGGATATCGCTGAACGGGATAAACAGCAAAGCTAAGCACTAGGAGCAAACTCCTCAACCTGCAGCTCTGAACCACCCAACGGTTCAGAGGTACACAAAACAGAGAGTTAGTATAGAAATTCATATAAGCATAAGTAAAACATGGTTACTATATACTCATTAGACAAACATCATCACTATATCACATTTATATCCTCAATTATAAATTTATAAGAATCACAATTAATTAAGGTGTGATGCATCTAATGCCAATTATCACATAACATCAAGAATGAGCAACTTCATCTCCTAAATGCAAACTAAATGCCACATCAATGGAATGATCCTCATTATGTTTCTAAATGCATGCGGTACCGACTAACTCTACAATATTTTTGACCAACTGAATCCAACTCTACAATATCACCCCGAAGGATGCTCTACAATATTTTCATCACGAAAGATGCTCTACAATAATGCCTCATGTATGCGTGAATGATTCAAGTACCAAACATATGATACTACTCTACAATATATCGTCATAAATTGTGGATGACATAATCCAACATCTCTATAATATTTCTCAACACTATATTCATCATCCATCATTATTAAATAAAGGGTTAAATATGTTTTTGGTCCCTATAGTTTCGCCGAATTTCGTTTTTAGTCCCTGAAGACTTTTTTCACACTTTTTAGTCCCTAAAGTTTCGTCAGTCAGTGTTTTTAGTCCCTACTTTTCAATCAACTCGTGCATATCATTCGAAATTTTAAATTTTTTTCTACGGTCATGTTTAGTACATTATATGAATCTCTCTTACAAAAGTTTAAATTTTTTTAACAAAAGATGAATTAAATATGAATTTTTTTGTTTTTTGCACATAAAAATTCATAAATAATTCACCTTATGTTAAAAAATTCTAAATTTTTGTCGGAGATGTTCTTATAATATTATAAACATGAATACAAAGAACCGTTAAAAAATATGAAAGTATACAAGAGTTTGATTAAGAGTAGGGACTAAAAACACTGATTGACAAAACTTCAGGGACTAAAAAGTGTGAAAAAAATCTTCAGGGACTAAAAACGAAATTCTGCGAAACTATAGGTACCAAAAACATATTTAACCCTTAAATAAATATTCAGCTCACACGTTAATTGTAAGAGAATTATTTAGACTTAATTACATACTCCAAATAGTATCAAACAAGGTACACTACCAAATGCTACAAACAGTACCCAATATACAAGTTACAATAGAGTTAATTAACACTTTTCCTTCTCAATGATGGAATCAAACGCAGAGATAGAAACCCAAAAGAACTAGGACCACTAGATAGTCACAAGCAATGAAAAGCAAAACAATGGTTGTTGGAAAGGAAATAAAATCTACAGTAGCCGTGACCCAAGACTAAAACAAGAACATTGTCGATCATGACATATAAAAACATGTTCATATATAGATTAATTCCTATGTTCATCTTAAAAGAAATCACAACTCTAACACACTCAGATCAAGCACAAGTCACGGCCAATTCATAGAATCATTAGTAAAAAGGCATATTTTTATTTTGCTCAAAATAAACAACAACACATAAGGTGCCGATTTTTTTATGATATCAAATAATTTCAAAATCATTAATAATTACTTATAATCACATATATCATATCATAAAGTTCATGAATTAACACATTCCCGAACCTAAATCCTAAAATCCAACCCTAAGGAGATGAAAGAGTTTG
Organism: Trifolium subterraneum; assembly: GCA_951799995.1. Taxonomy (NCBI): domain Eukaryota; kingdom Viridiplantae; phylum Streptophyta; class Magnoliopsida; order Fabales; family Fabaceae; genus Trifolium; species Trifolium subterraneum. Next base: position 334,142 of record OX637466.1, read on the forward strand.
GGTTCGGAGAAGAATTATCTTCTCCCCTCTTTTGAACCATCCCCACATGAATTAGTATAACCACTCTCTTACCTTGAGAGGATGAAATATTGGCTCTTCACTTCAACCTCCTCTTCTCTTGGTCTCTAACTCTTCTTTCCTCTTCCCTTTTCTCTGTTTTTTTTTTTACGTTTCTTTCTTTCTTTCTTTGACTTTCTCTTTCTACCTTGTCGCGGTGATTTTTGGATATCGAGTTATTAATTAACTTCGAATCACAATTTAATATTCCACCACCGATCTTTAATTTATCCGAGGGAAAGGGAAAAAGTTCGAAAAAAACCCTATTTTTAGAGAACAAGGTTCGGGGGTTGGTTATACGAAGGGAAGATATTAGCACCCTAAGTATCTATAGTACTCTATAGGAACCTCTTGTTTTTATTTTATCTATGCGCTTTATTTTAATTCTTGTAAAAATGTATAAGTGTAAGAATTAAAGTGATGATAAAAAAAGTTTAAAGTGATGAAAAAGAAAGAAAAATGTTTTTGTTGATTTTATTGATTGGAGAGACAAGTCTCATGCCTACGTACCCGAGGGACCAAACCACCGTAGTTCGGGGTAAAAATTGCGAGTAAATTTGTTTGTTTGATTTTAAAGTTTTGAAAATGGTTTTAAAGACCAAAAGCCAAAAGTGGCAAAATGTGAGTTTGATTGATGTTAATTTATGAAAAAAGTCTATATGGTTAAATTGATTGAGATTTGATTATGAAATAAGACGGGGACACTTGGTTTAAAATCCAAGGTTTGTTGAGGAAAGGTTTTGAGTGATAAAAGACACTTGGTTTAAATTCCAAGGTTTATGCATGATTAAAGATGTATGAATGATGAAAATGCACTTGGTTTAAAATCCAAGGTTTTTGGCGAGAGAAAGGAACACTTGGTTTAAAATCCAAGGTTTTAGCGATGGAAGAAGCCATTGGTTTAAAATCCAAGGCACTTGGTTTAAAATCCAAGTTTGGTGATAAAAAGAGCACTTGGGTTAAAATCCAAGGTTTTCACGATAAAAGAGCAATTGGGTTAAAATCCAATGCCACTTGGTTTAAAATCCAAGTTTGAGATAAAAAGAGCACTTGGGTTAAAATCCAAGGTTTTTAGGCGAGAAAAAGGGACACTTGGGTTAAAGTCCAAGGTTTTAGCGATAAAGAAGCCATTGGTTTAAAGTCCAAGACACTTGGTTTAAAATCCAATTTTAGCGATAAAAAAGAACTCTTGGGTTAAAATCCAAGGTTTGCGCGATAAAAGGAAACATTTGGTTTAAAGTCCAAAGTTTTGAAAAGTGTATGATGACAAAATATTTTGATGCTTGATGATGTTGAAAAGAAATTGTGTTGATATTTTGAAAGAGGTTTTGACCTCATTTTTTTGAGAATAAAATGACTAACTATTTTTGAAGAGGTGTTGACCTCATTTTTGAGAATAAAATGACTAATGATTGGAATGTTGGGTTCCAAATTAAAAGGTAGCGAGAATAAATAATACCAACGTCGTAACAAGCAAAATAAACGCGAAGACCATCCGTAATGATATTTTGATCAAAACGGTGTCTTTTCCTCGAATTAATATGCTAACGTTTTTTTGCGGAAAGCGATAAATAAATATGCATGAGATGCAATTTTTTCATTTATAGTGTACATTTGTTCCTAATTACATTTTAAGGTATTTGCAAGGAAAAATAAATATGAGATAAATGCAAGAGTATGCTATGCAATTTTCATTTAAATTTACATTAAATCCTAAAAATACAATCTAATGTCCTTGCAATAAAATAAATGATTAATTAATTAGACAACAAATTAATTGATTAGCGAGCAATAACAAAGAATTAAGCAAAATAGATAAACATAAATTAGAGCAAAAATGAACACAAATAATCATGAAATAAATAAATAATAATAAAAAAACAAAAAGACCTCAAATTAATGCTTATTTTAGATTTAATAGCTCATTGAAGCACATTCCATAAGCACTTTTATCATAGGCAAAAAAAAAAAAAAAAAAAAAACAGAAGGGGTGCAAATAGCAACTTGAAAATATAATGGGGGTGCAAACAGCAAACCCAGAATCTAGGCCCAAGCCCAGTCCGTTTTCAAACAAAAAACACAGAAAAATCAAAAAAACGATTCAATGCGTTCAGATCCATCACGTGTGATGCAGCGAGAAAATCTGGGATGTCGGATTGATTGGAGGGCTATGATTTAAAATCCGGAAACAGATCTGGGCCATTGAAATCACACGCGTCCATCTGACGGCTACGACTTAAAGTCTGGAGGTTGAAGATGAATCTTCATCTTCTTCCTCCAGAAGGCGCCATTGGCAGCCATTAAAGAGGAGCTCGAGCTCCAAACCCTAACAACTCCAAAACTCGATTTTTCATCAAAAATAAAAAATGAAGACACTTTTTCGCATGATTTTTCTCACTGTTCAAGAATCCAAACTCGGATTTCACAGTGGAAGCATAGAATTTAAAATGCGATTCAAACTTTAAAACCAAAAATTTTTGAAAACTCAAATTTGAACGAAATCAAACAAAATAAACCATTAAAAAGCTTCATTAAACATTCAGTAGCATGAATACGTAGAAACCTACTTGTTTAGGGCCCTGGTTTGGGTGGTTGATTCTAACTTTTTCTTGGCAATTTTTGAGCTTTGGGTATGATTTTCTGGAGCTTTTCTTTGTGTTTTTCTTTATGGTTTCAGTTACTGAAGGTGTTTGGAGTGATTTTGTTTTAGAAAAATGAAGCTTTGATAGTGTGTGATTGATTTTCGAATTTTTGTAACAATGGTGAAAAAATGAGTTCTTTGTGTTGTTTTTGGTGTGATTCTTTCTCTGATTTTCCATCCCCCTTGCTCTGAAATTTTGGCTTGAAATTATAGGCAAAATTAGGATTTCTATTACCCAATGGATTGAAGTGTTGAAGTTGTATTGAGTATAGGATTGGTGAAGTTTGGTGTAAAGTGAAGAAAAGATTGAAGAAGCATGTTGGAAACTGACGAAAAGGAAAAGAAGGACATGGACGTGCTATTGTTGTGTGTTACTATTTTCTGCTTTTGCTATCTTTTTCTTCTTTTTTGTTTGTTTGACTTATGCATATAATAATAATAATAATGGGAAGATAAATACAAAAGAACAAAAATGAGGTATTTTAAAATATCTCTCTGCCAAAATTTTCGTCGAAATTTCTTGAAAATGTGGCGATTATTCAGGTCTAAAAATATGGCTTGATAAAAATGCAAAAATAATATTGGGTCAAAAAATGGGGTATGACATACCTCTTTTCTCTTATGCCCAAAACCTAGTCATAGTAACTCTATTCTTTCTAACCTAATTATAAACTCTTTTACTATTTTACCCTTTATTTTACTCACAACTAATTAAATAAAAATGTTAATTATCAAAATACCCCTTCAAACATCCAAAAACCACAATTAATCACATAGTCAAATATAATTAATTAAATAAAACAATTAAATAAATAAAATAGTTCAAATACGGCTGTTACACCTGACCCCTGTTGCTGATGAAGAGGAGAAGAACTTGGACCCTGCGGGCACATATGCTAAATTCAGTTGGGCAGACCTGATCGCCAAGATATATCAAGTTGGGGATCTGCAGTTAGAGGTCGCTTCTTCCAGTTTTCAAAATGCGTTGGCCCAACTCCAAGTTCTAAATCCGGGCATCCAGCTGGTGACTGATGGTATGGACGAGCTTAAAGAGGCGTGTGATGGTCAGATCGCCACTCCTCCCCTTGAAGAAGAATGAGTTGTATTTTATCTTTTTATCTTTGTAAATTTGACGCCGGCGTTATGCTCGTCTTGGCTTATTTGGCGTATGTTCGCCTTTTTTGTAATATTTCGACATTTGCGGCCTATGGTCGCCTTTATTTATATCCTCGACTCTTTGTGTTTTCCAATTTATGTCTTTGCTTTATTGTGGGTGTTTATTTAGTCGTCGATGAATGATTTATTTCCCCGCGAATTTGACAGTTTAAAGCATGCGAGGACACTTTTAAAACGATGCTCGATTCCGACTTAGGGTTTTAACTCAGTATATTTTAGACGTTCTATTCGCTAGGTGGATTTCCTTTTGCGCTAGTGCCCGTCTAACCGTTACGGTTGCTTCTTGATGTCGCGGATCGTAAGCACCGCGCTCGAGCAGTTTGTGGAACTGCACGAGTGTTTGGCTTGCTCCCAAACTAGAGTCGAGGAAAACTCCGTCGTTTGGTGACTTTCCTCGGGGCATTGAATATCCCATCGCGAGCTGGGCATTCTGCCGGGCGTGTACTAAACAACGATGGGGCTCGCATGGAGTATTCCCTCGTTGAGCGTGGACGCCAGCAGAAGCGCATCTCCTCGGCGGGATCTGCAGCCTTCGTTAAAGAACATGTCGAGTGATGTTATTTTAACTATAGTATTGTTTTAGCTTTTCGGCATTCCATGTACGAGGGATTTCTTTGCCGTAGAGGTCCTCGAGGTGGTATGCTCCATTTTCTGTTTTGCTCGGACTCGATATGGTCCTTCCCAGTTAACTGCGAGTTTTCCTTCACGAGAGTCTTTCTGGTTTCTCGTTAACATTAGGCTTCCCACCTCGAATTCTCTTTTGATAACCCTTTTGTCATGCCGAGTAGCTATCTTTTGCTTGAGGGTTGCTTCTCGTAGAGACGCCCCTGTTCTGAGTTCCTCGACGAGGTCTAGTTCTTCTCTTAGTAACTCGTCGTTTATATCCTCCTCGTGAGGGTATTCAATCCTCGGGGAGGGTTCTCCCGTTTCCACAGGAATTACTGCCTCTGTCCCGTATGTTAATCGAAAGGGCGTTTCCCCGGTTGTGGAATGCGGAGTGGTTCTGTAGGACCATAGGACATTGTGCAATTCCTCGGTCCAGTTTCCTTTAGATGCGCCCATTCTTCGTCTTAACCCTCACAGTATTACGCGGTTAGCTGCTTCAGCTTGCCCGTTAGTTTGAGGGTGCTCGACAGATGTGAAGTGTTGCGTGATGCCTATTGTGGCGAGGAATTCTTGGAACTTTTTGTTCGTAAACTGCGATCCATTGTCCGTTACCACTACTTGGGGAATTCCGAACCTTGCGAGCACGTTTTTTTTTTAATTTTTAATTTTTTTGATTTGTGTATGTATGACTAAATTTGGTGCTCAAATGCTTGTGCCTAAGCAAGTGTTTCTTTGTTAACATGTGCCCTAAGAGCATATGTTAAAGAATTTTATATAGTAGTAACTTTGGTTTTAAAAGTTGTGCATCCAATTTATTAGAAGTCAAAATATGTCACTTTATTTAATGAGAATTTTCCTTTTTAAGATTTCTTAACATATGCCCTGTCACATGTTAACAAGACCCTATATATATTAATTACACTTCTCATGCTGGGCCAACAAATTTAGAAGTCTAATATAAATTTATAGAGATATTTGAAAATTAAATTAAATTTTGTTTATATGAGATTTGAACTTAGGTTTAGAAGACGATGTCATCATCTTAACCAAATGTATTAGCTAAACATTTATTAATATATTGTTTTAAACTAAATCTTTTAGGGTCATTTTTTCAACTCAAAATTTTGAGGCTTAAAGCCTTTACTTGGGTTGCTTGACCCTTAGGCTGGTCCTGACGTTTCTTTTTCTATCTCTATTGATTCGAAGAGCAATTTTGTGCAGACACAAGCATTTAGTTATTTTTTTTTTTTTGAGTTTTGCTAACGAGTGTCTCCGAGATACTCTTTAAGCATTCAATTTAAAGAAAAATTTTATTTTATTTATAGTTTTGCTAAATAATATTTAGTTATTATAATTTTTAATTGTTAAAAGAAAATTATTTCAAAACGTACTCATCTTCATCTATCTATTGATTTTAAGACTTAATGTGTCGATATATTAATTTTTTTAATAAAAACTAGAAATTCTTATATATACACACAATATCTTATTTAACAAAATTTGCCACGATTAAGACAAGATTAGGGAGAAAGGTCCCAAGTTTCTAATGCAAGGACAAACACATGCTATAAAACTAAATTTATTTATAAAAAGGATGGATACATATGCAAACGACGGTGTAAAACTAGAGATGTCCAATAAGTGGAAGAAACACACAATCCTTAAAATCAGCATTTATGATAAAGACACACACATATAACATTAAGATCATTCCAGGTGAAATATATATAAGGGTTGTTAATTTACATCTACTTAAAAATGTAAATTAGCAATCCCCATATTTTTTATATGTTTATTTAGATAAAAATATTCAATGTAACTCTTTTAAGTAAATTTAGAATGTAAAGGTTAATTTTATAATTTTATCTCCTTAATTTTCTCAAAATGTATGTTTCAATCCGAATAATATCTCAACACTAGACTTCTTTTTTACATAGCTAATTAAAGAAAGAAAAGATAAAAAAGAAAAAACACCACTAAAGGAACTATCGTGAAAAAAAGTTTCAGCTACATCGCTTTTGAGAAGCTCTAGCATACCATCTGGAGGAGAAGTGTGAATCGAGAGACCTACATCTATAGAAGTACTAAGTTTAGCTTGTAAATCTGCACATGTTTCTCTTTTTTTTTTTTTAGAATTATTCAATTATATATTGAAGTTTTTGTACCACACTAAACTTGTCTTATTTATTACGTAATAAAATGAAGGCACGGTACATGATCAATACGTACGCTTCGGTTAATTACTGTATCTTCTTGTTTCAACATATGATTAATTAATGTTCTTGAAAAAAGTATATGATTAATTAATAAACATAAACACAAATTTATAAATTGTTTCATGTATGTAGTTGAAATTAACTGAAATAACCGAAGTTGTGTCATCTTTTTTTATTTATTTTTTGAAAAGATTAAAGTTTTTATTCTTAATCATAATTTCTTGCCTTGCCGTCTTAAAAAAAACCAATTTCGTTGTTTGCCGGCATAATACATCAAGAAATATTTGTGATTGTTGGTGAAAAAACAAAATATGGAATGTTTGTTGAAACAAAAAACCTAAAAAACTGAATATATCAAGATAGTTGCAATACTTAAAAAGATGTTTATAAAAATGGGCGTAAATTATTTAGTGAATTTATTTCATTTGGCAAGGACATTGCATTATATTTGTAGGGGTGAAATTCGAACTCTGGTCTTCCTACTTATTCACCTTAAGAGTGAAATTTCTAGCCACTAGACTAATTGACCAAATATGTTTCTAGCCACTAGGCTAATTTTGTGGGATGACCAAACAATATATACGTGAGATCCAAACGTTTTTTTTTTATCAAGAGATCCAAACATATTTAACAATAAGTGATTTTGTTGTCTTTTTCATATATGTATTTTGATTTGTTTGTAGTATTTAAGACCTGATTTATTGAAAACAATTTTGATAATTTATTTGTAGTCTCCCATGTGCTGTAATTACAAACTGAAATTGTCCAATCACATGAATAAAAGTGGACCTAAACTTTTTTTGTCTTATATTTTGACATGAAATAAATGTGCATAATATATACCAATACCTTCTTCCTATTAGTACTTAGGTTTATTTATAAATCCCTTCCCACTTGACATAAGTTCAAACCAAACCAAACAAGTTCATCAAATTAAACACATCATTACCATGAAGAACTCACAACATCGTTGTACTTTCTTTCTCAACAAATTCAACTTCAATGCTCGTGCTCTATCCTTCCAATTCAACAATTTTTTCATTCAACTTTGTTATTTCATTATACTTTCTCTATTTGGTTACTTGGGTCTCAAGCTTTCAAAGCCAAGATCTTCTGTTAGACCCAATGACTTTGATCTGTTTTACACCTCTGTTTCTGCTTCCACTGTTTCTAGTATGACATCAATAGAAATGGAAGTTTTCTCTAATTTTCAGCTCATTCTTCTTACCTTTCTTATGTTAGTTGGTGGTGAAGTTTTTACTTCCATGCTTCAACTTTTTCTTGATAGGTTCAATTTCACACAAAAAAATCACTGTGTCCAAAATGAATGTAGTAGTAAGATTAATCAAATTGAACTTGGTTTAGTTTCTATGCCTCAGTCAGAAAACCAAACACAAAGTGATAATAATAACATTAACAATAAAGACAAAATTAAGTATAATTCTCTTAGGTATTTAAGTTATGTAGTTTTGGGTTACCTTATGTTGGTTCAATTTTTTGGTTTTAGTTTGGTCACTTTGTACATAACCTATATACCAAGTGCTAAAAATGTACTAAAAAACAAAGGTATCAAGATAGAAACATTTTCTTTATTTACTATAGTTTCCACATTTGCAAGTTGTGGTTATGTACCTACAAATGAGAACATGATGGTTTTCAAGAAGAATTCAGGACTTCTTATTATTATTCTTCCATATATACTTTTAGGTAATACCCTTTACCCACCATGTTTGAGGCTTTTCATAATGGTTTTGAAAAGTGTTACTAAAAGAGAGGAATTCTCTTACTTGTTGAAGAATTCAAAGGAAATGGGTTATGACCATTTGCTCTCTAGTATTCATTGTTGGCTTCTTGTTGTCACTGTTTTTGGTTTCAATGTGATTCAATTTATATTGTTCTGTTCCATGGAGTGGAATTCAAAGATTATGGAGGGTCTTAATCTTTACGAGAAGGTGGTTGCTTCTTTGTTTCAAGTTACAAACTCTAGACATACTGGCGAATCTGTTTTCGATCTCTCCACTATCTCGTCAGCCATATTGGTGATCTTTGTCGTCATGATGTAAGTTTCTCTTTTTTGTTTGTTAACGCTACATTGTTATATATAAAGAAGGAAATATACTAGTCTTTATAAGGCCCAACCTGACCTACTTTAAAAATAGAGCAGTGCTAGCAACACACTCTCTAACACACACATATCAACACACACTCTTTTATTGATTGAAATTCACAAAGGTTCTATAAAAAATTGTGGACCCCATATAAAATTTATGGGACCCATGTAAATTCTAACCAATAAAAGAGAGAGTGTTAAGATGTGTGTGTTCCTAACATTATTCTCAAAAATATTAGATCTAAGTCTTACTTGTTTGTCGCAGACTATATTTTTTACTAACTATTAGTGTCTAATTAAGTGTAAGTAAATCGTCCCATTGTAATAAAAATGGATGAATGATGTATAGTTTATGTGAAAAAATCGTCGCAGACCATATTTCTTTTGACAATATAGAGTTCAATATTTATATATATTGTTGACCAGACCAATCAAGTGATGTGAAAAAACTTCTTGAATAATATATAGTATATTAAATGAATAATCTTATATTTAAGAGAAAAATTATTGAAGTGCGAGTAAGCTTTCTCACATTTAATGAAAATATACAGGTTAAAAATCAAACAAGTAAGGAAACCCTGCGCTGATACCTTAAAATTTTGGATAAAAATGTGGTATATCCAAATAATTTATATGATTACTTTAATCTCAATCTAATTTAGAGATCTTCTCATGATTTTAGTCTCCCCTCATGAACTTAACACACCAACTATACTAAAAACAAAGTCATACCATATGTTATTTTATTTTGTTTTTGGAACTTTCAAGAAATAGAATTTGAACTAACATTATGGTGGCTTAATTATCATATGTTCGGTTAGCACTAATCGATGTTTACCATACAGTAGTATATGGATGTATGGTTTCTTCTTCTATTTTCATGACAAGATGTATAACTGATTTCTTTGTAGGCATCCATTACATTACATTGATCGATTGTATGCTTAAACGCAATTAATTAATTCTTCCTAACGTATGCTTATTTTTGAGGTTTTCCACCTAATTGTTTGTTACAATGATTGTCGTGAAACTCATATATTAATTACGTTCCTCAATCTTCTTTCGCCAATAATTTACATATAAATTTGTCATCTACCTAGCTACATACATGTTCTGTCTTTTGTTTTAACTACTGTATGTTAAAAGACCTTGTTAATTATTGGATAGAAACATTTTATTGTACATGTATATATTTCTTATTTTGGCAAATTCTTTGAACATTAAATACATTAGTGTGTGAATTGAAATAAAATTCGGTTAGTAGAACATACTAGTATTTATAAGATAAACTCTACATATTCACATTCTCCTTGTTGTGGATATACATTGGCGGTTACTATTTTATAGGCCTATGATGAAAACAATATATAAGTGTTAAGTCTCTTGAAAACAAAGAAGTCAACCATAACCCCACATTAGAGTGTACCAAGTTCCCAAAGATTATCGATGGAGGCCAAACCTTTTCTTTCTATTTTCGGTGTCACATGATCTCAAAACATGTCAAGAAATCTTTATTCCCAAAGATTATCGATGGGCTGAATAACCTTTTCCCAAAGATTTGTTTTAGTTGTTATTAATTGTTCATTGAATATTAAGGTGAAACAGACTTATAATGAATTGGTAGAAAATGTACTTGGATTACTAGGGAGTTTAATTCGATAATAATCACAACCCTCACCAGAAACAACAACTTATAAATGTTATTCGATGACTAAGAATCAAAAATTCAAAGAGGGAATTTAAGAGAAGAATTTTATTATGAATTCAACTGTGTATATTCTCATTCACTTAGATGCTATTATAGAGAGGTAAGTTGGTAACAAACTCTACCAATCTTTGCATAGAAATAGGAAACTAGTAATTAATTTTATCTAATATAATCAATAAGATAACTAACTTACTAAGATAATAAAATAGCAACAAACTAATACTAAGATAACAAATTAATATTAAGATATTTGATTGTTGTGACAATACCCCATCTTCAAACACATCCTTGTCCTCAAGGATGGAAATTTGGATATTGATGAAGTAGAACATCATAAAACTCCCAAGTTGCTTGTTCCACCGGTTCATCTTTCCACTTAACTAGGACTTTGGTGGCTGTCACATTTCCACGCTTAACCATTTTTCGATCCACTAGCTTCAGGAATGCGAGGAAAAAGTTGATCCTCCACAGGTAAGTGCTGGGTAGTCACAGCAGTAGGGTTGGGGCAAAGTTTGAGCTGAGAGACATGAAATACATTGTGAATATTTGAACTAGAAGGTAGGTCCAACTGATAAGCTACTTGACCAATCTTATCTAGGACTTTGTATGGACCATAAAATTTGGGAAGAAGCTTGTGATAGTGTGTGGAACGCATGGATACTTGCCTGTAGGGATGAAGTTTAATATAAACGTGGTCCCCTATTTCAAATGATCTATCACTTCTATGTTTATCTGCTTGTTGCTTCATGCGATTTTGAGCTCGTAAGGGATGAAATTTGAGAAGTTTGATAGTGTCTTCTCGTGCAGCTAGTGATCTGTTTACAATAATGGAAGTTGATTCCCCTGGTAAGTAAGGTAGATACACTGGTGGTGGTTGTCCATAAAAACCTCATATGGTGTGGTGCGGATGGCAGTATGGCAGTTGGTGTTGTACCACCATTCAACAAGAGATAACCATTGTGACCAACTAGTGGATTGGTTTGAACACATGCATCTTAAATAAGTTTCCAAACACTTATTAACGACTTTAGTTTGGCCATCAGATTGAGGATGATATGCAGTGGATTTATTCAACCCTACACCCTGTAATTTGAAAAATTCACTCCAAAAACGGCTAACGAAGATCGGATCTCTGTCACTTGTAATAGTGTCTGGCATACCATGTAATTTCAAAATATTATCCATGAAGATCCTTGCTATATCTTCAACAGTATAAGGATGAGCTAACGAGATAAAATGTGCATATTTACTTAACCTGTCAACAACCACAAGTATGACTTGCTTACCCGAGGAATTTGGTAAACCTTCGATAAAGTCCATACTAATGTCTGTCCAAATTTTCTGTGGTACTGGAAGAGGTTGGAGTAAACCTGGGGAACCAGTAAGGTCAGGCTTACTTTGTTGACAAACACAACAATTTCTCACATAATTGTGAATGTCTTTATTCATCCCTTTCCAATAAAATAGTGACTTAATTCTTGCTGCAGTTACATCTCTACCATAATGGCCTCCTAAAGAAGAATCATGAAGTCATTGAAGTATAGTTTCCTTGAGGGGGGGTACATTACCCACTAATAACTTGCCTCTCCTACGAAGCTCGCCATTAACCCAAGAGAACTTTGGATAAGAGCTTGGATTTTCTTGTAATGCACGTATAACCTGTTGTAAATAAGTATCGGTAGACCATGAAGCTTTTATGTTGCCTAATAGATCAGTTTGTCCATTGCCCACCAGAATTGCTAACAGCTCAGCACTAGTTTTCCTTGAAAGCGCGTCAGCTGCTACATTAGAAACTCCTTCATTATAATGGATTTCAAATTCAAAACCCATAAGTTTTGCTACCCAAACTTGTTGGAATGGTGTGTGCAATTGTTGCTCTAGAATGTGTTTAATGCTCTTTTGATCCGTTTTGATTATAAAAGGAGTGTGTGAGAGATATGCACCCCACTTCTGAACCGCGTAGACAATTGCAAGAAGCTCTCTTTCATAGACAGATAAAGCTTGTTGCCTAGATCCCAAGGATTTACTTATGTAGGCAATGGGATGGTGATCTTTCATTAGTACTGCTCCAATACCTTTTCCCGAAGCGTCAGTTTCCTCGTTCCACACAAAGTTATCCTTCATGAGTAAATCAGTTAGAGGTTTGACAATCTTACCAAAGTCTTTGACAAAGCGTCTAGAATAGCCAGCTAGGCCAAGAAACCCACGCAGCTGCTTCAGGTTCTGAGGTTGAGGCCAATTGCTAACAACCATGATTTTGGAGGAGTCAGTCGACACACCCTCTTTTGTGATAAAGTGTCCTAAATATTCCACTTTCAGAGAAGCAAATGAGCATTTAGACTTGTTAAGGAATATGTTGTTTTCCCTGATAGTTTGAAAAATGCTAAATGATCCACATGCTCGTGGTGAGAATGACTATAAATCAATAAATCATCAAAGAAAGCGATCACAAACTTCCTGAGAAATGGCTGAAATACATGGTTCATAAGAGATTGGAATGATGTTCCTCTCCTGTACTCAAAATGTCAATTATGGGTTTTAAAGGCAGTTTTATGTTCCTCTCCTGTGGCCATTCTAACTTGATGATATCCTGACCTCATATCAAGTTTTGAAAAGATTGTAGCACCTCCCAACTCATCCATTAAGTCTTCAATTAGAGGAATAGGAAATCTGTCCTTAATTGTGGCTTTGTTCTCTGTAGTCAATACATAATCTCCAAGAACCATCCTTTTTTCTCACTAACACTATAGTGGATGCAAATGGACTATTACTATGTTGGATGATGCCTTGAGATAACATATCCTGAACCATTTTATCAATAATTGTTTTTTGAACAGTGGAGTACCTGTAAGGTCTTAAATTAAAAGGTTCAACACCATCTTTGAGGGGAATTTTATGGTCAAAACCAAGTCTTGCCCATGGTAAAGCAGTAGGTTCCACAAATATATCTTCATAGGTATCTACTAATGATGCAAAATCAGGATGTAAAGTAGGAATATGCACTTGAGTGTGTAAAAGATGACATGTAGGAATGATGAACTTGTTGGATGAGGACTCCATAGAAAGAAAACATAATTCTGCTCCTTGGTGAACAGCTTGTGACAAGGTCTTGTTGTTGATGAGTTTAATCCCCGTGTCCTTAGCTCCGCGTAGGACAAACTTTCTGCCATGGATGTTGAATTCCATTTGTAATTTTTCAAAATCCCATATGATTGTACCTAATGATTTCAGCCATTGGATGCCCAAGATGAGGTCGCAACAAACCAAGGGAAGCACAATAACATCAGCCGTGAATTGAGATTGTTGCAGCACCCATTTAAAATTTCGACAGATAAAAGAAGCTCCTAGTTTATGACCTCCACCACCAGTTACAGATAAGGGTGGAATAGCTTCTAGTGTACACCCAAGCTTCTTTGCTATATCCAAGTCTAAAAAGTTATGAGTACTCCCATTATCAAGCAGAATGTGAAGCAATTTCTTATAATGCAAACCCAAAATCCGCATAGTTTGGTAATTAGAAACTCCGGTTAGAGCTTGAAGAGAAAGTTGAGGGTTGTCAAAAGTTGTATCAGAAGTTTTAGAATCCTCAGTGTCAGATAAGCTTGATATAGGGCTATCTGTTATCAGAGGAGTGTCGTTATCCTACAGTTCCATAACCATTAACTGATTACGGCAGTGTTTTACTTGGTGACCAGGGGTAAATACCTCATCACAAAGCATACAAAGTCCCTTCGCGCGACGTTCTTCCATGTCCGCAGCAGAGTAAGTACGATTGGTTCGAGCAAAGGTAGGTTTGGTGGGGTTGAGGATGGAATTGGTGTTTATGGGAGTGGGACTAGAAGTTTGATATGGAGTTCTAGCCACTAGTTTAGTGAAATTCGTATAACGTGAAGTGTTTTTGGGAATGATTTCTTTGGAAGATTCATGGAGTTTTGCCAGATTTGCAGCGTGTGCAATTGATGATGGATTGAACATTCTCACATGCATTTGTGTGTGATATTCTAAGCCAGCCAAGAATATGCTAAGGGAATGTTCAGGAATTAGGTTGAGTTGGGTTAAAGCTAATTCAAACTGATCTATGTAATCTTGTACCTTACTAGAGTGTTTGACTTGGAAGAAAGAGGACAAGGGATCTTCAAAAGCATCGCCGAATCGAGCGGTAATATCAGTGACGTATTGTCCCCAAGTAGGGTAAATATTGAATTTTTGGCGCATGTAATTCAGATGCCACTGTAAAGCCAAGTCATCAAGATGAATTGAGGTTAGACGAACCATGGAAGTTGCTGGAGTAGCATCGAGCAGAAAAAATTGGTCACACTTATAGAGAGAATCGCAAATGTTTTTCCCGTTGAAACGAGGAAAATCTACCTTTGATATACGAGTCGCATAAGAATTTCGATTGTTTTCTGTTGTATGACTGCTGGAATGTCGTTCCGACGATCCGTCGCTATCATGATGGTTGGATGATTTTTCAAGCATGGTAGGTAACTCATCCATTTTGGTATCCATCTGGGACGCAAGTTGGTCGAATCGAACCTATACGTCGGCGTGATGGTCATCAACCTTCTTTTCCAGTTCGGCGTGACAGTCATCAACCTTTTTTTTCGTGCTCAGAGATAGACTGGGAGCGTGTCATGGTCTGGATGACAGGGTGATACCAATTGAAATAGACTTATAATGAATTGGTAGAAAAGGTACTTGGATTACTAGGGAGTTTAGTACGATAATAATCACAACTCTCACCAGGAACAACAACTTATGAATGTTATTCAATGGCTAAGAATCAAAAGTGCAAAGAGGGAATTTAAGAGAAGAATTTTATTATGAATTCAACTGTGTATATTTATTTCCATTCACTTAGATGCTATTATATAGAGGTAAGTTGGTAACAAACTCTACCAATCTTTGCATAGAAATAGGAAACTAGTAACTAATTTTATCTAAAATAATCAACAAGATAACTAACTTACTAAGATAATAAATTAAAATAGCAACAAACTAATATTAAGATAACAAACTAATATTAAGATATTTGATTGTTGTGACATAAAGTTTATTATATGTGTCTGTCTACAACAAATCTTTATTGTGATTGTATCAAATCACAACGCCGTTGTTAAATTTCCAACAGCAAGCGATAATACTAGTACTTGTATTAATATTAATTTATTTTAAAAGTTGTCAAACTATGATAGTTTCTTTAAACTAAGAATGGTCAATAGACCATAATCCCTTTGAACTAAGAGAGATCTTAATTACCATATGAGAATGGTCTTAGTACCATATTAGAATGGTGATTGATATCGTAGTATCAAAACAGGTAGTATCGTAGTATCCCTGATTCATAGATTGATATTGTTGTATCAATTCGAGTGGTATCGTAGTAGCATTCATGAAGGTGTATTCTTTGCCTTATTTCTACAGTGCAGTAGCAAATCGATATATAGTTGTAACTGAACTGTTTTATCTTGGGGACTTCGTGGATGATTGTCTGCTTGCACAATTTTGGGTAGTGCCACGAAACGTCTTAAAGAAAGCGTACTGATCCGCGACTCAACCCAGTAATCTCTTCGGTGATTGAAAATTATTTTTAAAGGTTTTTTTAACTCCGGACACAACAATAAGTTACACAAGTCTTACAATATTCACAAATTTGTTTCCACCATTTTTTTTAGTGTAGTACTCTAGTAGTCTGTTGGTTAGAATTCTACATTTTTACTTTTTAAAGTGAATAAGTAAAAGTATTAAGGTTTAAACTCTGCTTATATTACATATAATGTTCATACCACCGATTTATGTTCAAAAACTTGTTTTCATTATTTTACTACTAGATTGAATATGATATAATGTGAAGACCAAATTTGCGCGGGTACGGTACTAGTACCCGTACGAAATACGGTATTTTTAGAAAATATAAGTTACTGGTACGATAATATAAGAGATTAAAATAATTATTTTGTAAGTGAATTACTATCATTACGCTTGAGAGATTTACTTTTTTATGTTAAATGTTCCCACTTTTTTCATCAAAAGTGAGAGAGATAATTGAAATTAATGAAAAATCAAAATGTATCCAACATTCCAAATCAACCAAATAAAAATGAATGGTGCGTACCACACGAGTACCATACACGATACGCAATACTGATACGTACCCGGTAGGAATACTTCACCATTTTATGAGTACCCATGCTTCATAGAACGTCACTAAAATTAGGAAATTTTCTTTGCATAGATTCTGTTTTCCCACTTACATGGAGGATGGAACTAGAATATAATCATAGATTTGACGACTCGATCAACAAAAACAAATTCTGATATATTTGAATTTTGGTTCGAATTAAACAGGTATCTCCCACCATACACAACATTTTTACCAGTAAGGGACCACAAAAATATTGATGTTAAGAGATCAGACCAAAAAAGCATAGTGGAGTGTCTTGTCTTCTCTCAACTATCTTACTTGCTTATTTTCATTATTCTCATTTGCATCACCGAAAGACAAAGCTTAAAAGAGGATCCCCTCAACTTCAATGTCTTGAATATCACACTAGAAGTCATCAGGCAAGCAACTAGATTTATCTCTAATTATTATCTTTTGTTTAGTATAACACCATATTTTTATTTATACTTAATTAATATGATAAGTGAAAGAGTTCTCTGTGTTATAAGGCCAGAGATATCCTCCTAGAATTCAGAGAAAAGGAAAGATAGATAATTTCATTCATAATCATCAAGTGTTCATTACAGCCACTTACATAGAAAATAAATCCAAAACCCTAACAGAATAATATCCAAAATACCCTCAATAACAAACAGAATAACAAATAGAATGACAGTGCTTAATTCTTTGCCTCCACGTCAGTAGCTTCTAGATTGGTGACGTAATCCTCCAATCTCTTAGGAGGCTTTGATACTCTTTTAACTCTAGACACCTCCACAATGTCTCCTTGCACCCTGTTATCTTCTATTGGGCTTTGTATTATGGGCTGATCCATATCAATATCTCCCCCAACAAAACCAACCTTGTCCTCAAGGTTGTGGACTCTGCATAATTCTTCCCAATTTTCCCAAGAAGTATCATCAGATAATAATCCACGCCATTGAACTAAAGCAAAACGTACGGCCTTCCCATCAATAATGTTGGTTTGAAAATCCAATATGGCCAAGGGAGTGATCAGTGGGTGATTCTCAAAGGAAGCTGGAGGGATTTGATCAATGATGGTGGGAGGAGGACCCTCATGAAGCTTCAATAGTGAACAATGAAACACATTATGAATCTTTGGATGTGGAGGGAGAGCGAGCTTATAGGCCACAGAACCAACTTTAGCAAGGATTAAGTAAGGACCGTAAAAACGTTTAGCCAATTTGTGATATTTAACCCTCGAAACTGAGACCTGACGATAAGGTTGTAACTTTAAATACACCCAGCCACCCACAGGGAAGTTTACATCACGACGGTGTTTATCAGCACTAGCTTTCATTTGGGCTTGGGCTTTAATAAGTTTCTTACGCAACAAAGCCAATATCTCTTCTCTTGTTGTCAAAACAGCATCACAAGCATCGATAGGGGAAGTGCCCGAAATGTATGCAGGAATAGAGGGAGGTAGTTTACCAAACATTACCTGGAAAGGGGATCAGTGTGAATTGATGTGTTGTAATGGTATTCAGCCCAAGGAAGGAGGGTAACCCACTGAGATGGTTTCTCATGAACAAAAGCACGTAAATACTGCTCCACAGTTCGATTCATGACTTCTGTCTGGCCGTCGGGTTGGGGATGATACGAGGAGCTCATCCGTAACAGGGTACCACTAAATTTGAACAAGTCAGACCAAAAACGGCTAATGAAAATAGGATCACGATCAGATACAATACTCTTTGGTAATCCATGTAATTTGCAGACTATGGACACAAATAATTCAGCAACTTTGTAAGCGGTGAAACCAGTAGCCAATGCACCTAAATGAATGGCTTTTGAAAATCGATCCACAACAACTAATATAACTGTATAGCCCTTGGAGAGTGGTAATCCGGTAACAAAGTCCATGGATACATCTTCCCAAATATTAGTAGGCAAGGGCAATGGTTGTAACAGTCCATTGGGTTTCTAGGTGGAATATTTGGTCTTCTGGCAAACCACACACTGACTGATGAATACTTGGGCCTCTTTTTTCATATTGTCCCAATAGAAATTCTCAGAAAGGCGCTTCATGGTTTTGGTCAGACCAGCGTGACCTCCTACCAAGGTTTCATGGAATTCCCATAATAAAAGGTGCTTGAAACGAGAGGCTGGACTTATCCAAATACGACCCCTTCGCAGCAACAATCCATCCACAACTTGGAACTCAGGCAAGGATGTAGGATCAGATAAACATCGATTACGTAAATCCAAGAATAGTGGATCCAACAACAATTCTTGTTTCAATTCTTCAAGGAACAAAAACTGGGGGACGGTCAATTGTAACATAGAAGAATGAGTATTGCTAGAAACCCGCGACAAAGCATCAGCAGCAATATTTGTAGCACCAGGTTTGTATTGTATCTCATAATGGTACCCAACAATTTGGCCAAATAATATTGTTGTTCTGGCGTTTGAATTACTTGCGTGAGAATTTCTTTGAGGCTCTAATGATCAGTTTGAATGATAAAAAAGTGACCAACAGATATTGTCTCCAACGTTTGACTGCACTCGTGATAGCATGTAATTCACGGATATAAGTGGAAGCTTTTTCTAATCGAGGACAGAACACACAACTATAAAAAGCTAAGGGATGATTCTTTTGTAAAAGCACAGCACCCATAGCATATCCAGATGCATCAGTTTGTACCACAAAATGAGAAGAAAAATCTGGTAAAGCTAAGACTGGGGCAGAAATCATGGCTTGTTTGAGTTTTTCCAAAGCCATTTGAGCCTCATAATTCCATTGGAATGCATCTTTCTTAAGTAGATTGGTCAAAGGTTGGGCTATGGAAGTGTACCCCTTAATAAACTTACGGTAATAGTCAGACAGACCTAAAAATCCACACAAAGCCTTCAATGTTTTTGGGGAAGGCCAATCAACAATAGCTTGTACCTTCGAAGGATCTGGAGCTACTGTTCCACCCTCAACAACATGACCTAAATAATCAATTTTGGTTTGCCCAAATGAACATTTATGGATTTTTAGAAATAACTTGTGTTCTGATAACAAATGAAACACATGCTCTAAGTGCTTCACATGCTGTTCCTCTGTAGCACTGTAAACTAGAATATCATTGAAGAATACAATGACTGTTCTGCGCAACAACGGACGGAAAATATCATTCATTGTGGCCTGAAACGTTGTAGGAGCATTGCACAATCCGAACGGCATAACTTTATATTCATAGTGACCATCATGGGTTCGAAATGCTGTTTTCATAGTATCTTCTGGATTCAACCGAATTTGATGAAAACCAGATGTAAGGTCTTGTTTAGTGAACACACGAGCAGAACCAAGCTCATCCAAAAGCTCATCTACAGTAGGGAGGGGAAAACGATCTTTAATCGTCAAGGCATTCAAAGCTCTATAGTCGACGCACATACGCCAAGTACCATATTTCTTCTTTAAAAGTAGCACAGGAGAAGAAAAGGGATTGTTGCTAGGTTGTATCCACCCATTATGTAATAGTTTCTGTACTTGTGACTCAATTTCTAATTTCTAAGCATGGGGGTAGCGATATGGCCTCAGATTAACCGGAGCGGCATTAGGAACTAAGGGAATTCGGTGGTCTGTAAACCGTGGGGGTGGAAGCTGGGTTGGTTCATCAAATAATGAAGCATAATGTTGGAGAAGATGATGAATGCTATGGTTCCTGTGGCCGATAGATTTAATCGGTGGGGGTGCAGTAGTTGTGTGGTTAATGCTTAAAGAGAAAATTTGAGCAGTGGGCTCTTGTTGAACCAACCTTTTAAGTTGATGATATGAGATGCTAGAGGTAATTGGGCCTTGTTCTCCCTTCAATTCCACTTGTTGTTGGGCATGAGCAAATTTCATAGTTAAATTCCCATAGTCCATTAGTACTGGACCCAAGGTCTTGAGCCATGGAATCCCTAGTACTATGTCTGGCCCACTAAGAGCTAGTGTATACAAATCCACTTCAAACTTGTGTCCTTGGATTGATAATTGCACCCCTTTACACACATGATTACTAATGAGTTCTTCACCGTTGCCAACTATTACTTTTAATTGAGGAGATGGGCTGTGGATTAAGCCCAATTTTCTAGCCACTTGTGATTGAATGAAAATCAGTGTGCTTCCCCCATCAACTAATACAAAGCTAGTAATGGGTCAGGAGGTGATTCTTCTAACACTTCCTCTTTTTCTTCTTGCACACCTTCACTCTCCTCCTCATCTGCAATTAATAACAGAAAACGAGCTTTGCATTTGTGATTTCGAGAGAACCTCTCATCACAATTGAAACATAATCCTTTCTCACGCCTTTCCATCAATTCTTCCGCCGATAACTGCCGGAATCTGGTCTTCAAGGGTGGCGAGGGAAGTAGAGGAGGATTGGTTTTGTTGGCCGTTGCATCAGCTGTAGCACGCAAAGGTGGCGACGAGCGTGAGGATGATGAACCAGGCCATGGTGGATAAGGGGACTTAGGTCGAACTAATTTCAAAAGATCATAAAGCTTCTCCTCTTGCAGTCTTGCAAGACCAGCCTCTTGTGATAAATCACGTGGCTGTTGAGCCAACACCTCACGACGAATTTCCGTCTTCAACCCAGACACGAAACAACTCAATAGATCTGACGGGGACAATCCCACAATCCGATTTGCCAACGCTTCAAAATCACTCAGATAGCTAGAAACTGAAGTTGTTTGGTGGAGTTTGAACAGTTTACCTCTAGGATCGTCATAAGCTGTGGGAGCAAACCTGAGCTCAAGAGCATGAAGAAACTGAGCCCATGATAAGATCTGAGCATTCTTATACATCCATTGATACCATGCCAAAGCTGCGCCGTCCAAGTAAAAAGAGGCCACCGTGATTCTCTCCTCTTCTGGGGTGTTGTGATACACAAAGAATTGTGAGATCTTGAAGATCCAACCAAGAGGATCTGTACTGTTGAATCGTGGAACATCGAGCTTCAATCTTGGGTCAATCTTGGGTGTGATGGCGGCGGAGTTGGGGTGGATGTGACGGGATCTGAACCTGGAAGAGTAGTACCAGATTCCGATGATTGTCTCTCCAAGGAACCCACACAATCAGTCACAACATCCAATTTGACAGTCATGCTAGCTTGGAATTGGGCCAAAGCCGCCGCAAGATCATCAAGTTTGTCACTGTTAGTGCGAGTCATTTCTGGATGTAACGGGAGGGAGATGACACTCTCAATGAAAGCACCAAATGATAAGTGAAAGAGTTCTCTGTGTTATAAGGCCAGAGATATCCTCCTAGAATTCAGAGAAAAGGAAAGATAGATAATTTCATTCATAATCATCAAGTGTTCATTACAGCCACTTACATAAAAAATAAATCCAAAACCCTAACAGAATAATATCCAAAATACCCTCAATAACAAACAGAATAACAAATAGAATGACAGTGCTTAATTCTTTGCCTCCACGTCAGTAGCTTCTAGATTGGTGACGTAATCCTCCAATCTCTTAGGAGGCTTTGATACTCTTTTAACTCTAGACACCTCCACAATGTCTCCTTGCACCCTGTTATCTTCTATTGGGCTTTGTATTATGGGCTGATCCATATCATAATATGCAAGGTATTAATGAATTATGATGTACAGTGCTTATGGAAACGTAGGATTCTCAACAGGATATAGCTGCTCAAGGCAATTGAAACCAGCTGATTCAATGTGCAAAGATTTATGGATTGCATTTTCGGGTAGGTGGAGTACCAAAGGGAAATTTATCCTTATTTTGGTCATGTTTTTTGGGAGGCTCAAGAAATTCAATATGAATGGAGGCAAATCCTGGCACCTCTCCTAGCTAGAATAATATCAAGCTATATATATATATATATATGTGTGTGTGTGTGTTAATTAATCAATTAATTAATTGGTATGTTTTGTGCTCAAGCAACTGCAAGTGTTGATATATATATATATATATATATATTATATATATATATATATATATTATATATATATATATATAATGGTGGTGCACACAAGTCACTACATGATGAATATATAAACTCGTGAACAAATGTATATAATCTGTGTGGTTCTGTTTTCAATTATTTTTATATGAAGACATTGTATACAGGTTAATGTGTATAATTGCATGCGGCTTATTAGTTTAAGATAAAATGTTGTATCTGTTCTTATCAGTTTAATATCTGATATGTGGGTCAATGGCTCACACGATGTTAAATTTATTTTTTGAGGGAGAGTCCACTACAATAGTTTGTTATTGGGTTTCTCAAGTGTCTTTTGTGTTGCACTATTGCAATTGCCTGACACATTCAAAAAAAAAAAATTAAAAATGGAGCCATATAAAAGAAACAATAAAAGATAATTATTGTAAATAACATAAAAAAGAGACATCTTAATCATGATTAAATTGACGGCAAAGATTGAATTTAACGGTTTTAATTTAAAATAACCAGAAATAAAATTAAGCAAAAAATTGGCAAAACTAAAATTTGAACCCAAGACCTTACACACACAAACATCATAATTTTACAATTAATCCATTGATGCACATTTGATATTAAGTGAGGATTGCCAATATATAACTATTATTGTATGATCTCAAAATTTAGAGGCCTCAAAATTGTCCCAAAATTTGGAGGTTCAATATCATCGCACATTGGACACATAACATTGGGCCGGACCTGTTAGTATCTAATTATATAGATGTGCGACATCAATTTCCAATGTCATGTGTCGGATGTGCAACTACATTGAATAACTGATGGATTCGCCTTTTGGAGGCCTAACGTCAAACACACAAATATGATTCGCCTTTTGGAGGCCCAACTTCAAAAACACACACATCCGACTCACTCCAAAAAATTACTTTTTATATTTATTAAATAGTCGATACAATCTTCCTAAATTATAATATATATATAAATATATATATATATATAATATAATCATTTAAGTATATTAATTAGTTATTTAATGAATTAAAAAAAATAATCATTAATTATAATAAGAATATGGGGTGGGTTTCCCTGTCAGACTCTGTTTCAGTTGGTCCAACTCTTTCTCCGTGTTCTCTGGTTGAGTTGGAGCCTTCTTTCAGATCAGGTGGAGTGTGGTGTACGGGTGCATGTGGTGTGCTTTCCTTAGTTGTTTGGGTTTGTTTTGTTGTTCATCTCCCCTTCCTTTTTTCTGTAGTATTTGAGGAGTATTTCTCATGCTTTTTTTTTCTTCTTGTTCTGTTGTACTAGACTGTGTATATATATATATATATTTCTCCATTAAAAAAAACTGAAGAAGTCTATACTCTGTATTAGGATGATCAAGTCGTCCTAGAAAATGTATATCTGACTATACAAATCTGAGTGATCGAAGTTAATTACAAGAGTTTTCGGTGGCTGGAGTTAATTAGGAAGTTAACTCTTTAGTACTCCCACGCAGAGGCGGATGCAAGCACAAGGCATTGGGGTCTCAAGCTCAAGCCACCACCAAAACAAATATTTTTTTTTTGATAGTAGTAGTATTATTTTTTTAAGCCCCCATAAGTAGGTCTATTACTCATTTATCACAAGTTTATCTTTTTATTTTTTAACTTTTCACTACTTTAACTTTTCAATTTTCACACATTTTCTCTCTTAAATGTACTCTTCTTCTCTCATAATTCATCGAACATTTTTAAAATATGAAACCTCGTAAAAAAAACATTTGTAATCCATATAAGCTTTTATGCATTGAGTTTTTTCTCAATATAATTGTGTATTTTATAAAAGTTTTTTTTATATATTCCTTTAGTCAAAATATATACACTATTTTTTAGTCCCCACCAACGAAAATTTCTAGATGCTACCACGCTCGGTCACCATACGAGGGAAAAGATGAAGTTTTGTCTCATTTTTTTTACTTTAAATATGTTTTTAAGCTTAAATACAATTTTAGTCAAGACGAAGTCGTGCACGGACGTCCGCATATAATCACTCAACTAAAAGTATTCATTTGAAGTCATAACTAATAAATTATACAAATGCATGAATTTTTATCAAAAATAAAAAAAAGTACAATGACAAATACATTAAATTCATAACAGACATTAGTCTTCATTGGATAAAAGGAGAAAAATAGGTTTTTTTATAAGGTAAAAAAGGGAAGAAAGAAAAGTCTAACAAGTAAAAAAAGGTGATCTTATCTAAATCAATCCAAAAGCAAAATAAAAAATTGAATTTATCCAAACCGAAAACCATAAAAAAAGCATTTGATTTGGATGAGTTTGGATGATTTTTTTTTACTGAATTGCGCAGTTCGATTCGGTTGACGATTTACTTTTCAAAAAATGAACCGAACCACAATATTATACCTTAAGTTTCTATTATATTCAAATATACATAGCCCAATTATAAAGCCAACCCACCAAATTAATGAGTCCAGAGAACATTTCCAACTTCATTCACGATTTCACGTTACAATCTCACTTCAACTTCACGGTACTTGATTCTCTTCATCTCTCTCACGGTCGTATCCATAAATTGAACCGCACTCTCAAGTCTCACTGTATGTCTCTCACTGTATTTGTTTTTTAATCAATTAATCTAACTATCAATTTGTTCAATTATGATATGTAGATGGAGACAATGTGTTATATTTTGGAGTCATAATGATGTTTTACTTTCGAACTTCAAGTTGGTCTATTTTTTGGTACTGTAATGTTACTTTGTTGTTGTAATGTTATTTATATAAACAACTTTTATCGGTACTGTGATGTTATTTTGGAACGTCAAATTTTTTTTAGATATTTAAAATTGTTTGGTACTGAAATGTTATGCTGTAAACCGCACCAACCAAACCGAACCGCATGTATTTTTATCTCGTGGTTATGATGATTTTTATGCTCAAAATTGAATTAAACCGCACCGCAAAGACCCCTAAGGATTATGAGAAAAATAACTATCACACTATGCCTATATTATATTAATAATGCCTATGGAGGGAATCAAGTATCGTTCTCTTTTTAAATTGGCCAGGGAATAATTCCGGTGGCCTTGAACCAATCATATACAAAACTGTGTTATATGTATTACTCCACTATATATCGTTTACAAATTTGCAGATTAATTGCATGCATGGCTCAACGTATGACTCCAATAATAAAGATGATCACTTGCTGAAAATGTGTCGTTAAATTAGTTGTTCTTTTATTCTTCATTGGTATTAGTCAATCAAGGCCATATATACATTTTGTTTTATTTTATGATAATCTAGAAAAATGTACTATCACTATCATTTTCCCCATCAATTAATCAAGGCCATATATACACACGATGCCTTTTATTATAATATTTATGATAATAACTTGTCTTCAAAATAATTATGCTACCACTATATATCATTTCTTCCATCAATCCATTACTTATCACATTCTCATAAAGTAGTGGGAGTCTTTATCTATCAATATAAATCGGTGGTAGTTGTATAAAAAAAAATTAGTGGTAATAATATACTAATATCACTAACTTTCCCACTTAGTATTAAGCATCATCGACATCTCCTATGAAGTGGGCAGCTTTCGTCCAACTGTTGTTTCAAAATCCAGCACATGCCCAATTATATGCAACAGTGTTTTTTTTTTTAAACAGGTAAATATATTTATTATTAATAATCAGATCTATTTACAAGATGAATAGAGACCCGTAAAAGAGAGACTACAAAACAAAGGTTTCGAATATAAATAGAATACCAATGAAAATACCAAAACAAACATTACCTAATAGAGGTTCACTGCTACTCTTATTTTTAGAAAGACACTCCTTAGTTTTCAAACCCATTTTTGTAATGTATAATTAGCAAGGTAAATTAGTTTTCCAATTGCACTTAAACAAGGTACTTCAGGACCAAGTATTTATTCATCCTCTTCTCGAGGTATGAAATGATCTTTCTTCACATTTAGTAATAAAACATTCATAGTAAATTCTTTTCCAAATCTTTCAAAGATAAGTGGACAACTGAAGTCATTTGTATATCTCTTTAAGAAAATATTCACTAAGGCGATTATACTACATGCACCCAAATTTGCATATCTCTTTTATCAATACTCTTAGATAATAAATCAAACTTTAAATATTTGTATTTCATCATTTTTCTTTAGGATTTCATTTTGGAAGGTGATGCTTAGCTATTCCGCTGCAATTAATGTGATAAGCATGAATTATATTGAATTGTATGCTATGGTTGAATGTTTGATTTAACATGTAACGCTCTACTTGTGTCTACTTGTGTTTTATTTATTTATTTAGTCGAAATTTTTGGGTAGATTTAAGTAGGGTGTTACAACGGTAATCAATACACAACCGCATTGTTCCTTCCTTCTTCTTAACTAACAACACTGACGCTCCCCACGGCGATACACTAGGACGAATGAACTCTTCTAATTGTTTCTTCAACTCATTCAACTCTAACGAGGACATATAATACGACTCCGTAGATATCGTCTAGTATCAGGTGCCAAATCAATAGTAAATTCTACTTCTCTTTCTAGAGGCACGTCTAACACATCTTCCGGAAATACGTCAGGAAATTCACAAACAACTGCAACTCCTCCATCTTGACTATCTTCTCTAACTTCAAGGATGCAAACAACGCAAACATCTCCACCGGTTCCTTTAGGGATTCTATAACTTTCTTCTCACTCATCAATTGGAAATTCTCCTCCGGTTTAGGAAATATAATGGTCTTGTCACAACAGTTGATATGAACTCGATTAAATATCAACCAGTTTATACCAAAGATTACGTCTATACCACTAAGTTGGATGCACACTAGGTCCATACCAAAGTGTCTATCAAATATAGTTACAGGACAATCACGACACACTAATCGGGTAGTTACGGAACCACTAGCAGGGATTTCTATTTACATACGACCAGACAATTCTGTCACAAGGATACTAAGATGCTTCATGCAATCAACAAATATAAAAGAATGTGTTTCTCCCATATCAATAATCGCAATTGAAGGAGTGTTAAAGATGAAACGCGTACCTCTAATGAGATTATCCAATTGATCCGCATTGTTTC
The DNA here is from genome assembly GCA_951799995.1 of Trifolium subterraneum. Taxonomy (NCBI): domain Eukaryota; kingdom Viridiplantae; phylum Streptophyta; class Magnoliopsida; order Fabales; family Fabaceae; genus Trifolium; species Trifolium subterraneum. The sequence continues at coordinate 361,851 of OX637466.1, forward strand.
CACTTAAAGCAAACACCTTCCCTGTCGTCTTCTTTGGCTTCTTGCACGCTAGACTCTTGTGACCCTCTTTGCCTCAATTGAAGCAAGTCGGCTTCAAATCACAAACATCGGTCTTGTGTCCTAGCTTTCCACAATTGAAACACTTGTCTCTCTTCTTTGGACACTCATAAACTTTATGACCCATCTCTCCACACTTGTAGCATTTTCCACTGCCCTTCTTCCTTGTACCACTACTCTCCACAACTTTCTTTCCATTGTCAACATAAGGTTTCCCACGGTCTTGCCCCTTTCCTCTTTTCTCACTCACCGCCTTGAAGTAACTACTCTTGGACTTTCCATCTTCATCACAAATTCTGCTCTTCGCCACTAGAGAGGCCAAGTTTCGGATCTCCGAAAAACCAATGAGATGCTTGATGTCGGGACGCAACCCACTTTCAAACTTGATACACTTGTCATTCTCAGCTTCCACGGTGTTGTAATGTGGACTAAAAGCATACAACGATTGGAACTTTGCAGCATACACCGCAACAGACATATTCCCTTGCTCAAGTTTCATGAACTCCACAATCTTCTTGTTCTTAACATCCACCGGAAAGTAATTCCTCAGAAAGTCAAAAATCAAACACATTCAAACTCAAATTCAAACCAATAAGGAAGTCAAAAATCAACACATTCAAACTAGCGAGCAAATTAGGCAATTAACAAGCAAAGTAGACGTCTTAACCACACATAGTAAATTGTTAGAAACCCAAATCGCGCAAGTGGCCCAACAACAAGCATCTACTTCTGCTCCTGCGTGCACATTTCCTAGCCAACCTCAACCAAACCCTAAAGGACATGTGAATGCTATCATATTACGAAGTGGTACACAATACGATGGACCAGTTGATCCTAGAATCGAGAAACCAGTCATAGTACCCAACTCTGATGAACCAACCGAAAGGGAATATAATCAAAGTAAGAAGGAGAAGGAAGATAATGGCGAGGAAACCATAGAAAAGAAGAAACCTTATGTACCTCCGCCACCTTATTAGCCACCAATACCTTATCCTCAAAGATTCGAAAAATCTAAAAGTGTAGGGCAATTCAAGAAATTCGTAGAGCTTCTAAAAGACATCTTAACTAATAAGAAAAGAATCGAGGATGATGAAACTGTTATGCTTACTGCCGAGTGTAGCGCCATACTTCAAAACGAAATGCCTCCTAAGTTAAAAGACCCAGGAAGTTTCTCCATACACTGTGTCATTGGAAAATTCGTTATAGATAGAGCCCTATGTGATTTAGGAGCCAGTATCAGTTTAATGCCCATAGCCATGTGTGAAAAACTTAAAATGGGAGACCTAATACCTACTAGAATGTCCATACAATTCGCGGACCGTTCGGTCAAATACCCCTTAGGCATTCTAGAAAACGTGCCAGTGCGCATAGGTCAATTCTACATCCCCACTGATTTTATAGTTATGGACATAAGAGAGGATTCCAACACACCTATCATTTTAGGAAGGCCATTCTTAGCAACCGCCGGTGCCATAATAGACGTAAAGAAAGGAAAGCTCACTTTTGAAGTGGGTGAATAAAAAGTAGAATTTATTCTAACACAATTCATGAAAGCACCAGCTATAGACGATAGTTGTTATATGTTAGACGTCATCAAAGTATGTAGAAAGGAGATGGAGAAGGATCAAACTAGATATTCTAAAATTTTAAATCCCAACCCTCCCACCCTTAAAGTAAATGATGACGATCTCGCCGAATGTTTAGAAATTACACCATACCCTACGCCTAACCTTATCAAACCATCAATAGAACTCAAAACCCTACCCGAAAATTTAAGGTATGAATTCCTAGATAAAGAACGCGCAAAACCCGTAATAGTCAGCGCAGACTTAGGAGAACTAGAAACTGAAAAACTATTAAACATCCTAAGAAAATACCCCACTGCTTTAGGGTATAGCATCGTTGATCTAAAAGGAATTAGTAATTCTATATGTATGCATCGCATTATGCTTGAGGAAGATAGTAAAACCTCTAGAGAACCCCAACAACGGATAAATCCTATTCTAAGCAAAGTAGTTAAACAAGAAGTGCAAAAACTTCTCGACGCAGGAATTATATACCCAATATCCGATAGTAAATGGGTTAGCCCAGTACATGTCGTACCAAAGAAGGGAGGAGTTATAGTTATACCTAATGAAAAAGGCGAATCTATTGCACAAAGAGTTCAAACCGGTCATAGGATGTGCATAGATTATAGGAAACTAAACAAAGTCATTCGTAAAGACCATTTTCCTTTACCCTTTATTGATCAAATGCTTGAACGATTGACTAAACACTCTTATTTCTGTTATTTAGATGGTTACTCAGGATTCTTCCAAATCCATATTCATCCTAATGACCAAGAAAAAACAACCTTCACCTGTCCATATGGAACCTTTGCTTATAGACGTATACCATTTGGACTTTGCAATGCTCCCGCAACCTTCCAAAGATGCATGATGGCAATCTTCGCAGAATTTATAAACGACATCATGGAAGTATTCTTGGACGATTTCTCTGTTTGAGGGCAAAGCTTTGAAGGATGTTTATCGAACCTAGAAAAAGTACTCGCAAGATGCAAAAAAGTAAACCTTGTCCTTAATTGGGAAAAATGCCATTTCATGGCCCGACAAGGAATAGTTCTTGGACACGTAGTGTCCGACAAGGGGATTGAAGTAGAGAAATCTAAAATTCAAGTCATAGAAAACCTTCGACCCCCAAAAACCGTAAGAGAAGTACGTAGTTTTTTAGGACACGCCGATTTCTACCGACGATTTATTAAAGACTTCTCTAAAATCACCAAGCCTCTAACCGGCTTATTAATAAAAGATGTTGAATTTATCTTTGACGATGAATGCTTAAAAGCGTTCGAACAATTAAAAACAACTCTTATAATCGCACCAATTATCAAGCCACCCGATTGGAGCCTACCCTTTGAAATCATATGTGACGCTAGTGACTACGCAATAGGTGCCGTTTTAGGACAAAGAAAAGATAAGAAACTTCATGTAATCTATTACGCTAGTAGAACCCTAGATGCTGCTCAAATGAACTGCGCCACCACTGAAAAAGAGCTCCTCGCTGTCGTATTCGCTATCGATAAATTTCGACATTACCTAATAGGATCCAAAATAATCATCTATACTGATCATGCCGCTATTAAGTACCTATTAAGTAAGAAAGACGCTAAACCTAGGCTTTTATGATGGATTTTACTCTTACAAGAATTTGACCTACAAATCCTAGACAAGAAAGGAACCGACAATGTGGTAGCCAATCACTTGTCAAGAATAGAAAACATAGAGCCTGAGTTAGTATCAATCAATGATGATTTCCCTTATGAACAACTCATCGCTCAGTTAGAGAGTATCTCCGCCGAATTATCCCTTCACGAATACAAAACCATGCAACAAATCGGAGAAGTTCGCTCCAGCATAAACACTCTACCTTGGTATGTTGACTTCGTTAACTATTTAGCAGCCGGAGTACTCCCACAAAACTTATCTTATCAGCAAAAGAAGAAATTCTTCCATGACCTTAAATACTATTATTTAAGGTCATGCTCTTTAAAAGAGGTCCCGACGGTATCTTCCGTCGATGTGTCCCCGAGGAAGAAGTTCAAGAAATAATTTCCCATTGCCATTCTGCCCCTTATGGAGGGCATGCTAGCACCTCAAAGACATGTGCCAAGATCTTACAAGCAGGTTTCTTTTGTCCTACCCTAGGGAAAGACGTCTGAATCGCTATTAAAAATTGCAATAGTTGCCAACGAACCGGCAATATCTCTAGACGCGACGAGATGCCACAAAAAGGCATTTTAGAAGTCGAAATCTTTGATGTGTGGGGAATTGATTTTATGGGAGCTTTCCCATCTTCTGGTGGAAATAAATACATACTTGTCGCTGTCGACTACGTTTCTAAATGGATTGAGCCATAGCCTCTCCAACTAATGACACGCAAGTAGTGTTCAAAATGTTTAAAAATATAATCTTCCCTAGATTCGGTACACACCGTCTAGTCATTAGCGACGGTGGTTCCCATTTCATATCTAAAATATTTGAAAAATTATTAATCAAATATGGAATAAAACACCGAATAGCAACCCCTTATCACCCACAAACTAGTGGGCAAGTAGAAGTTTCGAATAGAGAAATTAAAAGAATTTTAGAAAAAACTACTAGGAAAGATTGGTCATCTAAGCTCCCCGAAGCTTTGTGGGCCTATAGGACAGCCTTTAAAACCCCTATAGGAACTACACCATTTAATCTAGTTTATGGAAAATCATGCCATCTACCAATAGAACTTGAACATAAAGCTTTTTGGGCTATCAAGGCACTAAACATGGATTATCAAGCCGCGGGAGAGAAAAGAGTTCTCGATAATCTCAAATAGTCGAGCTACCAACGTTAAACAAAGTGCTACATGGGAGGCAACCCATGATTTCTTTTTACTTTTTACTATTTACTTTTTATGTTGTTTTATTTACATTTCATGACTTTGACTAACCCGTTTGGCCATTTATCTTTGAACTAATTGATGTTATATATTTTTCTAAAAAAGAAATGGCATATTGTGATAATTACTTCGTTAAATTTGGGAGTGAGAGTCAGAGAATCCGCTTCGGAAGACTGTTCGAGAAAGAAATGTCATTCCAGATCTATCCTGAAAATCGCACAATGACGGCATTAGGAATCTCCGAAAGCGTGAACTACATGATTAACCAGTTGGGATGGAGCAATCTGAATCTGTCTAGTCTCCCTTCCTATCATAAGCTGGCCCTTGAATTCTTGAGCTCTTTCAAATACGACCCTGACTATGGATATTCTATCCATAAGGGCCTCGCTCGTTTTAGGCTTTTTGGAGTTCCCTACAACTATTTGCATAGAGAGATAGCCGAACTTATGAATGTACCCAATGGCCATGACGCTGCAAAAAAGGTACAAGAAGATGAATTCATGGACTACGAGCTTCACAATTTTTGGGGGAGCATCTCTGGAGATCCAAACGCTAAACCCGAAGACTGAATCAGCCCCCAGATCCATAACCCAGCTATCTGTTACTTCCATATGATCCTCTCGCACACTATTTTCGGAAAACCAATAAATGACACCGCTGTTAGCAAAGAGGAATTATTCATCATGTTCTGTGCTTCCCAAGGACGTCCAGTTAACCTCACAACTTTCATTTTGACAAATTTCACAAAGATCATTGAGAGAACGAACCACCACATCTGCATCGGTGGTTTCGTTACCTTGCTAGCTAGAGCCATAGGTCTCCACACCGATTTAAATCAACTTATAACCTTTGGAGCATCCTTATCCAGTGGTTTCCGATATTTGGACATTACTTTCTGCTTTAACCATAGCCTTATTGTTAACCTAGGATCACCCCCTTATCAGCTAGTTATAAATCACTCTCCGGTCTACAATTTTACCTTACCAAATCCTGAAAAGACAAGCATCCATGATAAGAACAATTGCCTTTATGATTTGGAGAAGCAAGATGAGAGTGATCCTGAAACACCTCTGTTTTACTACACACCTGGACCCTTATCACCTATTCAACCTGCTGAATCTTCAAACCAACCACCACCTCAGGTTGATCATGATACTGCTATAGCCAATTTGGAGACAAAGATAGCAATGCTTCGCGATGATTTTCAACGCTTTATGGAACTCGTCATCCAACAATTCGACAAATGCTCAGTGGAGTTTGCTAATCTTGGAAAGATTATCGCCGACAAACGTGGCTAGGAGTCATGACTATTTTACCGCGTATTTCTTCTTCTTCGCCCAAACATTGAGAACAATGCTTTAAATAAGTTTAGGGGAGAAGAAGATTATTTTCCTATTTTTTCTACAAAATTATGATTTAAACTATTTCTTTTCGTATTTTCAATATTCAAAACAAAAATAAAAATTATTATTATTATTAGTACTTGTATGTTTACTTCGTATTTTTTTTTACGTTAGTTTTACCCTTCCGTTATTCTTATGTTAACAATTTATTAGTCTATCAGTTTCACAAATATGCATTCACTTATATTAATTTTTATGATCAAACGTATACAAATATGCATCTAATTATAAGCTAATCTTGTGGTCAAAGTTGCATTTCCAAATAAGACAAAAATACAAACGACACACCAAACACCAAGCATGGCGTGCGCCATACATATATTAATGTGTGTGTTTGCTTTTTAAAAGAACATGGTGTGCGCCATGCCCTATGTATTTGACCGCTGTTTTTTATGCTTTATGGACATACCCGTTGTTTTCTCCTGCAAAGTTTTTTCTCTCACATGCATGCAACCAATCACACATCAATTGGCAGGCACCCATATGTTTCAACGTTCCAATTTTTTATGCCTATATATACATGCAATTTTACTTACTCTTCACAAATCACACACTTACAATATTACATTCATATTTCATAAGTTTTTGCATACTTAACATATTATATCATATATCACAAATGGCTTATGAAATAGTTTTTAGACAAAGATCAAATCAACAACAAGTGTACGAAGAGCTGCAAACAAGAGAAATTCTACCAACCAGGTATGCTGATAATGAAATTTTATCAAAACTAGGATTGCTAGATAGTGTCAATTATTTGCTTGAAAATCTAAGTTTACATCGTTTCCTATCTCAGAAAAATCCAGTTTATCCTCAACTAACTCTAGAATTTCTTAGCTCTTTAATTGTCAATATTCATCCTGATTCTAGAAGTTCTAGTGGCACAGTTTATTTTCGTATGTTTAATCTTGATTATCATTTTAGTTTTAACGATTTAGCCGATCTATTACATTTCCCTCATGGAAATGGAGTAGCATGTGAGGTCCCAAAAGATGAACATTGGCAAAATACCTTTAGCCTCTTTTGGAGAGGAGCCACAACAATCCAAACCGATAGTTACGAAGGAAATAATGCCTCCTCTATCCACAATCCGGCCTTACGCTATTTTCGCCAACTATTGACTAACACTATTTTTGGTCGCGCTAGTTCAAATAAAGTTAATTCTAAGGAAATGTTTTATATGTTTGCTGCCCTTAGACCAATTAAAGTCAACACTGTCCTGTTCTTATTCTCTCATATGCACTCAATAGTTTCTGCAAACCGCGGGGTAATAATTTTTGGTAGCTTAATTAAAACTTTAGCCAAGGTCATGGGACTAGGACGACGTTTGATACATTTACCACATGTTCCACACGGCCTAATTAATGAACCAGTGGTTAGGACTATGGAATTAGTACGAAAACGAGACGACGATAGATATGATTTAATGATTAGCAACCGTGTCTTTAATGGAATTATACTTCCTAACCCCAGACGAACAGATGTGCGAAATCCTTATGATCTTTATTACGTTAATGATCCTGTGACTGATAGAGCTCCCACGCACATTTCTCAAAATGTCGCTGATGGTGGGGGCGCCACTAATTTTCCACCTGCACACACGACACATTTTTCTAACACTTTTGCAGGCAGTTCCTCCTCATCAAGACAGAGTACCATTGATGATATACTTAATGAAGTACGCGCTAGAAACGCTGTAGACGAAGAACGCGATGGACTCATTTACGCTATGCATCAACAACAAGAGGAGATGATGGACCAAATGCAATTAATGCAAGCCCAACAAACATAAATTCTTCATAACGAACATGAGATGCAGGGCTATTACAACAGATGGGAGAGTTCAGAAGAGTACCGTCAGCAACAGCTAGACAATGTCATACAAGAATTAGGCGGTTTGAGGCTTCAATTCAACAACTTTCAAAATTATCAACAGCCTCCACCATGATTCTCCCACACTCCAGTTTCCACTCTTGAGTCGCAACAGTGAGGACACTGTTGGATTTAAGTTTAGGGGAGTATTCTACTACTTTTACTTATTTTATTTTCCGCAATTTTAATTTTAATTAGTTTATTTTCCCTTTCGCATAATATAATATAGCACTTTCTTGGTATTTTAAATGTTTCTTTTCTTGAGCCAAATTAAATTTTTTTCTAAAGATTTAGGATAATAGCTCACTTTGAAAGTATATAGGCTAAGGAGTGACGAGAGGCTGAGTTAAGGACATTAGAGAATGTTTCAAGAAAAATCGGTATTTTTCCAACACCCAGAAGTCTCCCTAGTATGGATATCAATTTGAATACCCATTGTGCCAAAATCTCTTGATTTAAATTTGAGGAATCCTTTAGTAGTTTATTTACCAGTCGGACACCATCTATATAAAGTCAGACATTAAGTAGGTTAGTCGATGAATATAAGCGAAAATCATCTAATGCAAGCAAATGAGGTCATACTGTGGTAATACGGTTAAACCTTGAAAAATAATTATAAATAGAAAAAAAAATAATCTATGAACAATGCTTGTCAAGAAAATGCAAATATTCACATCATCAAGCTTAATTGCAAAACTAAAGATGAATATAGACGCTAACCGGCTTTCTTACCATGTGTGTGACATAGATAAAGGGTCTTAATGTGACTGTCTAGAATGAAAAAGGATGAGACAAAGGAGAAGATTTAGATTTTAGTACAAAGGCATGATCCAAATTCGGTATGTGTAAGATGGAGAACTTTGTGTGTCGTTTAAATACCCTTCTTGAGTGGATTTGCACCTAATTAATTAATCTCGGCTGATTTGAACTTCTTATCACGTATGAGTATCCGTGATGTTGTTTTTCTCTGAATCTGTGTGTGTGAGTTGCTTAGCATCTCAAATGTTTTCTACATGCAAGCTAAATTGCTTGAGGACAAGCAATGGTTCAAGTTTAGGGGAGTTTGATACACCTAAAAATGGGCTATTTATTTAGTTAAATTACTATTATATTTCAATTATTTTTATTATGATTTCGAACTTTTATATTATGAATCGTTACTAAATGCTCTTATTTTATAAACACATATGAAAATTAATAGAATTGAAGAAATGAGCAAAAATGGACCAAAAGAGACAAAAAGGGCCACACAAGTGCAGCCCACTACACGACAAGACAAACAAGCAGAATGGTGCACGCCAGCACATGCCTGCCGCTCGCCACACACGCATACACAAGCTTGTGGCGCACGCCACAAGCCTTGGAGGAGGGGAAAACATCTCTGGCGTCCGCCAGATCCAATGGTGGAGAATTCAACCGAGCTTAAGTCCCACATCGGTCAAATCAAGTAATTGTTTCTCATATTTTAGTATAAATATGTCCCTTTTCTCCACATTCAAAACACACAACTTTTAACAATTGACTTGAAAACAAGCACATCACTTGTGATAGTCAACTGGAGAAAGAGGACTCAGACCTTAGTGCGGGAACTCTTTCTCATAGTTGAATTTTACTTTCTTTTGTACCGGCATTATACTCGGAGTTTTATTCAGATTCTTATTTTATTATTTTATTGTTTTTATTTTCTTTATTGCTTTTATTTATTTATGCTTTATTTATTTATTTGTTTTATGTTTATTTTTCCTATTTATTTATTTATTTCGTTTTTAGTTTTAGTTTTAGTTATGTCTAGCTAATTTAATATTGCTAGGATGTGCAATTAGGAGCTAGTAGGAGTTCGGTAGTTAGTTCGCGCGCACGCTTTTTAACGAGTTTTCCAAAAGCAGTTTTTATTTAAACGATTATAATTTGTCACAAGAGTGAGAATTAACTAAAGTAAAAATCAATATAGCGAGAGCATGAGATTTCTACTAGATAGTAAAAACTGAACATTGATTCTAATTCGGAAGAACACCACTTAGGATTAGAGTTAATTAAATTATATTTGGTTTTCAAAAAGTACTTTATTAGCGGATGCGAGGACGAGAGTTAAGCATCACCTTTATAATCTACAACACTAGTCAAGATTTGCGAGAGCTGAGATTGGTGTTTTTAAATCAATATAGTTTCGAAAACTATTTTTTTTATCAAAGCTCGAATTAAGTATTGAACCCTACGAAGCAACTAAGAGCTCATCCTAGTAATACGCTTTATTATTAATTTAAAATCCAAAAATTACTTTCTTTTATTTATTTAAAAAAATCCAAAAAAATATTTTACAATTCAAAACCCTCTATTTTACTATTTAGCCTTAGATTTACAACGTAACATTAGATAACAGTAGGTCGACTATTGGTCTCTATGGGATCGATAATCTTTTATAACTACACGCGACAAGGTTGTATACTTGCAGTCACGGTCAGTTCGCATCACAGCTTAGTACTATTCCACCACTAACAAGCTTCCTCCCTCAGCACATACGTTCCCAAGATAGTCTTGTTCACCTCGGAACATCCCATAGCTTAAAAGATGATCTCTACTTCCTCCACCCACTTGATAGCAACCTCTGGAGTATACCCTCCAGTGAAGAACGACAGTTTGTGCTTCAGAAATTGTTCCAACCTCTTCTCATCCTCTCTTGCAGGTTCGTTGCCTTTAGCCAAAAGGTTAGCCATAATAGCCAAAGCCTCTGCGATCTAAGCGTTAGTTCTTGCAGCCATAATTCCTGAACAATCAATCAACCCAACAACAAGCTTAGCAACTAATAACCACAATGTTACCTCTACACATGTCGAATATATATGGGTGATAACTCCTAATTGGTTCCACATGAACCGACCTTGCTCTAATACCACTATTGTAACACCCTAACCCTTTAAGCGCATATTTATTAAAATATAAACAAATAAACACCAAGCAATTGAGGCGTTACATGGAAAATTAAAGACAAAAACAAACATGCAAAGCATTCATTATGATTATAAAAGGAAAACCACAGCGGAATACAATTCGATTATCATATAACAGTTATCACGATAATCGTAACATATTCAAAGGCTAGTAGTTATCATACAAGCCATATCATTACATCCAAGTTATAATTTACAAATATCAAGGCCAACAAAATAAACAAGTTACAAACGAGTTCAAGCGTATATCCCCGATCGATGTTACAACTATCAGAGCAATTGCTACTACAACCCAAAAGATATCACTAAAGGAGTAGCTGAGCTAAACTCCTTACCAAAATGCATGCTAAGACTAGCACGATCAGCTCCCTAATCTTGAGCGGACACAAAACAGAGAGTTAGAAATCATAATCAATAAATATAAGTGTAAACAATAAGCTTATACTTCATAGATATTATCATGTATAATCTAACTCATATACACATATTCATCGTCTATTGTAAACAATAACACAAATGAATCACAATTGAGATCAAGAATTAACAAATATGAATTCACTCAATTAACGCACATACACAATGCCACATACCAATTATCAAGTATATATACACATTTTCCTAATGTAATCTAATGTCAAATTCTCATGCTATGTCACCCTAGACATATCACACATCTTAATATACTTCTTTTATATATTACAAAAAATATCATCCATAATTTATAATATTCATCAACAGTCATAAAAAATACAATTAATACATGTTATGAACACTTAATTGCATGTTAAACAACAAGGAAATAAAATTCTGGTTAGGCACTCTTGCCTAGCGAGTCCACTTTCGCCTAGCGAGACAAAACACCGAAGTATCCTGGCCAACTAGCGAGAACTAGCGAACTCTGGTGATAGACTCTCGCCTAGCGAAGGTATATGCAGCCTGGCGAACCAAAACACCGAAGCTAACCCAAAAGATAGCGACGAGTGGCGAGCTATAGTGAGCAAGTCTCGCCCAGCGAGACTACCTATCGCCTGGCGAGTTCATCCAGACTTAGGCTCCGTTTGGCCCAACTTTTTTTAGCTTTAAATTCTCTTTTTAATCAAAAGTTAGGCCAAACACATTTTTAATAAAACTCTTAACCGTAAGAAGCATATTTTTTTATATGCAAAATTGGATTAAATAAGCTTCTAGGAAAAGAGGTTAAAACCTACTTTTGAAAAAAAATCCGAGTTTTTTTTGCAATAATCCCGCTTCGATTCCTACCGAAGACTCTTTTTATTATTTTTTCATTTAAATATTATTAGTTGTTATTATCTATTTTTAATTTTTTTTTATAAATCTTTTTTTCTGAAAATATATTTTACCAAACAACTTTTGCTCTTTTTTTGAAAGCTCTTATTTTCACTTCTAGATTTCAGATAGCTTCTAAGAGCTACAAAAGTTAGGCCAAACGGACCCTTAGATGTTCTGCTCGCGGTTTGGACCCAAATCAAACCCAAAAAACCAATTTTCATGTTCCAGATCACTATAGATTACATATTCACATATCCAATATATATCATTTCATACCAAAAAGTAAGAGATTTATGTCTTTTTGTTCAAAACTCACAAACTTCACAAATTCTCTACAAACATCTACACATACCCGTTTTTACCCATTAAAATCGTCCATACTACTAATCCTTAGTATATTTAACATGTTATTAGTGTTAGATTTCATTTTCATTTAGAAAAATCCTCCCAAAAACCCACGAAAATGAGTGAAGAAAGTTTGGGTTCGGAGAAATCGACAATCCCCCCTTTCTCAAGCGACTCACGATTATGAATACTAACTCTCTTACCTTACCTCGATGATTATCGATGTTTGCTAGTGATTTTCAAAAATCACTCTTGCCCTAGCACTTCAAAGCTCTTCTTCTATTTCTCTCCAACTCCACAAAAGATCACAAATGTGACTTTCTCTCTCACACAATTGCCTTATAAAGGTCTCCCCTTTTCTATGAGTCACTAGCTAGGCCCAATAGCACTCAAGCCCAATATCCCCATAAGCCCACACTCGTGTAATTATCATAAACTCGTCTAATAACTAATACTCTCGTTTATTAATTAATTATCGCTCATGAAATAATAATAATAATAATAATAATAATAATAATAATAATAATAAAATAATATAACAAGTAAATATACTACGAATAATAAAACCGGGTCATTACAGATTTGATCACTCTAAGGGGATGACAAAGCATCATTTTTTACACATCATCCTGGCTTTCCACGTCACACGCTACCACGTTAGCCTCAGTTTGCCACATATGTGTTTTTTAACAAACTTTAACGTTACGGATCTAAACCAAAAATAATTGGTCATTTAGGAGCTGTTTTAAAACAAAAAAGGATACATGGACTAAAATAAAAAATTTGCGAACACATGGACAAATTGATTATTTAAACCTAAAAATATGTTTTACAAAATTGTGAAGGTGCATGGAGAAAACACAAGAAGGGGGGGTTGAATTGTGTTTTGGATATTTTAAAAACTTTCCAAGATATTTAAACCTTTTCAGAGTCTTTAAAGCACAGCGGATTATTCACACAATTAACTTATGGCGTTATGAATGATGAAGGAGTAAATGAGAGAGTGAGAGAGAGAAGAACACACAACAATTTATACTGGTTCCCCTCGCAAATTGAGAGTACTTCCAGTCCCCTTGTTTCCAAGAGAGTTTCACTATAATCACAAGGATTACAATAGTTGCTCAAGCACACAAGCTCAAGACTTCTTGCTCTTAGTCACACAAGACATAGAGACTTCCTTGCTCTGATCACACAAGATCAAAGACTTCCTTGCTCAAGCACACAAGCTTGAGACTTCCTGCTCTAAGTCACACAAGACAGAGAGACTTCCATGCTCTGATCACACAGGATCAGAGGCTTCCTTGCTCAAGCACTCAGGCTCAAGACTTCATTGCTCTAATCACTAAGATTGAGACTTACGTGCTTCTACACTAAGCAGAAGACTTTCTTGCTTCTACACTAAGCAGAAGACTTACTACTAACTTAAGAGCTTAAAACTTATTACAAACATAATAACTTCAGAGGCTCTAAGCTAGTTTCTATGCTCACTTCATTTGAGAGATATTATCTATTACAATGCAAATTCTCACTTTCTTCTGAGAGATTTTATCTAATGGTGAGCGCTAGTCATCAATTCTTTCTTTGGCATATTTATATGAGTTGAGAAAGACATTGAGACGTTGGAGAAATTCCCGTTGTAACTTGGACAGCTGTAGACTTTGAAGATCCGTCGAGTAAAGCCACGTCTTCCTTTGCAGGGAAGCTTCACCTTTGCTGTCTGTCCAATAGTACAGTTATAAGGTACAACTAGCTCCTAGAGAGAGGGATCACATCCTTTGTGACCGTTGCAATTTAGTTGACCTTAGAACAAGTCATCAGGCTTGATAAGTTGTAGTTGATGTAGCCCTCTGATGACTGGGAATTCCTTTGCTTCTGATGAACCTTTGATGACTTGGAGTCTGATTGGTCTTTGAATGGTTGGCCTCTGATAGTCCTTCGCAATTCAGCTTCTGAACGTCTTCATCCTCTGAATGACTCATGACTAGCAGACAGCCTCTGAACTCTTGTAGGCCTCTGAACATCCTTGAGCTTCTAAACTCCTCTGAGTTCCTGAACAGCTTCAGACGTTCTGATCTACTTTGAGCTTCTGAACTTTGTATAGCTTATGACCACGTTGTAGCATCTGAACTCTTTCAGAGTCTAATTATTCAGACTTCCATTGGTTTCATCAGAGTTTAAATTAAGTGTGCTCTTGATTAAACGTTGAATTCTCCTGCACTTAATTTAAACATTAGTACCATCAATTGTCCATTTAATACTTTGTTATCATCAAAACTTAAGGGTGTGTATTAACACATATTTTGTTCCAACAAATTGTACTATTCAATTTATTTTTGTTAAGAAGTAAAAATATGTACTACCTCCGTCGCTAAATTTAAGACAGACATTCTTCTATGGGCACAATCACAAATCAAATTTATTTAGGCGCACACATATAAATCTAATAAATTAAAAGAGAAATATAATAGTCACATCAATCAATATCATTTTAATTCTTTCTCTTTAATTTTTAATTCTTTATGTGAGTGTGCCTAACATTGAGGTGTTGGGGTTGTGCCTAGGTTAGACTTTCTCCTATAAGACAATATTTGACAAAAATGTACTATTCATTTACCTTGTTTTGACCGTATTTTATTAATAATATATAAATGTAAATATTATCATATAAGATCTTGTTCAATTTGTTTCGATCAATATTTTTAAAATATTAAGTTTTTATAATTTTTACTAATAGACAATTAAATATATTAGTGACCAAAATTGTGCATTGGCTTACATGCAGCGGTCAAATAGAGTCTTATAATTAAAGACGGAGATAGTATTTTTTATTTCGAGAGATCAATTGAAATTCCGATTATTATTTTCACTTTTAGTATTCGGTCAACTGTCTAATATATATATTTTTTTTAGAGGTCAGTTCTACCATTAAATTGTTTCATTTGTTCCGAATGTTTTTGTATGAGAGACCGTTTTGGTATTCACTCTTATGTCGAAGTTATATGGTTTAATATTATCTTATCTGCCGTCCAAAAAAAAAATTATCTTATCTTATTTTCTACCCAAAAAAATAAATATCTTGTCTTATTTAATGAAAATTACGGGATTAAGACAACTGTGGGGAGAAATTTTTTTTTTTTTTTGAAGGTTGTGGGGAGAAAGTTATACCACGATTAAGACTTATGGGGAGAGAGTTCAGAGTTTCTTTTTTTGTCTTAGATAAAGTGGTAATCCACCAAAATTAAACTCACATATAATTGTGAGATTCCGGATTCGAATCCGGGTCACGATGTTCGACCTAACAATTTCGACATTTTTATCAGTTGAATTATGACTTATAAGACAGTTCAAAGCTTTACATGAGGACAACAAACTGTATAAAAGTAAATTATTTCTAGGGACACCGGTACACATGCAAACGACGATTCATAATATAAAATTAACGGAAATGCTAATCGGTGCTTCCTGAGTATTAGTTAAGGTGAGCACTCCGGTACACATCTTATGTGGACGTGTACCGATACACCGTTAAAGTGTATAATTTTAATTGGTCCACATGTAATAATAATTTAACATGTCATTTCAATACTTCTTTAAATAGAAATTTCCTAAATTACTCTTTTAATTTACAAAAATTTTAAATAGGAAATTATTATAATTTAGAAAACTTAAAATATGTTATAGTAATTTGAAAAGAAAGTCCAAACTCTCTCCCTCCCTCCCTCCCTCTCTCTCCCCCATCCCCCTCCCTCTCTCCCCCGCTTCTCTTTCTTGTATAAAAAAATTCTTACTAAATAACATTTTCCATTATTTTTATTTTTGCTAGTGGCATTAGGGTAAAACACGAAACTGAAGAATTTTGAAACTGAAAATTAGAGAGAATATAAGTGTCATGATAATTTGAAGTGGTGGGAAATTCTATAGTACATATAAAAAATTTCAATGTACCGAGATCATTAAATTATTAGGTAACTGAAATGCTTTTCGAAAGAAATTATTTTTTATCATTTAAAATATTATAATAACTAAATACTATTTATCAAAATTATAAAAAAATAATATTTTTTATTTTTTATCACTCATAATAGTCAATATTGATTTATTCTTTTTATGAAAAAATGTAAAAACTTTTGTGTATTGCTTATAAAACATTGAAATTGTTTTTTTCTTATGAAATTATTATCTTTGACACTACAAGAAATTTAACATATAGTGACGGCTAAAATAACCGTTGCAATAGCCTATAGCTACGGTATTTTTGACGGGTGGACAAAGTTTGGGTTTCTTTACCCACAACCTTTTCCGTTGGTAAAGGTTTCACAAGTTGTTTTTGTAAATTTTTTTTGGATAGATAATTTAAATGATTTGTTGGTTAAAAATATTCAATGCTTATGGTATATGACACTTATACCAATGGTCCGTTATGTGTATGTGAGTATATGTTGCCTATACCAACGGTTTTAGTTGTTGTCACTATAAGCAGCTGTTGGTATATGACAAATTTCTTGTAGTGTGAAAGACAATAATCGACAAATAAGTTTTTGATATAAATAATTATTAATTTATTAATTAATTGATCTAATGTACCGGTACATTGAATTTTTTCATATGTACCATAGAAGCTCCCTAATAGGTTTAAAGGTTCTTCTTACTTGTCGAGGGCTTTTAGCTCTCAACAAGTTTTATTAGGAAATTGAGGTTTTCATGTAGTGTGTGATTCTTAAAAAAGAAGAAGTAGTTCTACGGACTATGATTAAGGGTACGTTTGATCTGCTAAAATTTAAGGGACTTGACAGGACAACTTCAATTGTACCGTATGTGTTTGATTTTAAATTTTTCTCAAACAATTCAATACCATCTAATTGGAATGACACACATGAGATTCAAATTTTTCGCAATATAACACTTCGATATCAACCAATTAGATTATACACGTGACTCAAAAAACCTAGTTATCAAAAAAGGATTATTAAGTTGCTACCAATTCTACCAATAAAAACTAAGGAAATAAATTGACCAAATTAAAATGTAAAACAGATAAGAATTTAAATGTCGACAATGTAACAGTTCAACATCAACTAGTTAAATTAATTATGACTCAAGAAACGTAATTTATATGAAATGAGTGTTAAGTCTCAACTAATTTTCTCCAATGGTGACATGGGGAATTAGTTCATCTTAGTTAATCTATTCAACTTGACCTAATTGGAATGATAAACACTTAAAAAGTTGACTTTCAACAATCTAGCTAACAGTTAAATCTCAAATTGTTGGACGAATTATTACACCAGAAACCTTGTTATTATGAAAGAATTGTTAAGTCACAATCAACTAGACTGAAAGGGACTAAGAAGATCAAACATTCTCAATCTGACTATTCAACTTGACCAAATGGGAATGAGAAACACTTAAGAATTCAAATTCTAAAATCAAACAATTCAACCTCAACAAGTTAGATTAACTATGGCTTAAAAAACTTAGTTGATATGAAATGACTATTAAGTCTCAACTAATAATGCCAATTGTGTCAAAAGAAATTAAAGTTTCTAGATCAAACCCTTCAACTTCAAACATAGTTTACAAACTTAACGAATTATACTTACTTTCATTAAGGAATTTAATTTTTCTCAATCAAGTCATTCAATATCACTTAATTGGACTAACAATAACTTATGAATTTAAATTTCGACAATCAAACATGTCTAGAACAATATCAAAAGTTTATTTACAAAACTTTAGTATTTTGTAATATGAGATGAATTAAATATGAATTTTCTAAATCAAAATATAGAGATAAAAGTAACGAATCTTTTGACCTATAAATCAAATTTTGTGCTCCTTACTTTTGGACAAACTTTTTATAATGCGCTATACATATTTGCAAAATCATCAGAAATATACATTGACTTTACAACATGACCAAAATTACATGCATAAACATTTTGTGGGGATCAAAACATGACATTTTGTTATGAAGATGAAAAATTAAATTTAGTAATTTTGTATCGAGATAAAAACTTATTTAACTCTGTAAAATATAACAAATCACTTAAAATTAACAATATTACACTAAAATGTATACACATATTAAAAAATTTAAGTTTTTTTAATAATTATATGCATTAATGATTACGTGGTAAATAAATATTAATCTATATAAACTAATAATATTAAAAAAATTGAAAGGTAATAATATTGAAATATTAAAATCGTAGTTAGATATCAATCATATTAATAATTTTAAAAGTTTTGTTTTTGTTAGAATAATTAAAAAAGTTATTAAAATCATACTTTAATCGTTAAGAAAATACAAATTACTAAAATAATATTATTTATAAAATATTAGAATAATATTAAAATATTAAAATTTGTTGAAAAAACGTGAAAATTATATCTAAGTTGAAAGATATGATGCATGATTTCATTTATTGTGGAAGGTTACATTTGCAAATATTAAAAAGTAGTGTTTAATATAAAAAACTAAATAAAGAAACAAAATCTGCATTAATTATTTTTGTTTTATGACAAATCTACATTAATTATATTATATTACTTGTTAACCACATCATATGTGTACCGGTACACCTCCACATAATGTGTACCTAAGAATTCACCAAAATTATATCTAAGTTGAAAGATATGATGCATGATTTCATTTATTGT
Organism: Trifolium subterraneum; assembly: GCA_951799995.1. Classification (NCBI taxonomy): domain Eukaryota; kingdom Viridiplantae; phylum Streptophyta; class Magnoliopsida; order Fabales; family Fabaceae; genus Trifolium; species Trifolium subterraneum. The sequence continues at coordinate 380,863 of OX637466.1, forward strand.
GGAAGGTTATATTTTCAAATATTAAAAAGTAGTGTTTAATATAAAAAACTAAATAAAGAAACAAAATCTGCATTAATTATTTTTTTTTTTATGACAAATCTACATTAATTATTATATTACTTGTTAACCACATCATATGTGTACCGGTACACATCCACATAATATGTGTACCTAAGAATTTACCTTAAATTCTTAGGTACACATATTATGTGGATGTGTACCGGTACACATATGATGTGGTTAACAAGTAATATAGTAATTAATGCATATTTGTCAACAAAAAAAGAAGTAATTAATGCAGATTTTGTTTCTTTATTAAGTTTATTACATTAAACACTATTTTTTAATATTTGCAAATGTATCCTTTCACAAAAAAAATTTCAAACCATGCATCATATCTTTCAACTTAGATATGATTGTCACGTTTTTTTCAACAAATTTAAATATTTTAATATTATTCTAATATTTTATAAATAATATTATTGAAGTATTTTGTATTTTCTTAAAAATTAAAGTATGATTTTAATAACTTTTTAATTATTCTAACAAAAAAACTTTTAAAATTATTAATATGATTGATCTAACTACGATTTTAATATTATTACCTTTCAATTTTATTTTTTAATATTATTAGTTTATAAAGATTGATATTTATTTACCACTTAATCATTAATGCATATAATTATTAATAAACATTCATTTTATTGTAATATTGTTAATTTTCAGTGATTCATTATATTTTACAGGGTTAAATAAGTTTTTTATCTCGATACGAAATTACTAAATTTAATTTTTCATGTTCACAAGAAAATGTCACGTTTTGATCCCCACAAAATGTTTATGCATGCAATTTTGGTCATTTTAAAGTGATGTATATTTCTGATGATTTTGCAAATATGTATAACACATTATAAAAAGTTTGTCCAAAATGTAAGGAGCACAAAATTTGATTTCTAGGTCAAAATATTCGTTACTTTTATCTTGATACTTGATATTTTGATTTAGAAAAATCATATTTAATTCATCTCATATTACAAAATACTAAAGTTTTGTAAATGAACTGTTGATATTGTTCTAGACATGCTTGATTGTCGAAATTTAAATTCATAAGTTATTGTTAGTCCAATTAAATGATATTGTACCACTTGATTGAGAAAAATTGAATTCCTTGATTAAAGTAAGTATAATTAGTTAAGTTTACATATGAACTATGTTTCAAGTTGAAGGGTTTTATCAAGAAATTTTGATTGGTTTTGACACAATTGACATTATTAGTTGAGACTTAATAGTCATTTCATATGAACTAAGTTTTTTTAAGTCATAGTTAATCTAACTAGTTAAGGTTGAATTGTTTGATTTTAGAATTTGAATTTTTAACTGTTTCTCATTCCCATTTGGTCAAATTGAATAGTTAAATTGAGAATGTTTGATCTCCTTAGTCAATTTCAGTCTAGTTGGTTGTGACTTAACAATTCTTTTATAATAACTAGGTTTCTGGTATAATAATTCGTTCAACAATATGAAATTGAATTGTTAATTAACTAGATTGTTGAAATTCAACTTTTAAGTGTTTATCATTCCAATTAGGTCAAGTTGAATAGATTAACTGAGATGAATTGATTCCCTATGTCACAGTTGAAAAAATTAGTTGAGACTTAACACTCATTTCATATGAATTACGTTTCTTGAGTCATAATTAATCTAACTAGTTGATGTTGAACTGTTACGACATTTAAATTCTTATCTGTTTTACATTTCAATTTGGTCAATTTATTTCCTTAAGTTTTAACTATACAAACGCAGCCCTAATCATAGTCGGTAGAATTACTCTCTTTTTTAAGAATCATACACTACATGAAAACCTCAATTTCCTAATAAAACTTGTTGAGGCCCTCAACAAGTAAGAAAAGCCCTTAAACTTATTAGGGTACTAATATCGTATATATGAAAAAAAAATCAATTTATCGGTACATTAGATCAATTAATTAATAAATTAATAATTATTTATTAAATCAAAAAAATTATTTGTCGATTATTGTAGTATAGAGATAATAATTTTATAAGAAATACCAATTTCAATGTTTTACAAGCAATACACAAACGTTTTTACATTTTTTCATAAAAAAATAAATCAATATTGACTATTGTGAGTGATAAAAAATTTGAAAAATATAAAATTTTATTTTTTTTATAATTTTGATAAATAGTATTTAGTTATTATAATATTTTAAATGATAAAAAATTATTTCTTTTGGTAAAATATTCGTTTACCTATAATTTAATGATATAATATATTGGTACGTATATTGAATTTTTTATATGTACCGTAGAATTTTCCAGCCACTTTAAGTTTATCATGACATTTCTATTATCTCTAATTTTCGGAGGGAGGGAGGGACGGGGAGAGAGAGAGAGGGAGGGAGGGAGAGAGAGAGATTCTTTTGAAATTACTGAAATATGTTTTAAATTTCCTAAATTATAATAATTTCCATTTTGAAATTTTTGTAAATTAAAAGAGTAATTTAGGAAATTTCTATTTAGAGAAGTTTTGAAATAACATGTTAAATTATAATTACATGTGAACCAATTAAAATTATACACATTAACAGTGTACCGGTACACATCCACATAAGATGTGTACCGGAGTGTTCACCAGAATTTAAACATATAATTATGGAAATTCTTTCTGGAATTTATGAATTTAATATCTCAACCAACATTAATTTTATCTCTTATTTTTTTTAGTATGCTTAACAAGTGTTTCGGACCACCGTTAACATGACCCTACAATTAATGTGCTTTTAAAATAGGAAAAAACAAAAATGCTTAATTTCAGCTTTTATACACACGAAAAATATTTAGGTGGCCCACCATTTTTTTTTTGGCGATTTCGCACCATTTTTTTCTAATGAGATTTCGCACCATCTATTTTTTTTAATTGATTTCCCACCATTTAGATGCATACACTTAAACAAAATTACATACTATTATTTAATTATAGGCAAATTCTACGGTACATTTGTTAAAACTGAATGTACCGGTACAATAGGATATTTAACCGATAGAAAAGAATTTTTTGTCCACATCATCACTTATATATTTTATATTAGAAGTCAACTAAATTAAATGTACCGGTACATTTTTCTTTACAAATTTAACCCCATAAATAATACAAATTATATTTTAATATTTAATATAATAATTTCAAAAATCAATTCATCTTCATCATTTGTATTAAAAACCAATTATATAGAACTGTCAATATGTATCAATATGAAACTGTTTTCTCAAGGATCTACACTGAGGCTTAAAGTTTTCAAGTGGTGACCACCTTCCAAAGCGATGACGAAGAAGAACGGTGTGACAAACACAAACTTGTTTTTCTTTTTAATGGGCAATTTTCCTCCATTTTCTCCACACCGTCACACACAATGAGAACCACTTTGGTGAATTGGTGTCATACTCAAGAGATAGCCTTCATTGTTTTACCATATCTCAATGCATGAAGATGGAAGAATGTCGTTGAAGAAGCACTTTCATTGTTTTGCTTTTGTGTTTTTATTGAATCAACTATTTAATTATGCCTTTAAACCTCAACCATTTGATCAACTTATTCCACGTGTCATTTATTCATGTAGGAAGCGTCGATCATGATAGCAATAATAATAGACAGTTTGTATCACAAACACATGCGGCAGCCTTGTTCCCCTTAATAATGTTGTCGGCATAGGCATTGTTGTTTCTATAGGGGAAGAATGGTCACGATAAGAAAACAAGGTGAGTTAATCTCTTTCAACCGAACTTTTCTCATACATATTAGCCGTTAGAAATTAAACTTATAATAATATGCATAATAGTAATAGTAACATAATAATAACAACAACCACCAAGCCTGGTGCCACAAACAGTACTTGTTTTTCTTTACAATGACCATAGTTTTCCTCCCTTCTTCTCCACACATGCACACAACCTCATTATCTTCGTGTTTTTAACATGACTGTATCATCTATTTTTTCCTCCTTTCTTTCTTATAGTTTTCCTCCTTTCTTTGCATCAGTTTTTAAGATGATTGCATCATCTGTTTTATTATTATTATTATTGTTATTATTATTATTATTATTATTATTATTAGAAATTGAGTTTAATTTGAAAAGGAATGAAAATTATAAAAATATAGAGTGTCGAGAAAGATGCGAAGTTACGAAAGAATTCAAAATTCCAGAAGAAAATAACACATCTAGGTGAAGAAAAAGAATTTAAAAGCCCAAAAGTAATAACCGTAACCAGCAAACTCACAGAGTTGAAGGTTTTCAGCGTCGCCGCCGCCATGTTGGATGATTTGGTCGGCATAGAGAGGCGCGTCGAAACCATCTGAACATAAAGGCAGAGACGATCAGGGGTTTGAATGTGGAGAGTTTGAAATTAGTTTTGATGAAGAAGAAAATTATCAACAAAATTGGATGGTGAAAAGTGAAAAATTCATATGTTTTGTGGTGTTAAATCTAAAAATATAAGTCAAACTTAATTATTACACCCTGTAAATACTATTACGACATGTCAAATTACTATTAGTAGATCCATTTAATTGTACCAGTACATCATAATCTTCATATTGTACCATAGAAGCTCCCTTAATTATATTTAATTTTTTGTCTTTTTATACTTTTATATTCAAATATGTGTATTAGTATATGATCAAATAATCATGACCATGCAAAGTTTTTTTTTTTTGGTTGGTTCTATGCAAAGTTTTCGCTACACACGTATGTGTATCAAGTGGGGAGAAATATTTTATTCTTTAGATTCTTCCCATAAATCTCACTTTTTTTCTTAATTCTATTCTACTTCTTGTCTCTCAAATATTACAATTATATACCATTTTGGTTACATCATTTTCTCCGTCGTGTAATAACAAGATCCCCTAATTTTTCTCTAACATTCTCTACTTTTTGTCGATCAAGTATGACTTACGACTTTGGTCTCTTAATCTTATATAGCTATTCACATTTTAATTTAATAAAAATTACATACATATAATTTTTCTCTAACATTCTCTACTTTTTCTTTTATTTTTAGAAAGAAAATCAATTGTTTGGTGACAAAAAAATGCATATAATTTCTATTTTTTTTCTTAAAATGACACAACTATTTTCAATTAAAAATACGGATTTTCTTTTTAGTATATGTGTAATATAATAATAAAACATGATTTTCTAATGATAAACTTTCTATGAGTATTAGTTCAAAAACAATTATTGATTATTTCAAGTTACTTGATGCACATAAAGTATTATTTTAACGTATGTAATTTTATTTATTATTGATAATCAAATTTTTGTACACAATATAATTTTTGTATTTAATTTCTATATTATAATTTTTTTAGTGCCCCCCGGAAAAAAATTCCCTGCCATTGGCTATAGTTAAAATTTTGGTTTTTTATTGTTTCCGTAAGCCTACCTCAGTTGTTAGGGACATGAAATATATTACACAAAAGTTGGGGTTCGAACTCCGTCCATTTATTCACAATTAGGGTAAAATTTCTTGCTACTAGACAAAAAAAATGTTTTTAATAATGATATATAAAAATGTTTTTAGTTCCTACATCACATACTTACTATTACATATATTTCACATCACATCACTCTATTTTTTCAATTTTCTTATGAAGTTAATGTGCATATACCACTCACTACCTTGCTATTGTTTTACTATATAAATGGCTTCCTACTTGATCTAAGGTCAAGCCAAGATTGTTTTTCAATTAAATACAATGATGATAAACTTTGGTAAAAAGTTGCAACATCTTTGTTGTTTAATTCGCAACAACATTCATGGTTCATTGACTCGTGCTTTAACATTCAACAACTTCTTCATTCAACTTTGTTATTTCATTCTCCTTTCTCTATTTGGTTACTTGGGTCTCAAGCTTTCAAAGCCAAGATCTTCTTTTAGACCCAATGACTTTGATCTTTTTTACACCTCCGTTTCTGCTTCCACTGTTTCTAGCATGACATCAATAGAAATGGAAGTTTTCTCAAATTCCCAACTCATTTTTCTTACCTTTCTTATGTTAGTCGGTGGTGAAGTTTTTACTTCCATGCTTCAACTTTTTGTTGATAGGTTCAATTTCACCCAAAAAATTCAATGTGTCAAAAATGAATGTAGTAGTTGTTATAGTAGTAAAATCAATCAAATTGAACTTGGTTTGATTTCTATTCCTCAATCAGAAAATCATGCTCAAATTGATAAAAATAATATTATCGATAAAGATAAACTTAAGTATAATTCACTTAGGTATCTAAGTTATGTAGTTTTGTGTTACCTTATGGTGGTTCATTTTTTTGGTTTTAGTTTGGTCACTTTGTACATAACCTATATACCAAGTGCTAAAAATATACTAAAAAACAAAGGCATCAAGATAGAAACATTTTCTTTATTTACCATAGTTTCAACATTTGCAAGTTGTGGTTATGTACCTACAAATGAGAACATGATGGTTTTCAAGAAGAATTCAGGACTTCTACTTCTTATACTTCCACATGTACTTTTAGGGAATACCCTATACGCACCATGTTTGAGACTATTAATAACGGTTTTGAAAAGTGTTACTAATAGAGAGGAATTCTCTTACTTGCTAAATAATTCAAAGAAAATAGGTTATGACCATTTGCTCTCTCGTCTTCATTGTTGGAACCTTGTTGGCACAGTATTTGGTTTCAATGTGATACAATTTCTACTGTTTTGTTCCATGGAGTGGAGTTCCAAGATTATGGAAGGACTAAATCTCTATCAAAAAGTAGTAGCATCTTTGTTTCAAGTTACAAATGTTAGACATTCCGGTGAATCTGTTTTTGATACATCCTCTATCTCTTCAGCCATATTGGTGCTCTTTGTTGTCATGATGTAAGTAAATTACTCTCTTATTTTCATTTCTTTTTATTTTTTTCACCACCAGTTTAATCTGGTTCGTGAGTCAGTTCTAATAAGTGGTTTCAGACCCTTTCTGATCCCTGTTGCGGGGTCGAACCGTAGTCCTACTTACCAAGTTAAATTATTCTCTTACTTATACATATACATATATATAGCGGGTGACGGTGAGCATTCATTATTTATTTATATAGTTGTTATTAATAATATAATTGCTAGGTCATATATATAAAAAGACGGGTGAACAATACACATCTTATTTAGCGGTATATTATTGTAAGTACAATTTTAATTGGTGCACAAATAGTATTTAATATAGAAATATTAATAAATATTATTTCTGAACCTATCACAATTATCCACATTAACAAGTGTAGCAGTACACATTAAATAAAATGTATACCGAATAATTCACTTAAAAGACCCCCTTATCATCGAATCAATATTATGATAATTAAAAAAAATAAAACGGTTCCTATTAGTCCACCATGGAGATTATCTCCCCATGTTATTTTATAAACCCTTAAAAATCCAATAGTAATATTAAGGTGATCACTTACTTTATGTTTAATTAAAAGTTTTCATGGAAGAGCGGCATACCGTTGATCCGGGAAAGGCATGGTGCCTTTGGGTCTATGCTATCCATTTGATCAATCAAGTGTATTACGTCCTGCCACGTGTCCTACTTCTTTATTTTTTATAAACACTGGATTTAAGTCACAACATTCTGAACAAAAACAAAACGGTGAGTTCATCAGCCGTCCTCTTCCATCGCCGCCCTGTCAGTGCTGCCCATTTCATCTCCTCCGTGTGGTTTGGGTTTTGGTTTTGGCCAAACCCAATCCAATCCGGTCCACGTACACCCCTAAGAACAACGACACCAACAACAACACACGTTTCTCTCGACCTCTGTTCGTCTTGTACAGACACCGGTTAATAATAATAGTAATAATAATAATAATATATTTTGCTGGTTAAAAAAATATCTATTTTTTATTGCGCTTAATTATATATCTAATTTAATTAATAATTTGTTATAAAATTCAAATTTTTGAAGCTCACATCATGAATTTAAACCTCTAATTGTCTGTAATTTTTGTTTTGCTTAATAATCCATCTATTTTAAAATTAATGTCTGTAATTAATTGTTTTAAAACTTGTTTTGCTTAATAGATAATAGTAAAGTTTTTCATACTCGAAAAAATTGAAAGATAAATATAAAAACTAATATACTATACTATTAGATCATTTAAAGTGTTTGTCTTGGACTTTAAAATCGCTCTACACCTTATGCATTTTATATTAAATTTAAATGTATAACATTTTAATAAATAATCGTTGTTTTTCAATAAAAAAATTACTATTTTTTATTGTTTTAACATGGGTAATATTACATATGTTAGGCACAAACCACATGACAAACGTACAAGATTCAGATGAAAATAAATACCAACCATGTGTGGTATATATTAGTCTTGTATTGTATCCCTCCTTTGTCTTTGTGGTCGTGTAGCGTAACGGTTAGAAACTCCACTCTCATGATAGATAAATGAAATGACCAGAGTTCAAAATCTGATACTTAACGTATATAATATAATGTCTCTGTCAATTAAGTATCACTGCTTTGTCTTTGTATTATATATTTGTGATTAAAAAAACACAAATTAAACCGCAAGGTGACCCCTTCACGAAGGAACAAAAAAAAATTCCAAAAATACCCGCGCAAAACCACAACCACTCAACCTCATGTGAAAAATAAACAAACCAATATAATTAGCCTCCAATAACCCATAAACACTCAAGTGGTTGTTGATGTAAATACAAATTAAACCCACTTTTCCTTGTATTTAAGTGAGCACCAAAATATAATTTCTCAATTTGCGAGTATATTATTAAAAAAATATCATGAATTGAGTAAAATATTGTTTTGGTTGAGGCAATTGTGTAAAGCTTCTTGTGGTCCGCTATAAAGTTTTTGAGTGTACCTTAATCACTATTATATGCTCTTTTTGAGTGTACCTTATAATCACTATTATATGCTCTTTTTTAGTGTACCTTAATCACTATTATATGCTCTTTATACTTTTTTTATTCGAACTTTCAAAATATAGCGTTTGAACTGGCCAAAATATAGTATCGTAGTCATAATGATAGCGACAAAACTTATTATATGGATCCATATCAATGTATGATTTTTATTTTTCTTTCTTCATTTGTTTTGACCAAATCTTTTTCGGGTACGTCTGATTTCTTTTTTATATTTACTAAAAAAACAAGTCATAGCTCAACTAGCACTAAAAATGTCGAAATTATTAGGTCGGACGTTGTGACTCGGATTTGAACCCGTGATCTCACAATTACACGAGTTTAATTTCAGGGGATTACCATATCATCTTAGACAAAGAAAAAATGACAGGTTGATATAATACATCCAATAGTATAAATTTAAAATTAATAAAATTGAATATATTGGATGAATGTACTAACAAACTTATCTAGGTTAGGTTAATAGCATAAAATAGTAAAAAAATCTGCAAATATAACAAAGTATACAAATACGACGAAATTAAAATGTTCGAAATATATCTTTAACGTTGACAACGCCAAGGTTATTGACTAAATCTGCTCTAAATCGAAACTAATATGTCAATCTAAATCGAACATACAAAACACCAAAACGGGAAAACAAAATAACACCGCACAAGACGAAGAACAATACAAAATTGCATTAAGACGACAAAATCAGAAAAAATAAAAACTAAATATATTTAAAAAAATCAATTATTTAAATAAAAGAAAATTAGGAAAAGAACGATTAGAATGAGTAATTTTGGGCCAAAAATTGACCCAAATCAAGAAGAAACTAGGTTAAAAAATGTGGCGGCTATAGAGTACACACAAGTTATATGATTGTTAATATATTGAAGGTGTTGTTGTTTGTTACTCTAGTATATATAATTTTTTTTAGATTATTCTTAAAGAATTATGAATAGTTCCAATAACCAATAAAAATTAATCTACATTAGAAAATGTAGTTAATCTTATTTAATCTATAAATTTCAAACAAAAATACTTAAGGTTTTTTCTTTGCCTAAATTACCTTTATATTCCTAATAAATTTGATCACTAAAGAAACTATACATCAATCTCCCTTGGCAACTTTAACTAACATTGTAATATTTCTTCTTTGATGTCATTAAGAATATATTTATATTGACTTATTTTCGAACTTATGCAAATAAATAAATTTTTATTTATTATTCATAATCTTGTCAAAATTTTATTTTTTTGAACGACAAATATATTAAGTAGCCAAGCAAGAGACATGCTTAATAGAGGGAACAAATAATCTTGTCAATGTAGTTTATTAAAAAAAACTTATGATACAATTTTTGTTATTAATAACTTATGAATTAACATAAAAATTTATTTCTTTGTATAAGCTATTTGTCATAATCTCAAAAATAATTCAATACAAACTGTCCATTTTTTTCATAGACCTGTTGTAAGTCTTCATGTTTTTTGAAGGAAAATAGTAAGTTACTTAAAAGACATATATTAAAGATATAGAAATATCATCTCAAAAGTAGTGTATTTAATTTTTTTTACTCAAATTTATTTAATTTTATTTATGTCTAGATCACTAAATTTGTTAGTTGTTTTTCTCTTTTAATCATTAACTAAACTTTTTTATATATTAAAAATAAAATAAAATGTTGGACATGTAGTAATACACCGTTGAGGTGTACAATAATTAATAACATCATTTGTGAATGTATCACAATTGTCTATTTCAACAAGTGCCGATACATATTCAAATAAATGTATACCGAATAATTCACCAAATAAAAATAATAAATCGCAATTTTTTATTTGTATTCACTACCAATATTCGACCCACTTGACTACCTAATTATATTCGAAAGTCAATTTCGCATCAAGTGGTTTCAGCTCAATTCAATCACAGTTGCGGAGGATCAAATTGTGATATTTGCTACCATATCTAACATTAATCACTGGGGAACCAACTATCTATTGGTTCATAAACCGCAATTTAATTTGCATATATTCCATTTTGCCACTTACTTGGAGCATGGAACTAGATTACTAGAATATAATCATAGATTTGACGACTCATAAAAGAAAAAAGAAACGTTTTTGATACGTGATTTACGCGTAATGTTAAAGTCGCTAAGTATGAAAGCAATCCTTCCATAATAAAAATAAATAAAATTGATAATGCATGTAGCTTTTTGAGATCAAGCACTTTCTAGTTCTAGATAAAAATATGTTATCCTAGAATCAAATCAGTTATTCATGAAATATCAACTATTAATGGAAATTGATGTTTTGTTTTGTTTTGTTTTGGGTATCATTATTTGTTTATATAAGTTTGCATTTTCCTTCTAACAGGTATCTCCCACCATACACCACATTTTTACCCATAAGGGACCACGAAAATGATGTGAATAAAGACCAAAAAAGCCTAGTAGAGTGTATTTTATTCTCTCAGCTCTCTTACTTGGTTATTTTCATTATTCTCATTTGCATCACCGAAAGACAATGCTTAAAAGACGATCCCCTCAACTTCAATGTCTTGACCGTCACCCTAGAAGTCATCAGGCAAGCACATCCTCTCTCGAAACCGGCAAAAATTATAATTAATTTTATTGGATGTCAATATAAAATTATAATTAACATTGTGATAAATTAAATAAATGTGCAGTGCTTATGGGAACGTAGGGTTGTCGACAGGATATAGCTGCTCGAGGCAATTGAAACCGAAATTAACGTGCAAAGATTCATGGATTGGATTTTCAGGAAAGTGGAGTACCGAAGGGAAATTGATCCTTATCTTTGTAATGTTCTTTGGTAGGCTCAAGAAATTCAACATGAATGGAGGCAAAGCATGGCACCTGTCCTAACTAACTAACTAGAATTAATAATAGCGCGTATGAATCAATATTCTTGTGGTCAAAATTCTCTCTATTTTTTAAAAGAAATACGAAATTTTGAAAGAGACAAGAAAGAAAAATAAAAACAAAAATGAGATAGGTAGAATCTTAAATTATTTAAAAAATGGAGGGACATGTACAAGTGCGCTGGTACATAGGAAAGATCTCTCTATTATATATATATAGTTTGTGTGGTTCAGTTTTCAGTTAGGAAAAAATCGCATGGACCCTACATGCATGGGTGGTCGTGAACCATTGTAAACCTTGGGATTAATATCAATATCAATTCAAATTGGTTTTTTCTAGGTTACCTTGAGAAACATGTGGGGTTATTTAGTATTTACATACAATGGTGTGGCACTTAATAGAAAATAGTCATAACATATGTACTCTAGCTACTACTATCTATGTCTCACTTATGATTTTATTTTGTTTATTTTAACAAATAATTTTTGTTATTTGCATATTTAATTTATCCCTCTCTCAATTAATGATCATTTAGATTTTCAATCATAAAGTTGATTGGATGTTCCCATTGTGTATCTTCCACATCATTTTATTTTTTTCAATGACACCGAAAACACCTACAATTTTCAATTAACAAACTTAATAAACATGTGTAATAAAAATTAATAAAAAAAATTACTTCCGTTTTATTTTTGTGGCAACTTAATCATTCTTTTTTAATCTTCCTTGCTTTCTACAAAGACAAAAATCATATTCAACTAGATATAAATATGCCTTCATAGTATCTAAAGGTGTTTTTGAATTGTAAGGACTGAGTATGTCTTGTACTCTTATAATTCAATTTTTAATTATCAAGAAAAAAATAGCTATTAGTATAAAAGGATATAAAAGAAAAATATAGGTACAAATAAATATGATACATCATAAAATAAAATTGAGAACATAATAAAATAAAACAGAGAAGAAGAAAAGCTTATAAGACATAAAAAAAAAAAAAAAAAGAAAAGCTTATCGGAATCGACTAAGACGTGCAAATGCACTGGGCTGCTTAAGAGTATTTCGCCACTAAGTTACCCGGTGCAGTTGGTCTCATAGCTAATACCCTCACGATACAACAATCACTTCTTACCAGCACCGCATGTGAATTAGCAAGATCTCAAGAACTATTTTTGGATGCTCAAGGAAACTTATGAATTAGCAAGATCTCAAGAACTACTTTTGGATGCTGAAGGAAACTTAATAATATAATTCTCATAATTCTTAATTTTCCTTTCTTAATGATTCTCTCTCTGTTTTATTCCCAAACCCACGTATACATATATATAATGGTGATCTTAGTAAGCTCATCAAGCCAAAACGGTCATAACTCATATATATATATATGATGATAACTAAATGTTATATGACCGAGTCATAACTAAATTATGCTAATACAAAAAATTAACTTTAAAATAAATTAATATTGATAAAAAATCCAACATATATATATATATATAATGATGTGCTAGGAGATGAGTACGTGTTCGAAAATCAATTTAAAACATAGAAATTGTAACGAATCCAACCAAATTAGATTTTAATTTTGTCCACTTGCGAGCAATTCATTGTATTGCAATAATTGTAAATATCTATGAATCATTATCGACAAATACTTGTATCACAGTATTTCCATTAATCATTCATGTTTGTGTTGAAATCTCATAAAATAAAAAATAGTTGAAATATTGTTGATTCCGGTGCTACAAAAAAATTGACTTATAGTGACAGCAAAGTGTCGTAAGTAAAGGTCACAAATCCGTTGTTATATTCCAAAAAATCTATTCCAACGGCAGTGTACAGCCGGCACCTTTTATTTCCTATATCAACCGATATTTACCGTCACAATAGCCTATATTGATGGTTTTTCTCGCTGTTTATAAAGAAGTCGGTGCTATACCCACGACTTATTTCTGTTGGAATATCACTACAAGAAAATCTAGGATTAGCTACGACGGAGTTTGTAGCTAATGCGTAGCTAATTTCTAGTAAAACAAAGTTTGCTACAGATTTGTTGTGAATTAGTTGTCGACTCTTCCCCTCAGAACTACCCCCTCACTCTTCCTCCATCTCTATTACTTATACCCCTTCATCCCCCTCTCAAACTAATTGTCAAGCTAATTAATTATTTCAGCTAACTATAGTTGTCTATTCCTAACAGACACCTTTAATAAGGGATTTAAATGTGTATTGGATTAAGTGAGGGAGAACTTCCCATAATATGAAAAAAGATAAAAGAAAAGAAAAAAATCTTGTACGAAAATGAAAATTCTACAAGTTGACCTTCCGATTTCAAATATTTGGTTTGTTATTCCCTCCTAAATAAGATAAAGAATTTCTTATGACAAATTGACAATCCGAAAGAAATGTGAAAGAACTAGTACATGAATCGGATCATACAATTCCCACAGTTCTTTATGGATTTTACATCTGGAAGCAACATATCTGCATTAATATTATTTTTTAAAAAAAATTAAAGCACATGCCAATATCTCTTGCAGTTATTCTTAAAGCTTTTCCTACAATAAAATTAGGCTTGCATGGGCAACACTTGATATCCCTTGTAGAGCATAAAAATAAAAACTAATGTTTAAACTATAGCAGGCCGTATTCATAACCTCTGCCTAGAAGTGTTGAGGTAATTTCTTGGCATGCAACATCACCCTTGCAGATTCTTGTAGGGTTCTATTCATCCTTTCTACCAAACCATTTTGTTGAGGTGTGATTGGTGTTGAGAATTCATGACTGATTCCTTTAGAGGAGCAGAAATCAGAGAACTTGGAATTTTCAAACTCCTTTCTATGATCACTTCTGGTTTTGACAATTCCAACTCCTTTTTCTCTTTGCATTTTTAGACATAACTCTTTAAGCAGTTCAAAGGTATCTGACTTCTATCTAATGAAGTTTATCCAAGTGTACGTTGAGAAATCATCTACTACCACAAAAGCATACCTCTTGCCTCCAAAACTTTCAACTTGCATTGGTCCCATCAAGTCCATATGGAGTAATTCAAGTGTTTTAGTTGTGACCTGATGTTCCAACTTTGGGTGCGACATTCTGGTTTGCTTCCCTACTTGACATTCTCCACATATGCTTCCTTCTTCAATATTAAGCTTAGGTATTCCTCTTATGGCTTCTTCACTTATTAGCCTCTTCATTCCTTTGAGATGCAGATGTCCAAGCTTCTGGTGCCACAACCTTACTTCATCTTCCTTGCTGACTAAATTAGTGACAGATGAGTGAGCTGTCTCTTGAGGAATCCATAGGTAGCAGTTATCCTTAGATCTTGCTCCCTTCATGATCACTATATCTTTGTCATTAGTGATCAAGCATTCATTCTTGGTGAAGTTCACCTTCAGCCCTTGGTCACATAACTGACTTATGCTTATCAAGTTAGCAGTAAGTCCTTTTACCAACAACACATCATTGAGTTTTGCTAATCCTTTGTTGATCATATTTCCAATCCCCTTGATTTCTCCTTTAGCACCATCTCCAAAGGTCACAAAGCTGGTGGTGTATGGATTAATATCAGTGAGATATTTCTTTTCACCAGTCGTGTGTCTAGAACATCCAATATCAAAGTACCAATCTTCTTTTGATGAGACTTTGAAGGATGTGTGAGCAATAAGAGCTTTGACTTCAACATTGGATTTGGTTTTCCAAAGCTTCTTGTTATCGACCTTTTTAGGAATTGGGCGGACTTGTCTCACTTTGTATGGATACCCATGAAACTTATAGCAGTAAGCTTTTATGTGTCCATACTTACCACAATGATAACATCTCCGTGATTCATACCTTGGAGGTCGCTGATGTGGTCCAGCATGTTGGCACTTTCTAGACCTTCTATGGTGGGGTGCTGAATGTTGAGCCATTTGTCCCTGCCTTCTAGTTCCAAACCAAAGGTTGGCTGGAGCAACCTTCTTGACTAGATCAGAGGGTTGTTTCTTTGTAGACTGATAGCCCAATCATTTGCCTTGCTTGGTCCTTTGATTTTCTTCCAGAATTCCATCTAACTTGTCTGTGCCATTGTTTAGCAATCTTAGTTGTTTGTCCACACTTTCAAACTGGGACTTTAGCATGCTTGCTTCACTCTGAAGATTAGCTATGGTAGACAAGTGTACTTGCTTTTCCTTTTCAAGTTGTGCAATGGCCTTCCTCTATTCCTCATTTGTCTTGCACAGTTCTCCACTTTTGATGCACAACTCTTTGTAGGTTGCAACAAGTTTGTTATAGGAGACATCATCATCAGAATCTGAGTCTGACAAGCATCTTCCAGTCATGATATTGACTGATTTGGTTCCTTCATCGTCACTATCAGAGCCTTCTTCTTCAGACCAGGATATGACATTTAGACCTTTCTTTTGCTTCTTCAGATAGGTTGGACATTCTGGCCTTATATTTCCGTAGCCTTCACACTCATGGCACTGAATTCCTTTGCCTTGATTGGACCTGTCTTCAGTTCTTGACTTCCTTGATGTACTGCCCTGTTTGCTGATGTCGGACTAATTGTGCCTCACATCGGTCCTTAGTTTTGCCTTCTTTAGAATATTGTTGAATTGTCTTCCAAGAAGAACTAGGGCATCTGAGATGCTTTCATCAACTTCCTTGTCACTCTCCAAATCTTCCTCAGTATTTGAGACAAAAGCAATTCTCTTGTTCTTCTTCTCAGTTCTGTCTTTTATTGAGAGTTCAAAGGTTTGAAGAGAACCTACCAGTTCATCCAGCTTCATGCTTGCTATATCTCTGAATTCTTCAATGGCAGTGACTTTAATGTCAAACCTGAGTGATAAGGATCTGAGGAGTTTCCTTACTAGTTTTTCACCAGGTAGTTTTTCACCTAATGAGTCAAAGGTGTTTGCATAGTCAAGTATGCTCATGTGAAAGTCATGCAATGTCTCTTCTTCTTTCATCCTCAGATTTTCAAACTATGTGGTCAAGATTTGGAGTCTAGACATCTTTACCTTGCTTGTTCTTTCATGAGCTGTGATGAGGATTTCCCAAGCTTCTTTGGTTGTTGTGCATTGTTTGATCAGCCTGAACATGTTTTTGTCTACTCCATTGAATAAAGCATTAAATGCTTTTGAATTTCCCAGTGCTAGTCTTCTGCAGCTGTCCATTCATCTTCTGGTTTCAGCTCCTGAGTATCGGCTCCGTTTGCATCTTTGACCTTGGGGTGCTCCCATCCTTTGAGAACTGCTTTCCAAGTCCTGCTATCAAGGGACTTTAGGAATGCAATCATCCTTGATTTACACTAATCAAAGTTTGAACCGTCTAGAAGTGGTGGTCTGTTCATGAGTCCTCCTTCTCTGTCCATCTTGTCAGAAAGTATCTTCCTTGGAGCTCCCCCAATCACCTAGGGTGCTTGCTCTGATGCCAATTGAAATTCTGGCACGTGAGGATCCAATGTGGTGCACGATGTTGCAACACTGGTCCTCCTAAACACACAAATATAAACGACAGAATTTTAAATAACACAAGTTATTGTTAACCCAGTTCGGTGCAACTCACCTACTCTGGGGGATACCAATCTAGGAAGGAAATCCACTATGGTAAAGTAGTTCAAAGCTTTCCGCAAACGCCCCGTTTACAGCTTATTGAAGGAAAACGTAACTGTTTATCAAAGATAAAACGCAGCGGATTTTAAAATTTTATTTTCCTTCAATGGATCCATGTGAAAGATCATGGTCAAGAATATATTGTTACCTTGAAGAACTGATGCTTTCTTTCGCGAACAAGGAGCTTTCGATCATGAACAGAAACTGCTTACAATCATGAACACGAACTGCCTTTCGATCACGAACAAGAAACATCGTATGATCACGAACAAGAACCTTCAATTGATCACGAGCACCACAATTGCAGCGCCTCCACTTAGTCCACACAAACAGGAACCTTCAACCTTCGGTGCTAGCCGTTCTTGGATGAAGAATGAGGGAACTTGATCGGATTAGGGTTTAGAGAAATTCAGAATTTCCCAATTACGAATTAGGGTTTAGAGAAATTCAGAATTTCTCCAAAAGTGTGAGAGACTGAACTTCATAAGGCTCTATTTATAGAGTTTCTTATGTGAGCTTCAGTTCACACGAATTTGGACTTCTTAAGCCCAATATTCGTTTTTCACTAATTGCACCCCCGCAATAAGTCTTACTTATTTTTCCCGTTTTAACTGTCCTTATGTGTGTGACCCTGTAGGTTCTTATAACGTTGGCAATAATATTTATCTTAATATTATAAACAGTGAGCGGTATCTAGCAACACATCACTGTTACCCAAGTTATAAGAATGTCATGTGATCTGACTAACCTTTCTGTGATAAATATCTTGTGCATAATTACCCTTTTGTCCTCATGTCTATATTGAACACAAGGCATAGTATGTCATCCTTGTCCAGTTCAATATTGGGCCCACAAACATATCTCCTGTTATGTAGGAGGGACAAATCCCATCTAGGTCACTCATGTCCCTCAGCATGATTCGTGGGATACCCATCAACCAACTTTATAGTTATCCAGTTACGGATAACGTTTGAATGGCAACAAGGTATTACACTCCTACATCTAGGGTACACAGTGGTTTCAGGTCGAAGGATGGAATGCACCTTTTATCACTATGAGAATAACTTATGACATTTCATAACATTCTATGCAGTATTCTCATGGTGGGTCAATCCGATATAAAGTTACCCTTAACATTTATATCTATGTGAAGACTTGATAACTCATTATCTATGATCAGTGAGACGTGATCATCAGTCTACCAACATAATAGTCTCTATGCTTTAATGTTATCCCATTTCATATTAAAGCTTGACTACGGATACTTTAAGAATAATGTTCTTAAATTAATGTAATCTCACGATTAAGTCTCACTTAATGTTTCATTACATGAACAATCTATTCTAGGGACTTTATTATTTTGGAAAACAAACATAATAAAGAAATGCCTTATTATATATATTTAATATATATAAATCATGTCACAATACAAAAGCAAATGCTATCAAATAGATTGGCTTTTAGGGCTTACTCCAACAATCTCCCACTAGCACTAAAGCCAATCAAATGTTCATCTAACATTTATCGGTTAGCATGAGCATCGAGCAACTTCTTAGCAAGATGCTACATTAGTGGATAAGGAACTATTTCCTATGTTGGTATCTTACATATCTTTTCAAAGTTACTCTTTCGATCTCTATCGAAATAGAAAGGTGTCTATATATATCTGAATCGTTGGTGAGATCTATTCCTTTGTTTGCAAGATTAAATCATTATCATCACTAATGTGATTAATGAAATCTGCAACGATGGAAACATAGTTTTAGCTCAATCCTGAACTAAACGATCCAAATCAAATACTTGACCTTTGTAATAGAAATAGACACTTTCTGAAGCTTATTAGCTTACAGTGTTTATATCTGACATAAATTTGAATTTCAATACAATGTATCGGATTGGAAACTAACATCATTATAACTTATTTACAATGATTTTTTTTTCCATACCTACCTATTTCAAAAGATAGTCCTTAGCTCCTTTAAGGTACTTAGGGATATTCTTGAAGGTCAATTAGTGTCAAACACTAGATTCAATTTTGGTACTTACTGATTATGCTATAAGCATATGGTGTATCTGGTGTTGTACATATTATATGGTATACATGACTGATCCATTTGCCAAAGCATGTGGATTCTTTTCATGTATCTCTTTCTCATCCAATGAGACGTGACATTGTCCTTTGAACAAATAAAATCATTTGTTGCGTCAACAATCTATCTCTATAGATTATGATTCCTAACTCTTTAGGAAGTCTCGCCTAAGTATTTCATCAAGAGATATTTCCTTAATCATGTCTTACATGTATGAGGAAAATGTTTTGATGATTAATATGTCATCCACACATGATACCAGATTAAGATAATTACTCCCACTAACCTCCTTGTGTGCACAAGAATTATATTTGTCCTTTATTAATTCGTTTTCATAAAACTTCATAAATAAGAACAAATAATTCAACTTCTGAGAACTTATCTAATCAAAATTAGATTGCTACAATTTGTATACCTTTCAAGCATCCTTTGGATTGAGAAAACCCTATGTATATGTCTAACACATATATATGAGGTCATTCCAATTAAGGAATGCAACTTTGTCATCCATCTGCCAGAACATGTAGTATAACAATTGTAACTAGACTACGATCATGGTTTCATCATAATTAATTACATCTTAAATGTAGTCTCCATATCATCCATGTCAGTCTTCTATAAGAAGACTCACTTTTATCGTCTGAGTCTTACTCATCTTAATGACATAACCATTATCACATAAGGTCTGTGTACATGGATTCTATATAAGATTCTATGGCATTTAGCCTCTTCTCAGAATTTAGGTCATTTACGACCTTTTAAACAAGTTAAATATTCATCTTCAATGAAAACCATATCACCTTGTTAAGTCATGATAAAATCATACTTCCCAGCCTTGAGATATGTTAGACTTGTCTAGCCTCATGTGCAACTCAAATGGTTGATCCTACAACAACCTTGAGGAACCACTTTGTGTTTCCTTTTAAAATATTAATGTTGTGGTACTTGAATCATTCAAGTTCTATATCACTCCCACTGACTCTTTTAAGAGACACATTCCCACTCGAGGAATGCTTCAGTCTAGCAACAAAACAACTTTTGTCCTGAAGAGTGATGTAGGACTAGTATCCCTTAGTTTCCTTAGGATACTTCCACATTCATCCAATTTGGAATAAAATTTATCTGATAAATTTTCAATCCAAACTATCATAAAGGCAAACTAGGTACTTTACCTTCATATCAAATATGATGTCTTTATGATTACTTTTAAAAGGCAGAGCTAGTTGTGGGTGAAGAATAACTATAAGTAGAGAAATTACAACAAAGAGTCAACGACATATAATTAAACTATCTTAAATCAAACCATGTCAAACATGATGCGATAAAATAGTTATTATATTCCTTAACTAAGTATTTACCATTATGACTTGTTCATATGATTTTGATAAGCATCCTTCTCGAATCTAGTCATAGTAGGTTGCTAGAGAGTATAGTCCAAGAACTCATAGTTTTTCTCGCATTTGAGAACAATTCTCAATTGTGTACCAATTCAGAAACACTTTTCTGAAATTCTTGTCCTTCATAAGGACAATATAATTTGTATTGTATTCCAAAATTCTAATTACAGAGATATGTAAAACTTTGTATTATGATTAAATCATTTTAATACGGACTTTTATTAAAATGCTCCCACTATTTTATTCAAACCAAATGACCTTCAAGCATATGATTCGGAAAATCCCGTTGGAAGATTTTCTAGTGAGAATGAGATCCATATTTCACTTTGTTTTAAGTCAGCGTTGGACTGATTACACAAAACTTAGTTTATTTAGGTAGGAAACTCCTTTCCAATTGTATCTCATACAACTCTCATATCCTTTCCGTTGGGTAAATAACACTTATTTTATTTTTTAATCCATCATATGGAATAACCCAACGCTTGCTTCTAATATCATATAATCATATTATATTTATTTAGTTAAGTTAACCCAAAGAATAACCCTCGGATAAACTGGTTATCTCACCGCAACTTATCAATATAGACAATGCACTTTACGTTGGCAAAACCTACATTAATCGATATTGATCTTGAAGGGTGCTATTCTTTGGAAAGCATAAAACTTAATATATTATTTGAAGGATTTTTAATTAGTTTGATCTCACCTCACCACAGCATATATATCATATATATTCGCACTCCAATCATTCAAGCATGCATAACAATTAAACAAAATAAAAGTGACATGATTATGGCCCCTAACGCTGTGATTCTCTCAAGCCAATGAGAGAATCTAAACTAGTCCTACAAACGACATTACTTCTCCAAGCTAGACCTCCAGGGTTGTTCAAGCGTCAGGATTCTTCTTACTTCCTTGTATTCCAATTACATTACAAATAAGAGAAACTCGTTTTACATACGAGGGAGTGCATGAGAGGAGAATGTACATATAGAATTTGAGAGAGAGAGGCACGACACGCAGGCCGTATTTCAAAAACCCAATAAATAGAATTATAAGACTAAGACCATAATCACTCACAACAAAATAATAATAAACACACTTTTATCATTATTATTAAAATTAAAGTCTCATAATTAAATAAATTAAATTAAAATCCGGCGATTGATCACACTACGCAAAGTTAGCAATTAAATTTGATTCAAACCTTTTAATTCACAATTAAATCTTTCGAATCAAAATTTGCTAAAATAAATAATATTATTTTAAAGTAGAATCAAATCTTTGACAATTCTCCAATTACCAAATATTGTAATTTATTTAATCAAAACGTTTTTTAATAAAATATTTTTCCAAAATTGGTAATATTATCTTTTAAAACAATTTCAAAAGATATTTCTAAAATTTTGAAACGATTTCAACATTAAATATATTTCGAATCAAAATTTGCTAAAATAAATAATATTATTTTAAAGTAGAATCAAATCTTTGACAATTCTCCAATTACCAAATATTGCAATTTATTTAATCAAAACGTTTTTGAATAAAATATTTTTCCAAAATTGGTAATATTATCTTTTAAAACAATTTCAAAAGATATTTCTAAAATTTTGAAACGATTTCAAAATTAAATATATTTGTCAAAATCACTTTGAATTACCATCTAATTTTGCATCAACATTTGATACGTTTTACAAATCCTAATCTTAATGACACAACACTTGCATCGTTATGAATACTCTTACAATAACATGATCATACCAAATCAAGTGCTCTGATTCTTCGTTCAATACGATAATCGAATTCGTTAAACTTCACCAGATATGGTTTCAAAGCTTATGCTTCACCAGATACGGTTCCGAAGTTTCAAACATCAATTATCAAATATGAACAAGTATCATTCAACTCAATTATTGTACGATAAAAATCAGTATATCATATATACCAATATCACATAGGGTTTATGTGCATATATGATCGAGTAACATGTTTCTCTTGTTAAGATAATCAATACGTTGACGCTTCACCAGAAACGGTTCCGAAACATCAAACCAATCGATAACCATAAACAGAAACATGGTTTGGCCAATTTTAATTCCTTTATTATTTAATTGATTCCAATATGTTTAAACATTTTAAACATAAACAAATTAAACAGAAACAGTTTCTGATGTGTTTAAACGATTTAAACAGAGACATTAACATTTTTAAACAATTTAAACAGACACGCGATTAAACAATTAAACAGAATCGCGATTTAAACAACTTTTGCTTTAAACAGAAATGCGATTAAAATGTTTAAACAGAATAGCGATTTTAAACAATGTTTAAACAATTTAAACAGAAATGTGATTAAACAAAACAATCCGATTCAAGGTTTCGTAATGAACGGTTCATTAACGAAACCCTAATTGTATCAACGTTTGACACAATTTTGAAACCCTAACCGATTCTGTTTCCATAATAATACAACACTTGTATTTCTATGAATCCTAATACAACAATCATTCATCAAAACGTTTCAAGATTGTTGTTCATTATAGATGATTGACTCATGAATGCTTCACCAGTATCGGATTCCGAAGCACATGCTCACAATCACCCATTATTCACGCCAATCACAAAATATTCTGATGAACAATATAATCGGTATATCACATATACCAACGTCGTACTAGAATTATATATCACATATATAAATTAAGATTAATCAATCACATCTTATTAATTCTTGTTCTTATTATTATTAATATAGATTCACAATCATATCATATTAATAAACGGTAACAAACATCAAAACCGATCCATGGTTTCACAAGTGGCTCTGATACCACTGAAGGAAAACGTAACTGTTTATCAAAGATAAAACGCAGCGGATTTTAAAATTTTATTTTCCTTCAATGGATCCATGTGAAAGATCATGGTCAAGAATATATTGTTACCTTGAAGAACTGATGCTTTCTTTCGCGAACAAGGAGCTTTCGATCACGAACAGAAACTGCTTACGATCACGAACTGCCTTTCGATCACGAACAAGAAACACCGTATGATCACGAACAAGAACCATCAATTGATCACGAGCACCACAATTGCAGCGCCTCCACTTAGTCCACACGAACAGGAACCTTCAACCTTCGTTGCTAGCCGTTCTTGGATGAAGAATGAGGGAACTTGAGCGGATTAGGGTTTAGAGAAATTTAGAATTTCCCAAATACGAATTAGGGTTTAGAGAAATTCAGAATTTCTCCAAAAGTGTGAGAGACTGAACTTCATAAGGCTCTATTTATAGAGTTTCTTATGTGAGCTTCAGTTCACACGAATTTGGACTTCTTAAGCCCAATATTCCTTTTTCACTAATTGCACCCCGCAATAAGTCTTACTTATTTTTCCCGTTTTAACTGTCCTTATGTGTGTGACCCTGTAGGTTCTTATAACGTTGGCAATAATATTTATCTTAATATTATAAACAGTGAGCGGTATCTAGCAACACATCACTGTTACCCAAGTTATAAGAATGTCATGTGATCTGACTAACCTTTCTGTGATAAACATCTTGTGCATAATTACCCTTTTGTCCTCATGTCTATATTGAACACAAGGCATAGTATGTCATCCTTGTCCAGTTCAATATTGGGCCCATAGACATATCTCCTGTTATGTAGGAGGGACAAATCTCATCTAGGTCACTCATGTCCCTCAGCATGATTCGTGGGATACCCATCAACCAACTTTATAGTTATCCAGTTACGGATAACGTTTGAATGGCAACAAGGTATTACACTCCTACATCTAGGGTACACAGTGGTTTCAGGTCGAAGGATGGAATGCACCTTTTATCACTATGAGAATAACTTATGACATTTCATAACATTCTATGCAGTATTCTCATGGTGGGTCAATCCGATATAAAGTTACCCTTAACATTTATATCTATGTGAAGACTTGATAACTCATTATCTATGATCAGTGAGACGTGATCATCAGTCTACCAACATAATAGTCTCTATGCTTTAATGTTATCCCATTTCATATTAAAGCTTGACTACGGATACTTTAAGAATAATGTTCTTAAATTAATGTAATCTCACGATTAAGTCTCACTTAATGTTTCATTACATGAACAATCTATTCTAGGGACTTTATTATTTTGGAAAACAAACATAATAAAGAAATGCCTTATTATATATATTTAATATATATAAATCATGTCACAATACAAAAGCAAATGCTATCAAATAGATTGGCTTTTAGGGCTTACTCCAACACTTATCACCTCACAACTACCCGTATAGATTTCTACCTAAGAACGTCCTAGATTTGAGACCCCTCTCACTTCGCTCAACCACACAACATGCGTGGATTTTAATTTTGTTCCTAATGAACAAATCAAACTTCGTGCTTACAAGCTTAAGAGTGATTTGCGATTACAACAATTCTTCTCAAGTATCAATCGTGCCACATGAAAGAATAACTAGGATCACACTAAATCCTAGGCCTAAAACTTTTCAATCGCTCTATAGCATTTGTATCTTTAATGGTTCATGTGCTCTTCAACGAATGAAGATTGCTCTTTATATAGAGTTCTGACTCTTCTTTGGCTTCATGAAAGATAGGATCGTTTGTTGCAAATTGAATCTTGGGTAAATAGTGTTTTACCCCCCGCAAAGTATGCGAGTTTTGGTTTACCCCCTGCAAAATTATTTTTTTGGATTACCCCCTACAAAACGAAGATTCCTTCAATTACCCCCCTATGTTGACAACTAGGACATAGAATTTTCACTTTTGCTGATGTGGCATGTCTAAGTGGCATTTATTTTATTTTTTATTAATTTAAAAAAAATAATTAAAATTGACATTTTATTATAAAAATCAGAAAAAAAAAATGTGAGTTAAATACTACTACTGCTATTTAACTTTCTTATTTTTTTAAAATCAGAAAAAAAAATGTGAGTTAAATAATTAAAATTGACATTTTATTAATTTCAACTTTCTTATTTTATTTAAAAAAATGTGAGGTTTTAATTATTTTTTTTTTAAATTCAATTATTTAGAAAAGAAGTCAATTTAAAAAAATTCTGATTTTTTTTAAAAATATGTCAATTTAAATTCAATTATTTAAAAAAAAGATTGTCATTTAAAATCTTTTTCTGATTTTTTTAAAAAAATGTCAACTATTTAAAAAATGCCAATCTTAATTTTTTTTTTTAAAAAATGTCAATTTATTTTATTTTTAAATTCAATTATTTTAAAAAATATGTCAATTTAATTTATTTTTTTCTGATTTCAACTTTATGTTTTTTTTTTTAAATTCAATTATTTAAAAAAGGGTAGTCAATTTAATTATTTTAAAAAATTAAATTGACATTTTTTTTTAAAAAAATTCGAAAATTAAAATTTAATTTTTTGTTATTTCAATAATTGAATTAAAAAAATCAGAAAATTGACATTTTTAAAAAAAATCGGGAAATAATTTAAAATTGGCATTTTTTTTAAAAATAAATCAGAAAAATTTAAAATTGACATTTTTTTTAAATAGTTGAATTTTAAAAAAATAAATTAATGTGAAATTTTTTGTAAACAATTGAATTTAAATTAACATTTTCTAAAAAAAAATCAGAAAAAAATTTAAAATTAAATTTTTTTTTTAATTTGTTTTATGATTTTTAAAATAAAATGTCGATTTAAATTTTTTAAAATTCTATTATGATGTGGCAATATCAATTTTTATTTTTAAATTAATAAAAATTAAAATAAATACCACCTAGACATGCCACATAAGCAAAAATGAATATTTCATGTCCTAGTTGTCAACATAGGGGGTAATTGAAGGAATCTTCATTTTGCAGGGGTAATCCGAAATAATAATTTTGCAGGGGGTAAACCAAAACTCGCATATTTTGTGGGGGGTAAAACACTATTTACCCTTGAATCTTTGATTCAAATCCGTTTGACCAAACAAATAATTCAAAAGATAATTTGTTATACAAACAATTAATATTTGTTTGATTTATCTTTTTAAATCTCTGCTGTAGATCTTCGATCCTCTTGACCAAACAAATAATATTTGATTTGTCTTTATCTTTTAACAAACAAATAATATTTGATTTGTTTTTATCCTTTAACAAACAAATAATATTTGATTTTTTTTTATCCTTTAAAGCTCCAGCTGTAGATCTTCAATCTTCAGCAAACAAACTTGTTCCTTGTTGAATAAGGAAGTGCGAGTTTGTTTCTTCAATCCTTTAAACATATCCGCGCGCTATATCAAGATATAGATAAGACGCTTTACCAGGCCGTGATTCCCAATGTTACTGCATTGGGACCAACATTTGGCCTCAGACTTATTTTACCAAAAATGAAGCCAATCTTCAAAACTCAACAGGGCTTATATAGGTCTCCCCAATTCCAGGAATCACTTAGGCCCATTAGCACTCAAGCCCAATAGCCCCATAAGCTCCCACTCGTGTAATTCTCACAAACTCGCTCAATTAACTAATACTCTCGCTAATTAATTAATCGCCACAAAATAAAATAATAATAATAAGCCACATCAATATATAAATATACACATATATGCAAATAACGAATAAATGAAAATCGGGTCGTTACAACTCTCCCCCATTTAAAAGATTTTCGCCCTCGAAAATTACACGACTAAAAACAACTTCGGATAAAACTCCTTCATTCGATTCCCCAACAAAACATTTAAAACTCAACACATTACCGAGTTCGACAAAATTAGTCTATCCCAATCAACACAATATCATCTACTATCAACAAGAGATCAAGAACGACCAGTTCCTCAATTTGCCAATAGATAAACAACAATCATGATGATGACATAAACCAGTCTTACCAAACTACAATAATTGTTTCCTCAAGCGCAAAACCTCCGTCAAATATCATTCCATAATTCTCACAATACTACTACTGCTACTAGACATACCATTCCCTCTTATTCCGAAATATTTCCGCTGAATACTCCACAACTTCTCAAGTCCAAAAGTCTTTAATTCTCTCATATCACTTAACTACGCCAAATTGCTCATTCATATCTAAATCTTATTTCAACCATTCATTCGATAACATGATCTCAACATCCATCCGATGACCAACCCCCAAATTTTCTTGACACATGCCAAAATTTACCATCTCTAACCGTTAAATTCCTTTTTCTCGGATATCTCACATCATTGCGTTGAATTCCGACATAACTACTCTATTTCCAAGTAACCTCTTAACCGACCTTTGTATTCCTTAACACCAACATTTCCAGTATCACTCCTTCCGTCGATATCCTCTCATCCAAAACACGTCTTAAGTTATCCACCAAATCATTATCGTTCCACCGTTCATGATGAAAATATCTGAAATCCTTTACTTCCTTTTCACATAATATGACCATACTATATCAACATACAGAATGCATTCAACATCACTAGTCCCCACTGACTTTTCCATTCCATAATTAACTTTTTCCAATACATCATTGTTAATCTCACTCTTATCTTCCGAATGCTACAAAAAGACTCTCCGATACTTACTTTAGGCATCACCCTCAAATTCTTAATATACGCGCAACCACAATATCCACTTTCGTGTGAAATAATCCCTTTCGCGAACCCTCTCTTGACATAAGTCACTTTCCATTTGTCTTTCTAGTACTCGTTCTTAACATGTCTTCCAACGGCTAACTTTATTATTTCTAATCATCCAAAAATGATACTTCACTCTTAGCTTCATCTCAACTCCCAAGATCTTACTCAACTTCAACACTAATCGTCCGATCATTATTCAATCTCAATTATTCTTTCCAAGACAAGTCTCTCACAAAATTCCTCGAAATATTATGCTACTTTCATATTTGAATAAACTCAACTATCTTGTACAATCCTCTACTACTGGCAACTTAACAAGTATACAGTATTCCCTTAAGTTCATTCTCATCTACTTTAAAATCCACTTCTTCTCTTTGATTAATAAACACCAACGATTCACTAATCTTCACATCTATTTTCTAAGCTTCTCAAATCCCTGTAAGAAATGACTAATCAATTCCAACATACTCAACCTTATACTTCTAGAAATCACCTTGCACACTAAAATTAGAATCCCGAATTGTTCGATAAAATTCAATTTCTTACCATAAGTACTGACATATCCACAAACTTCTCTAATTAAGCATCCGCTACAACACTAGACTAACTCGAACGATAACTTAATTCGAAATCATCATCCTCTCAAGAATTCTAATCACTTCCTCTACTTCATATTCAATTCCTTCCGATCAAACAAGTACTTCAACTTCGATCCACACAAAAAACGTCTCTATACTTTTAATACAACACACAATCTCCAACCGTTCCGAATTCTCTTCTTTTTACTTAATCAATCTCACTGACGTTCCCACGACGAACACTCGTCTGACAACTTCTCCTCTAGCAATTCCCACAACTTGTTACTCACGTTCATTTTGCTCCAAACAATGTCACTAAATATTGAACACTTCGCTTCAAGAACATCTCTACTTACCCTCACTTCTCACGTTCAGAACATATTAGAGGAATATAACCTACTCCCCCACTTATCTCAAACTCACCGTACTCCTCTACCGGAACTCTTAGTACTCACGCCTAGTCGTTCTATCGTTTCTAAACTCATTCTTCCCTAGAAGAAACTAGTATCGACAACGTTTACATGTATGTCGCATATACGGGGTAAAACACCAAAACAAGATACTCAAATGTCTACACAAAATTATGCAAGCATATTTAGGTAACACATCATTTCTTCAAATTCCAAAATAAAAATCAAATTAACACAAGACAAATGAATATCACATAGCAACAATTCATACTCACACACGCATCTCGTGCAAGAAAATAATTAGTTCAACATGAGAATTCACATGGTACCATAATGTAACCAAAACATGTGTAAAACATTCACCTAGTTCGTTTAAAGAACAAGACATAGTCACCTATTATGACTCACAATAACATACCAAGTTACTAGTAATAATCTAGTACATGTTATAAACCAAACATATATCAAACACAAACTTGAATCCACTCATATTCTACTCCTCTTACTTCCATGAAAAAGAATTCGCTTTAAATTACTCAGAAGAAAATAATTTACATTTTCAACAAGTCCACATAATAAAAAATTAACATCAATTCTAAAATTAATTCAAATTATCACCACATGCAGTTTTATATCATGCAGGATCATCAACAATTAGCAACACGCATCATCGAACCAAGTTTAAATTACACAAGGTTAAAACTGTAAGCATATACAACTATCATAAACATAGAAATATATCATTTACACAATTACTCAACAAATGAATGGATCACTTAATCCAATTCACATCAGTTATGGTACATGAATAAACAACACTAAGTAAATTTATAAAACACATCACAACTCATAGAAAAACACGACTGACACACGACGCTCACTTGGTCTGAATGCACAAACATGCTGTGATTGACACATAACCCACACAGTCCGAAGACAACGGGGCTCTGATACCACTTTGTAACACTCAAACCCGGTATTTAAATATTTCTACCTTTGTTAAAATCTTTTCAAAAATACGCAACGGAAAATCACAATTTAATTATGAAATATTTGGTTAAGGTATTATAATCGTCAATAAATTTAGCTAGATGATATATTAGCGTAAACATCGTCTACAAAAATCCCTTTATAAAAAGATACATTTTCCAAAATAAATACAATAGTCGAGAAAGACTCTATACATTGAATAAAACCCTTTTCCCATGTCATACTCAGAGCGGAGCTTCACCAAACACTTAGGCATCAACAAACACATAACCTGTAAACCTAGACCATCCAACGGTCCAGAAGTACACAAAACAGAGAGTTAGGAAATCATAACCAACAAAATACAAGTGTGAGAAATATACTTAACACTTCATCATATTATCATACATAACTAACTCTCACAAACATAATCATACATATTCTATCAATCTTAAATCATACATAAGTTTATCCACATAGTAC
Source organism: Trifolium subterraneum (assembly GCA_951799995.1). Lineage (NCBI taxonomy): Eukaryota > Viridiplantae > Streptophyta > Magnoliopsida > Fabales > Fabaceae > Trifolium > Trifolium subterraneum. Next base: position 411,831 of record OX637466.1, read on the forward strand.
ATTGAAACACAAATTAGGAACAATGTTCATCGCCAAGATTCAATCAAACAACTCACACCACTCACACAATGTCACATATCAATTATCAAGTATATGCACACATTTCTTAATGCAATCTAATGCAATTCTCATGCTATGTCACCCTAGACATATCTAATGCATGTGGTACCATTTACTTCTATATTAGAGTATTTCACCTCTAATATTCTTCTTTATCGGATCAATCTGATATTCTTCTTTATCGAAATATTCGATATACTTCTTTATTGGAAAATCCAATATTTGTTGGGTTATTCACTCTAATCCTTTGAACAAAGAATGAGGGAGATGAAGTTTTTGAGAGAGATGGAAAAACTATGAAAAGGATTAAGGGAAAGTAAAAAATCTTCTTCTTCCACAAAGGGCCTTATTTGTTTATATACAATAGGTGGTTGCTTCAAATGCAAGCAACTGCATAACTACCTAAGACAAACAAATTAAACTGAATATGACAACTGTACATAACAAACTAATAACTGCTAACTAACTAACTGCTAACTGCCTATACAAAATAATGTTCCAACATTGTATAGAACATCTGATAGAGCATCTGATAGGACAGATGTTGAAGCATCTGGTTCAACATTACAGAGTTTGAATTACAAAACCAATACTCCTCCTTAATTCAAACTGTCAAAGTTGACAATTCCTATCTCCCTTCTTAACTTCAGGAACTGATCTCTCTTTACAGCTTTAGTCAGTATATCAGTTTGTTGATCATTAGTTGAGCAATACTCCAGGCTGAGTTTGCCTTTGTTAACTTGGTCTCTAAGAAAGTGAAACCTTGTCTCAATGTGCTTGCTTTTGCCATGGCTAACCGGTTTCTTTGCCAAGTTAATTGTTGATTTGTTGTCAATCTTCAGCATTACTGTGATGTTGTCAATAATCTTCATTTCACTGAGAAGTGATTGCAGCCAATTAGCTTGACAAGCAGCTAGAGAGCCTGCAACATACTCTGCTTCACAGCTAGATAAAGCAATCACTGATTGCTTCTTAGAACACCATGAAACTGGTGCATTTTGGAACTTAAACACATAGCCACTTGTGCTCCTCCTATCTACCTTGTCTCCACACCAATCAGCATCAAAAAATCCATTTAATTCAAGCTTAGAGCTATCCTTTGAATATGGAAATAGCATACCATAGTGTATTGTGCCATTGATGTATCTGAGTATCCTCTTTGCTGCTAAGAGGTGAGACTTTAGTGGCTTGCTCATAAATCTACTAACATAGCCAAATGCATAGCTAATGTCAAGCCTAGTTTGACACAAGTACCTTAGGGAACCTATCAATTGTCTGAACATAGTAGAATCCACAGTATCACTGCTTTCTTCTACTTCAAGTTTCATTCTTGTGTCTGCTGGTATCACTCATGAATTGCAATCAAGCATCTCAAACTTCTTCAAGATCTCAGTTGCATACTTTTCTTGATGCGATATCACTCCTTTTGGTGTTTCTAGGAGTTCCATTCCCAGAAACTAAGTCAATTTTCCCAAATCAGTCATTTCAAATTCACTCTTCATTTGTGATTTGAAATTCTCAATCTCCTTGGGTGAGCTGCCAGTTACTAGCAAATCATCAACATACAAGCATATGATTAGCATATGCTTGTCATCACTGTGTTTAACATAAACACCATACTCAACACTACATTTTACAAAACCTTGCATAACAATAAATTCGTCAATTCTCTTGGGGCTTGCTTCAAGCCATACAAAGCTTTGTTCAGTTTCAACACTCTATCTTCCTTGCCTTTCAACTCAAAGCCAAGTGGTTGTTTCACATATACATCTTCCTCTAATGTACCATTTAGAAATGCTGACTTCACATCTAACTAGAACATAGACCATCTTCTGCTACAAGCTAGTGCTATCACTAACCTTATAGTCTCATGTCTAGCCACATGTGAGAAAACCTCATCATAGTCTAATCCCAGCTTTTGCAGAAATCCTTTGGCCACAAGCCTTGCCTTATGATTGATCACTTGTCCTTCAGGATTTTGCTTCATCTTATACACCCATTTCACATCAATTGCTCTTTTATCTGAAGGTAGCTTGCACATGTCCCATGTCTTATTCTTCTCAATTGACTTTAATCATCAATCATTGCTTCTAACCACACTTTACTCTTTAGTGCACTCTTGACATCTAGAGGTTCAGTGTCTGCTAGCATAGCATAGTGCACAATGTTCCCCTCATTGTCTACAACATTATCTTGAACCATGTCACAATCTGCTAACCTTCTTGGGATCTGAGTAGTTCTATGAGTCCTTAATGGTAGGTGTCTTCCATTATCCTCATCACTTGAGGCATCTTCCTCATTGTGATTCTCCTGATGTTGATGTTGATCAACAAAAGTTACTGGAGCATTTGCATCGGATGTTCCAACATCTAGGTCCACTTCACAAGTTTTCTTAGATGTGGATTTCTGTTTCCAATCTCAGCATTCATTTTCCAAGACCTTCAAATCTCTACTGATCTTTATCTTGTCTGATGTGGGATTATACAGTCTATATGCACTAGTTCTATGATCATAGGTTCACTCTTGTCATCCAACTTCTTCCTTCTAACATCAGGTGCATGCTTGTAACTCAAGGAACAAAACACTTTGAAGTGAGTCACACTTGGTTTGCACTTAGACCACACCTCTTCAGGTACCTTGTCTATTAACTTCTTTGTTGGACTTTTGTTTAGGATGTACACAGCTGTTGAAACAACTTCACCCCAAAATCTATTTGGCAAACCATTCTGCTTGACCATACTCCTTGCCATATCTAGGATACTCCAATTTCTTCTCTCAGAAAGTCCATTATGATGAGGAGTGTATGGTGATGTAACCTCATGAATTATGCCTTGGTCTTTGCAATAATTCTGAAACTCCTTTGATGTGTACTCTCCTCCACCATCTGTTCTCAGTACCTTAATTGACTTATCACTTTGTTTCTCAACCAGTGTTTTAAATCTCTTAAACACTTCAAAATCTTCACTCTTAGCTTTTATATGATACAGCCATATCATCCTTGAGTACTCATCAACAAATGTGATAAAGTATTCGTTTCCACTAGTTGATAACACATCAATTGGTCCACAAATATCTAAATGCACAACATTTAGCACTTCACTAGATCTCATAGGCAAGTTATTTTTGAATGATGATCTAGGATGTTTCCCTAACAAACATGTAGTGCAAGTATCTACTGGAGCTATAACACTAGGCAGTCCTAACACCATGTTCTTTGAATTAAGCATAGACAAGCTTTTGAAATTCAAATGACCATACCTTTTGTGCCATAAGTCACTGCCTTTATCATAAGCATTCAACTTCAATTGTCTTAACTTGTGTCTTGAAGGTTCTGTTCTGACTTTGTGCTGTTTTCAAGATCAATCTCTGCTTTGAATCAAAGAGCTTCAGTGTTTCACCTTCAAACACTGCTTTGAATCCTTTCTCAAGCAATTGACCTACACTCATCAGATTACACTTCATCCCTGGCACATATATGACCTTTTCAATCACTGCCTTCTTTCCATTGCTCCTCTGAATCATCACATTTCCCATGCCTTCAGCTGCAATGAAATTACCATTGGCCAGTTTGATCCTGGTGTTTAGACACTTGTTGAAGTCAGTAAAAATACTCTTGTTCCCTATCATATGATTTGAGCACCCTGTATCAAAGTACCAAACCATATACTCAGCTGTTTCATCAGTAATTGTCACCATGAAACTCACATCATCTTCTAATGTTAAACCGTCTTGTGCAACATTTGCCTCTTCTTAAGTATTCTGACCTTTCTTCTTCTTTGGAGCCTTACACTCACTTGCATAATGACCATACTTGTTACAATTGTAACACTGAATGATACTCTTATCTTTCTTTGTCTTTTGCATTCCTCCTTCTTTCTTTGAAGATTCAGGCTTGTCTTCAACACTTTCTTTCCCTTTCTTGGAACCTTTCTTGTTCTGCCATTTCTTCTTTTCATCTTGATACTTCTTGAACTTTACAAACAGAGCTTGCTCATCTTCTTTGGCATGATTTCTCTCACCATGCATCAATTCACGAGCCTCAAGAGTGCTTTGCAGATCCTCCATCTTTATTTCACTCAAGTCTTTTTGTTTGTTCAATTGTCACCACAATGTGATCAAACTTATGAGTTAAAGTTCTCAGTACCTTTTCCACCATCTCTTCTTCATTGAGTGTGCTTCCACAATTCTTCATCTGATTTGTGAGAGTCTCCACCCTTATGAGATATTCTGAGATTGCTTCATCACTCTTCACTCCAACAATTCAAATTGTCTCTTCAAGGCTTGCAATTTTACTTTCTTGACCTTTGCATCACCTCCATAACTCTTCTGCAAAATGTCCCAAGCATCCTTAGAGATTGTAGCATCTGCAATCTTCTCAAACACCTTTGAATCAACACATTGATGAATGAGAAACAGAGCCATGCTATCCTTCTTTTGTGCCTCTCTGAATGTGGTTCTTTGCTGCTCTGTTGCATTGGCTGGTAATGGATCAAGAACTGTATTCACTTGTTCATCAGCTTCTTGAACAATGAATATCACCTTCATCTGTTTGACCCATGTATCCCAGTTCTTTCCATCAAGAATTGGCAGGTTTGCATGGAAGTTACTCTTCCCAGCCATGATTGATTCACAATCACTGATTCTATCCTCAAGATTGAATCAAATATCCCTTAGATCGTGCTTGCTCTTAGATACCACTTTGTTGGGTTATTCACTCTAACCCTTTGAACAAAGAATGAGGGAGATGAAGTTTTTGAGAGAGATGAAAAAACTATGAAAAGAATAGAAAATGATTAAGGGAAAGTAAAAAATCTTCTTCTTCCACAAAGGGCCTGATTTGATTATATACAATAGGTGGTTGCTTTAAATGCAAGCAACTGCATAACTACCTAAGACAAACAAACTAACTGAAAATGACAATTGTATATAGCAAACTAACAACTGCTAACTGCCTATACAGAATAATGTTCCAACATTGTATAGAACATCTGATAGGGCATCTGATAGGACAGATGTTGAAGCATCTGGTTCAACATTACAGAGTTTGAATTACAAATCCAATAATATCCACATTTAATTCATGAATGCATGTATGTTCATGAATATACTCACACAACTCAATATATTATTAAGTTCTCATTTTATAATTGGAACACAATCCAACATTACTTCTTTATTAGGATAACACAATACCTTAATATACTTCTTTATTAGAATAACACAATTCTAATATTCTTCATTCATATATATACAAATCATATATACATTCATTGACATCGACAATTAATTAAAAACATCATCAATGATCATTTTTAATTAACGAACTTCATCATCACTCATCATTAATCAAACATCATCAACTACACGCAAGAATACAATTAATCCATATTATAAACAAGTAATTGCACTTTAAACAACAAGAAAATAAAGTTTTGGTCTGCGTTGCTCGCCCGGCGAATAGAAAACAAATTTTTTCAAAGAAACTGGCGACGGGCTCTCGCCCGGCGAGCGCTCAAGAACATGCTGGTCGCCGGAGCTCGCTGCAAGGCTCTCCCGGCGACCCAACGTGTTCTTGGTTGCTCTGTTTCAGGTTTTCACTCAAATCCACCCAAAAATTTAATTTTTGAGTTCCAGTTACTAAAATATGTTATTTTCAAGTATACAACACATATATAAATATGAAAGTACAACTTGATTTACCGATCTATATCATTTCATACCAAAAAGTAAGAGATTTCCACATTTATTCAAAAACTCAAACTCCACCATATCTCTACAGACATCTATAAATACCCATTTTTACCCATCAAAATCATTCATACGATTAGTTAAGAGTTTAATAAACATGTTATGAACATTTGATTTTACTTTTGTTATGAAAAATCATCCCAAAAAGCCCACGAAACTGAGCGGAGAAAGTTCGGGTTCGGAGAAATCGACATTCTCCCCTTTCTCGAGTCACTCACGATTATGACAACTAACTCTCGTACCTTAGATCGACGATTACACGCAATTGCTCTTCAAATCCCCAAGAATTGCTCTTGCCCTAACTCCTCCTTCTTTCTTGATCTTCTCTCTTTTTTTCTCACAAAATGGCGGAAAGATTTTCCCCCATATAATCTATAAATACATGTGATTATACTGAATGAGAAGGTCCAATTTTTGCTATCAACATACATTCTTATTACTTTACATACCACCTTAAATTTTTACTAGAACATATATAAATTCATTAAAAAAAAATGGTTAGCATACAGAAGTGTGTGTTCCAATAGCACCGTGTACCGTAAACACATGTTAGCCACAAGAAGTGTAACATTACCTACACGGAAAATATTCTTTAAATACCCTCTCTTGCATTTGAAATCATTGCAACAATTATTCACTAGGTTGTTTTAAATACCCTCTCTTGCAATTATTCACAAAGGAGTTGCAACATTTGAAAATATTAGAAACAACTAAGATGGAGATCTTAGGTTGTTTTATCCAAAAGTTGCAACTCCTTTGTAACACTTCATGTCGAAAACTTGCATGTCTAACCAAATCAATTTTTTTCCTAACATCATATTTTTATCGCTTCATCTTGCTAAGAGCAAATCCATTATGGGTTCAAATTGTATATTTCATTTCTATTTCCATTTTTGGGTTTGGATTTCTCAAAGCTCTAAACCCTCCTTTAGATCATACAACTAAAAACTTAGATTTGTTCTTCACATCAGTTTCAGCCACCACAGTTTCAAGCATGTCCACAGTTGAAATGGAAACTTTTTCTAATCCTCAACTAATCATCATTACCATCTTAATGTTCATAGGTGGTGAAGTCTTCACTTCAATGGTAGGGCTTCATTTCGTTAGATCAAGACTCAAAACTAGTCTCGACAAAATCGATACATCTCATGGACGTCTTGCTTCTACAAACTCCACCATTCTTGATCTTGAACTTGAAATGGTCTCAAACGAGGTACACAATAAATCACATGAACCTTTCAATACCAACACTACTACAAGTGAAAATTTGAGGTACTCATCTATGAAATATTTGGTTTATGTAATTCTTGGTTACATTGTAATTCTCCATATTATAGGTCTATTTGGTATTTCTATTTACCTTGCAATGATTCCTAGTGCCAAACAAGTACTAAGAAACAAGGGTCTAAACATGTCCACATTCTCTGTTTTTACTATAGTTTCAACTTTTTCTAATTGTGGATTTGTTCCAACGAACGAAAACATGATTGTTTTTAGACGAAATTCGGGTCTACTTCTTATTCTGATTCCACAAATACTTCTTGGGAATACAATTTACCCTCCATGCTTGAGATTTTGTATATGGGTATTGGGAAAATTTTACAAGAAAAAAGAGTGTAATTATCTTTTGAAGAATTCAGAGGAAGTTGGTTACAAACATTTGTTACAGGGGAGACACTCTGTTTTTCTTGTGGCTACTGTTTTTGGGTTTGTTGTGATTCAAGTTACATTGTTTTCTGTAATGGATTGGGATTCAGAAGGTTTGAAGGGATTGAATTATTATGAGAAAATGATTGGTGTACTCTTTCAAAGTGTGAATTCAAGACACGCTGGAGAAAGTATTATGGACCTCTCAATTCTTTCACAAGCCATCTTGGTACTATTTGTCTTCATGATGTTAGTTTCTCTCACTTTCCCTATCTCGCAAAACTATTTTAGTCTCTTAACTTAATTTCAGATAATAATACTTTTGTTATTTATCTTTTATTTTCTTTACACTATTTTATCGTTCGTTTTCAATTTATGATTAAGAGAGAGAAAGAAAATCATATATTTGAACTTTAAAATTCATATTAAAAGATGGAAAAAGAACTAAAATACAGCGAAAAGAAAGATAAAGACTAAATTGTTAAGAGACCATAAAATTAATATTATTGTATTATTATTAAACCATATATTTTCAATAAGAGTAGTTATTCCGACGATATTTTAGTTCTTTTCAAGAGGTCTCATGACATGGCCCATACGGCACATGCATGTGAGTCAGCCTTATTTTTAACAACGACATATACCATTATTGAAATTTAAAATATTTATTATTAAACATTGATCTATGATGAACTACTTATTAAGTGGTTCATATTAAACTTTATTGTAATTTAATTGTAAAAAAAATAAAAAATACTGAGGAGAGTGGCTCTAATATATTCTCTCTTTTGGGACCATAAATTTGGGGGAATAGTAACAAATTATGACTATTATTTCAAAATCAAGCAATAGAGTTGTTTGCTTATATTATAATTACATTGATAAATCGTAATTTTGTTAAACTCACCACGAATTAATCGAAAAATGCATTAAGACACGTGCAGTATAAAATTATTTTGGCGAGTAAACTACTAACAATTAATTTGTACGCATGAACAGGTACCTTCCTCCTTACACCTCATTCCTCCCATTAAAAGATAATAATGGGAAAACTTCACAAAGCAGTGACAGGATGAAAAAGAGAAGAGGAAAAGTTACAGAAATTTTGATATTATCTCGACTCTCCATTCTAGTCATATTCATCATACTAGTGTGCATAACTGAGAGGCAACAATTGAAGGATGATCCTCTCAATTTCAATGTCTTCAATATTGCTGTTGAAATTGTCAGGTAATTAGATTCATATTCTATTTGTATTATAATGTAATAAGATTTTAACTCAAAATAAAAAAGAAAAAAGATTTAACTAATTTTTTAATTTAAATTTTAAAGTATTATAAATAGGATAAATGTAAAGGAAGGGTATAATTGGAGAAAAAGGGTCTACACCAAAAATATGCACCCATCTTTATCTTTATACTACATAGGTATAAATTATGAGAATTGTTTTTCTATCCCTAAGTTTTTTTCGCATACTCCTCGAGTAATTTAGTAGTAGGCTGATCGGTTCGCTACTTAACTAGCTGTCACTCTCTATACATGAAAATTTTAAGATTCTATATGGTCGCTACTTAAGTAGTAAACGGTGTAAAGTCTTGAAAATTACATACTATTGGATTTTATTTTTCTTTTAAATTTTTCACTTTTATAACATCTACTATTTAATTATTAGAAGGGTGAAAATAAAAATAAGGACACGCGAGAAACAGACGGAGGCACCAAATTCTTATAAATTATTACTCACTCCATCCCAAAATTAAATGACTTGTTTGACCACTTTCACGTTTGTCAATATAAAAATTATATATTTTGAAAATACTTATCGAGACAAATAAAAAAACATTTCAACTGGTAGAATAATATAGTGAAATTGAATAGTACATAAAGTTGATATTAAATCATTTATTTTGGGTTGGCCAAGTGGTGTTTGTTTGGGGCATTGGAGTTTGCTTCTTTCAAGATCTTAGATTCGATTATCTCTGTTATCAATTTCTGTGGGTTAGTCAATACAAAGTTAAAAAAAACTCTGGCTTTAAACGGGACCCTTGCAAATGGACAGTGAAATTGGTCCCCTCAAATTAGTCGGTCCTTAGACCGGATATCGAGCTTTAAAAAAAAAAATATATTTTCAAACGACGTGATTATCATCCGACCAAATACCAAACAACACGTTCCAATATAGCCATAGCAATTAATGTGGCCCAGAAGGCCCATTTATATCAAAGTGGCGAATGAAAAAGAGGTGGAATTGGTAGTTGTATATATAGGCCAATGCCACCGTGGACAAGTGATCTACCGAACATGAATTTTATAAAATTCACTATTTGATTGAAAGTTTATATCGTATGTATCATCCATAAAATTTTTAAATTTTTTTGAAAATCATTTGATATGTTATTGAGACCCATCAAGATTTATGTTATTTAACGACCGTTAATCTTGATGTGTCTCAATAACATATCAAATGATTTTCAATTTTTCTAAATTTTTTCTATGGGTGATCTATATGATATAAACTTTCAATCCAAAAGGTGGATTTTGTAAAATTCGTATTCGTTATAGTGTTATTCGTAACTGGTCCACCATAGACCACTTGATGAAGTGGTCCATATTAGAATTTACCTGTATATATATATATGGACAATAGAAACTAGAATGTCATAATAATCTATGAATACATTAAGGATGATAAAGTATCGGAAATGGATTGCATGCAGTCGGTTTCCATGCAGTCAGGGTGCAATCAGTGCATCATAGCTCTCTGATTAAAATCAGACGGCTCATATTTAAATGCAGCATTGATTTTTTAAAGCAAATGAACTTGAATTAACTGAATGCATGCAGTCAGGGGTGCTGACTGCACCCAATCCAAGTCCTAAAGTATCATACTTTTGTTCTCATAAGTATAACTTAATTGATAAAGACATTTACATGTAAAATGTAGGAAGTATGTTTTGCAATAGTATCAATATACTGAATGTATTGCGATTGTGCGATTTTGACTATATTCTTATTTTGAGCAATTTTGACACAATATTTGTGTTTTAATAGTCCCCTCTAATTTTTTTCTCTAAAATTTAGACTAAGGTGACATTGTTTATTGACATGATACTCATCTCTTGTATTTTACGTGACTTTTCTTTAAAATTAAAAACTATAATAAAAGCTATTTTTTTTAGATTAACTAAAAAATGTGATCAAATCTAAAAATTACTACTTAGGTAAATATTCTTAATTCTCGTAAGCTTAGTTCAGTTGATAGGAACATAACGTTATAATTTGTTAATTACTGATTATATGTGTCGTTTGAGTACATAATTTGTTGTGAAAACAGTGCATATCGGAATGTAGGACTTACTATGGGATACAGTTGTGAACGACAATTGCATCCAGAGGCAAATTGTGAAAACATGTGGATTGGATTTGTTGGAAAATGGAGTGACGAGGGTAAGATCATTCTTATACTTGTTATGTTATTAGGAAGGCTCAAGAAATTCAATATTGATGGAGGCAATCCATGGAAACTTCTCTGATTCAATTTCACACATGTGTGTGATCTATTTTTGTAACCAATGTACAATGTGTCTTAAAAGTAATTGTGTGGGTATGGAAAATTTATTCCACTTCCATGCAATGTAAGTACAATGATCCTTTGCTTGTAAGTTGTCGGCAATAAAAAATATGAGACTTTCACATTAGTTACTTCTTCTTATTTCACAGTAGCAGAAGATCGAATTGTGGTCCTCCCTACTCCCTAGTAAGTCCATCATCAATTACCACTAAACCAACTAACAATTAATAATTTTTGTTTAGCGGTAATGATAAAAAATATCATCTCTTATACATTTATAGACATTTTTCTTAACAAGTGTAGAGTAGTCAAACAACTCGTATATATTATTATAAAAATAAACATAAAAGAGTAAATATATTGGTTAATTAAAGAGGTTGGATATCATTCCATAGATATGTAAGTTGAGGTAAATTCCCATCTCACTTTACAAGTCTCACATCATATATGAAATGGCCTAACATGAGTTTATAAATTGAGATAAATTCTTACTTTACAAGTCAGTTTTGTATAATCTTTTATTTGTGATGGTTAGGCATGAAGTTTTTGTCATAAATGGTTAGGCGTTATATTATTGATATGATTTTTTGTATTTTTGGTATTGCGGAATTTGGTGAGATATATTTGATGGAGATAACGGAGAAGAAAGTATATTGTTACATGGAGTATATTTCATGTAACACATAAAGATGTAGTTATGTTTATGATTTTTGGTTATGGGTTTTTATTGATTTCTTCTTTTTCTTCGTTTTCTTCATCTTCGTCTTCATCATCATCTCCTTCCGTCTTCACAGGTCCGAAAACGAACTTTGCTCTGATGCCACTGATATGGTTTTTTGTGTTTTTGGTATTGCGGAATTTGGTGAGATATATTTGATGGAGATAACGGAGAAGAAAGTATATTGTTACATGGAGAATACTCTCATGTTTTGTTTTTCTTTCTCATTCATATTATTCATAACTATATGGCTCTATATACGTAGAGCTACATAAAAACAAATCATATCTTTTAAATAAAAAATTAATCCTAAAAATTCTAAAAATATCTTAATATTCTAAATTCTAAAAATATCTTAATATTCTAAACAAAAATATAACTCTTAAATTCTAATATCACCTTATTTTAAATATAAATCTAAAATATATTTAAAACTAAAATATTCAAAAAAGATATTTAGGCATAATTCTCAACAATTATTGGCTTTTGTCTTGAGTGATTATTGATATTGATGTTAAGCTTTCTATCATTTGTTGGCTTTGTTGATGTTAGCTTCTATTCTATGGTGGTTAAGCTTTGTTGCTTAAGTGGTTAACCCTTGGGTTATGACTTCTATTTAATGGTTAAGCTTTGGATTGTTGCTTCCTTCAAGTGGTTAAACTTTGAGTTTTGTTTTCTGCTTGACGATAAGAAGAAAAAACTAATTTCTTATTTTTCATTTTTGTTTTTGATAATATCTTATTTTTCATATTGATTTTATAAGTTGTTCTGAACTGGGCCAAAGAACTGGCCCGAATCCAGTCCTGCTCGGATTACAGGGCAGGCCCAATAGGGACTTGCCCCTGCCCGACAGCCAAGCACGCGGTTCCTGCCGCGTGCTGCTCGACACTCATCCATGGAGCTTATCCACTCCTCCTAGGATCGTGGAACTGCTCCACCAAGATAACAGCTGGCAACAGCTTCTCCTCTTATTCAGGAGTTATCTTGGCAGTCCACCCTATTGGGCTGCTCAACACAGCCCACTAAGGGGACCTTTGGCCCAGCGCTGGGGGCAACTATATAAGCTCTCCTTGACAGGAGAGCAAGGTACACAATTCTATTCTCTACTCTCACTCTCTCTTTTCTCTGTACTCTAGCAATCTCTGACTTAGGCATCGGAGCGCCTGCAGGTACAACCCCCCCCTCCGGTGGACGTTTGCTGCTCGACGCTACAGTGCGACGGACTTCTGGCCATCACCTACTTCTGATCAACAGGTTAGATCAGTGGCGCCGTCTGTGGGGATCTGAAGTTCTCCCCATCTTTTCTTCTTCCTGCAAGAACGAAATATCAAAACCAAATTTTCCAACCACAATCATCATGGCCAGTGCTTCAAACACCAACAACGACGATGTCAACAACAACGTCGACGTTGCTCCTCCGTTCACCTTGAACGCCGGCGGTCCTGTCCTCATGCCGGTTGACGGCAGCGATCAACATATCCCTGAAACTGATCACAGAGACGGACGAGAAACCTCTCCCGAATCTCATGATGAAGATGCGGTGCAGTTCCTCTCAGAGCGAAAAAAGGGGAAGCAGTCGCAAATCGCGCCTGGAAAATCGGCAACAAATCCTCAACCGAACTCCCCGCGAGTTACGGAAAACGCTGCTCTGCTCGACGCCTTGCGCGAGACTATCCGGACCGTTAACGAGCAGAACAATCGTATCCGGGCGCTGGAGGACGGCCAGCGACAAATTCTGGGATATATCAAACCCCCTTCTCCCCCGCGGAGAGCTGAACGCTCGGAATCTCCACCTGCTCGCCGAACAAGGACGAGCCAAAGAAGACCTGTCCTCGAGCGCGTCCAGCCACAGGTCCAGAAGAGAAACCGAACTCCTCCCCGCGAGGACAATGTTGCCCGAACGAACAAGAGAGGCAAAGCGGCTGCTCTCCTCGAGCAGAGACCCAGATCTCCTCCTCGGAGGAAAGAGCTCCTGCTCGGAGGCATGGCTCAAGGTAGTCGGGGAGACGACTATCAAAACCGACGAGAGAACTCTCCTCGTCGAGAAGAGACCCCAACCCACTCACCGGGCTGGAGTGACGACGAAGTATACAAGGGTCCACTGTCCAGGCAGATCATGGACCTGGAACTTCCTCGCGCGCTGCAGAAGCCACCCCAGCTGGGGAAGTATGACGGGCTCACTGACCCCGACATACACATACAGAATATTGATGCCATCCTTAATTACCAAGCAGTAAAAGGAGGCATCAAGTGCAGGATTTTTCCGACCACACTGGTCGAAGGTGCCATGGCTTGGTACAGAAGCTTGCCCCAGGGGTCCATCACTTCCTGGAAGGACTTGTGCAAGCAGTTTACCAGTCACTTTACCGCTTCCCGGAAACATCCGAAGACGGAAGCAAACTTGGAAGCTGTCCGCCAAGGACCCAACGAGACTCTCAGATCATACATTGAGAGATTCAACAAAGAAGCTGTGCAGGTTGATGTCACTGATGACATGAAGAAATACCTGATGAGGAAGAACCTCCGCGATGGAACCAAGTTCAAAGAGATGGTTGCCATCGAGAAACCTGCTACCTGGGATGAGATCCTGCACAAAACCCAGGCCTACATGCAGTTCGAGGAGGAAACCATGGCCGACGCCATGAGACACACCCGAGCAGAGGACAACCGCCCTCCCCGCGAGCAGGGCAATAAAAACGGGGACAGGCGCAACGGGGACAGGCGCGGGCATGACAGGTCACGCGAACCCCGAGGACCTCCTAGCCAGTTCACCAATTACACTCCCCTGCTCGTACCACGAGAGATTGTCCTCGCCGAGTGCGCTGCCTCAGATTTCAAGAATGCTGGGATTAGATTCCCGAAATCCACCCCTTTCAAGCCCGGGCAGGATAGGAGTAGATATTGCGCCTATCACAAAAGCTACGGGCATCTGACTGAAGACTGCATCCAGCTCAAGGATGCCATAGAAATTTTGATCCGTAATGGCAAGTTGAAAGACTATGTCAAGCGGAAGGAGAACCCTCGCCAGGAGAAGAAGCGCGAGGACACCCCCGAAGATGAGCCCAGAGCTTCCGGGGAGAAGAACGTCGCCTTGGCCGTCTGGCGACCAGAGGACTTCTACGTTCCCAAACACCTCAAAGACACCTATGAGTATCCCATCCTCAACGAATGGGAGAATTTTGCTGAAACCATGGTCATTTCTGGCGGCGTCTTCGACAAACACACCGTCGGCTCGGTAAAAAGGAAGTTCGAGGAGCTCATTACTGCCTCCTCGGGCATGGCTGTCACCCTCGGTAAACCGAAGACATCGTCACAGCCTCTCTCATTCTATCTCGAGGAGCTGCCCGGAGGATCTGCCAACTCACAAATCCCCCTCCTCATCAGAGCCGACATGGCAAACTTTGACGTCCGACGCATCCTTGTCGACTCGGGCAGCTCGTGCGACATTATGTACGCACATCTGTTCAGGACATTGCAGCTAGATGAGTCCCATCTCACACCGTATTTGGGCTCAGATCTCCAAGGATTCAACGGGGCGACCACAAAGCCCTGGGGTTACGTCGACCTGATCGTCACCTTCGGCCACAAGGAAACGGCCAAGTCGATCAAAGTCAAGTTCCTGGTGGTAGATTGTCCATCTCTCTACCAGTGCATCATCGGCAGAACTGCAATCGCAGACCTGCCCGCCGTAGCCTCCACTGCCCATCTGAAGATGAAGTATTACACTGACAAAGGGCAGGTAGCTACTCTCCATGGAGACATTGAGGCTGCGAGGAGGTGCTTTAATGCAGCCTATAAAGGGCAGAGCTATGTTGGCCCTGTTCCTGAAGCGAAGAAGAGCAGGACTTCTTCCGAGCAGCCCGAGACGAGCACGAAGCCTCCTCCTCCACAACCTCCCCAGAATGTGAGGTTGGTAGATCTTGACAACCGTCATTCCAAGCAGGAACATAAAGAGGAGAAAAAGCTGCGCAAAGACAAGGCAGAGGGCGACGGGGATTTCGAGCTGATCCCCCTTGGAGAAGATCCGAGCAGGAACTTGAAGATCGGAAGGGACGTCCCAGACTTGGCGAGGAAACAGCTGGTGGCCTGCCTGAAAGACAACGCTAACCTGTTCGCCTGGAGTGCTTCCGAGATGCCAGGCTTGGACCCCAACATTGCTTGTCACCAGTTGACCGTCGATGAAGCTGCTAGTGCTGTAGTGCAACGTAGGCGTAGGCAGTGTCCTGAAAAAGTGGAGGCTGCAGAAAAAGCTGTAAAAGACCTCTTAGAGGCAAATTTTATTTCTGAAGCCAAGTATACAACTTGGTTGTCAAACGTTGTACTCGTGAAAAAATCTAATGGAAAATGGAGGATGTGTGTTGACTATACCGATCTCAATAGGGCATGCCCTAAAGATGCTTACCCTTTACCTTGCATTGATAGATTAGTCGATAATTCTTCTGGTTTTAAATTACTGTCTTTTTTAGATGCATATTCAGGGTACAATCAAATCCCGATGGCTGTGGCCGACAGGACGAAAACGGCCTTCATGACCGAGTCGGGCAACTATTACTACAACGTAATGCCCTCGGCTTGAAAAACGCCGGCGCTACTTACCAGCGGATGATGAACAAAGTTTTCCGAGGAGAGATCGGGGACATGCTCGAAGTGTACATGGACGACATGATCGTCAAATCCCACGAGGAGGTGGATCACACCATCCACCTTCGAAAGGTCTTCGAGCAGGCCAGGAAGGTCAATATGAGGTTCAACCCTGAGAAATGCACATTCGGCATCCGAGCAGGGAAATTCCTCGGTTTCTATCTCACCGAGCGCGGAATCGAGGCTAACCCCGACAAATGTCGAGCATTCACCGAGTTCCCAACTCCCAGCAACAAAAAGTCCATACAAACACTGAATGGAATGCTGACCGCATTATCCCGCTTCGTAGCAAAATCAGCTCAACACGCACTTCCCCTTTTCAAATTACTTAGGAAAGAATCTGCCTTTGAGTGGACTGAGGAGTGCGAGCAGGCCCTTCAGCACTTGAAGAAGGCACTGTCCCAGCCCCCAGTTCTGTCACGCCCGGACGTCGGGGAAGAGCTGTACCTCTACCTCGCCGTCGCCTCCGAGGCCGTCAGTGCAACTCTTATACGAGAGACACCAGAAGGACAGAAACCAGTATACTTCACGAGCAAAGCCTTGCAAGGCCCTGAACTCAGATACCAGCGAATCGAAAAAGTCGCATTAGCCCTAGTCACTGCGGCGAGGAGACTGCGATACTACTTCCTCGCGCACACGGTCGTCGTCCGAACAGACCAGCCCATCAAGTCACTTCTTGTCCGACCAGACATGGCGGGCAGGATGCTGAAATGGTCGTTGGAGCTCTCGGAATTCGACATCCGCTACGAAAGCAGAAAAGCACTCAAAGCCCAAGTTTTGGCCGACTTTGTGGCCGAAATGACCTGCTCTCCCTCCTCAACGGATGGAGCGAACAAGTGGACCATTTTCGTCGACGGAGCGTCCAACGCAACGGGGGCGGGCGCAGGAATCATCCTCGAAAACGAGGAGGACATCCAGATCGAAGTTTCGCTAGCACTGTCCTTTCCGACCTCAAACAACCAGGCAGAATACGAGGCCTTCCTTGCAGGATTACGTCTCGCCGAGGACGTGGGCGCTAAGGAAATAAAAATCTATACAGATTCGCAGCTCGTCGCATCGCAGGTCCTAGGAGAATATCAAGCCAAAAATGACAACTTATCTGAGTACTTGGCCTTAGTGAAGGAAAGAATCACGAAGTTTGACTCCGCCGAAATACAGCATGTTCCCCGAGAGCATAACAAACGAGCAGACATCCTGTCAAAGCTGGCGAGCACGAAAAGAAAAAACGGAAACAAATCCGTCATCCAGGAAATCCTCTCCCATCCGAGCATACAAAAACCGACGAGGGTCCTCGACATAAACGCCGTCGGAGACGCCAACTGTTGGATGACCCCAGTATACAACTATTTCGCGCACGGAACACTACCTAACGACGAGAAGGAAGCAGCAACGGTCAAACGAAGAGCGTGCTCATATACCCTCCTCGACGAAAAACTTTACAGAAGGGGCTTCTCCATTCCCCTCCTGAAGTGCGCTGACGAGGCCACTGCCGACTACATCCTCCGCGAGATACACGAGGGAATTAACTCACAGCACCTCGGGGGTCGCTCTCTGGCCAGAAAGGCATTGCGGGCAGGATATTACTGGCCAACTATGCAGCAAGACGCTAAAGAGCACGTGAAAAAGTGCGACAAATGC
Source organism: Trifolium subterraneum (assembly GCA_951799995.1). NCBI lineage: Eukaryota > Viridiplantae > Streptophyta > Magnoliopsida > Fabales > Fabaceae > Trifolium > Trifolium subterraneum. Next base: position 429,854 of record OX637466.1, read on the forward strand.
CAACGGCACGGGGACATGCACCTTGCTCCCCCTCACGAGCTCAAGTCATTATCGTCCCCGTGGCCATTTGCATGGTGGGGCATGGACATCCTCGGTCCCTTTACCAGAGGAAACCTCCAATGTAAATACCTCATCGTTGGAGTAGACTACTTCACCAAATGGGTCGAGGCAGAACCACTCCCCGAAATAACTTCGTTTAGGATCCTACGTTTCTTCAAAAGAGACATCCTATGTTGTTTTGGGATACCCCAAGCTGTGGTCACAGACAACGGCACACAGTTCACCGACAAAACATTTAGGGGATTCCTCGCCAAAATTAACACAAAACATCACTTCACATCCGTCGAGCACCCACAAACTAACGGGCAAGCAGAAGCCGCGAACAGAGTCATCCTGCGCGGACTACGACGGCGGCTGAGCGACGCAAAAAAGCAATGGGTTGAGGAGCTGTCCCACGTACTATGGGCATACCGAACTACCCCTCACTCCACTACCGGGGAGACACCCTTTCGTCTAGCATACGGGACCGAAGCAGTCATCCCCGTGGAGATTGGAGAGCCCTCTCGTCGCACTGAAGCCCCCCTCGACGAAGAGATGAACGACGAGGCGATGAGAGAGGAGCTGGATCTCATCGAAGAGATCCGAACAGCGGCTTCCCTCAAAGAAGCCTCACTAAAACAGCTAGTGGCTGCTCGACATGACACCAAAGTCATAAAGAGAGACTTCGAAGTCGGCAGCCTCGTCTTAAGACGAAATGCAAAGGACTCCCACGAGGGCAAGCTCGCAGCCAACTGGGAGGGACCATACCGTGTCCGCGGCAAAACGGGCAACGGCGCATACCACCTTGAAACCCTCCAGGGGAAGGAAATCCCTCGAACGTGGAATGCCCAAAAGTTGAAACAATATTATAGCTAAGTTATTTGCCAACCGTGCATCTACGCAGAGGCAGCATCTGCCCTTAAAACAACGAGCAGAGCTCCTCGACAACGGATGTCGCGCAGGCACCCGCGCTCATCTAGAAATGCTTAAGGTAAACTCTGAGCTCAACACACGAGCAGAGCCTCTGCCCGACGAGGACAACTCATGAAACGAGCTCCATCGTCGTCGTGCCGCAGCCTAACACCTAGCTCGCGATGGGATGTTCAGGTCGTGGACCGAGCACATCCACGTGCTCGGATCTGCGTTGGTCTAGAAAAACGACTCTAGGCGCTTAAGTAGTTCCCTAAACTATTTAAGTTATTTCCGAGGACAGACGTCCTCGACAGAACGTGCTCGTACAACAATTAGCGAATCACGAAATTTTAAGGATTTTTCACAAGTTAAATTCCGAGCACAAATTCGTATAATTAAACGAGCACAGAAATAAACATCCACACAAATAAGGCAAAACTTAGCAAAGACGAGCACAAATAAATAAGACCACCAAGGTCGACGATGTCATTAAAAAAAAATAAAAAATAAGGGGACAAAGCCCGGTGTTCAAATATTACAAGAATACGGCGCGCAGGCCCCCGAAAATAAGTTTAACAAAAACGAAAAAATAACATAATGGCACGCAGGCCGAAATAAACTAAGGCAAGTCAATGATCACTTTCCCCGTGGCCTTCCTCCTCGCCAACGTCGGGCATGTCCTCCTCTTGGTCCTCCTCGGCCTCTTCCTCCTCCTCCTCTTGCTCCATCTGCTTGTACTTGTCGGGGATGACAATCTCCCCGTTCTCCACCTTCCTCAGCATCCCCGTCCCCTCGGTGACCAACCCCGGATTGACGATCTTCAATTGGGCCACAGCGTTGTTAAAGCTGTACTTGGCACTCTCGAAGACCTTCCCCATCTGAGCCCGGATTTCACCAACTAGCTCTGCTCGAGTAACCAAACCTCGCACATGCTCGGACTCATCCTCAGAGGAAGCCATCATCTGTCGAAGAGACTCCAGCTCGTCTTCAGCTTTCTCCCTGCCCTTCCTCTCTGCAGCACAGGTGATCTTCAGCTCGGCCACCTCCTTCTCCGACTGGCGCAAATCAGCAGCCAGGTTGGCATAGTTTTCCTGCTTGCCCTTCAGGTCGGTCACGGTATTCCCGAGTTGCAGCACCTTAGCCTTGAGCTCAACATTCCTCTTCGTCAATCTCTCCACATCTCTGCTCGGCAACCTCTCATTCAGCACCATAGCCGTCTCCGCCAGTCGGAGAGTAGCAGCAAAATCCTTGGCGAGCTGAGCCTCAAGCTCCTCGGAGCTGAACTTCATGATGGCCTCCTTCTCCGACCGCAAAATTGTCGCCGGATGCTGTTTGAGATATCCGGGCAGGCCAAAAAGGGGAGGGAACATGAACCCCTTTGCCTCCTCGACGGCATCAAGGTCGACTACAAAGTCTTCCCTTTGCCTCTTCGCAGCAGGAGGCTTAACGATGGAGGGACTCCCCTTGGCCCCAACGGGAGACGAAGAGCTGCCCGGAGTAGATGAGGCCGAGAGCATGACATTTGACATCGCCGAACGAGCAGGTTTCTTCTTGGCCACCCTTTTCTTGTCGGCGGCAATCTTGACGAGCTAATCAGCAAAGTCGGCCATATTATCTGCAAAGAGAAACACACGAACAAAGTCAATAACCGAGGAGAATAAACAAATGAACACAACCTAAAAATAAAACAAACAAGTTAAAACCGAGCAGGAAAGACGCGGCGAGTACCTAACAAAGTTTTCCTATCATCCCTGCTCGTACATTCGAGCAGAGACTTGGTGTTTACAAAGCGGGGTTCCACCCTCGGATTCCCGAACGCATCCTTGGCGGGCACACCCGCTTTCGTCATAAACCTGCAACATAAGACCTGATCCTGTCATACCCAGCGCGCTCTGCCGGGGAAAGCGACTCATCTCGAACTAAGTAAACATCTGTTGGCAGAGCGAAGTGCCTGTCCGACCAACAGAGTGGAAAACGGGGAACCTCTCGGTTAACGGGGACACCCTCCTCGCCCAGGGTCGCAACAGTCTTGTACACAGACTTTTTTGCCTCCGGGGACACCGGTTTCACCACGTAATATCTCTCCTTGAATCCCCGGACAGAGTCCACAAACATCCTAAAGATCTTCACCTGGTGCTGTTTCAAAGAGACCCAACCTTGCCTTCCCCGAAATGTTTGTCGTTGGATCTTGAAGATGCGGAAAAATAACGGCAGGGTAGGCTCGACATCCAAGTAGTCGCAGAGCTGCTCGAACGCCCGAATAAACGCCAGGGAATTCGGATGCAGCTGAGATGGTGCCAACCTCAACCTGTCGAAGACGCCCACTGCAAAGTCGCTGAAGGGCAATCTGAATCTTAAGTCCTTAAAGGCGAATTCGTACATAGCGAACCCGCCCTCGGAGAATTCCGAACAAACTCGTTTTCCCTCCTCGGGCACATGGACCTCCCAATTCTCCGGATCGCCCTCTCTTCTGTCCTCGACTATCGTATGTACGCTCGGATCACCTTGTACTATCGAAGAGGCCGCTCCCCGTGGTTCGGGCGCAACCCACGCCAGTCTCTCATCTGTTATCGTGTCGACGAGCCGATGGCTCTCCACGGGCTCCTCGATGTCGGCCATAATGTACCTGAAAAGCAGCGAAGTAAAGTGAATTCGACAGTTATATCAAATCCACCCTTCCACCGCAATTCAAGTGAAAGGGCGTTAAACATGGCGAGGACGCTGTCCCCGACCAAAGCCCTCATCAAATGGCAAATCAAAATTAAACTAACTCAAGTTAGACAGCGAGGAGACACGAATATAATTTCGAGGACACCAGCGAATACGAGGACAAAAGGGGAGAAGGTCCCCGACAGCCAAGTTAACGAACAACAGACGGGGAAAAGGTCCCCGACATTCTCTGTCAAACACAACTTCGTAAAGTTTACAACGGGGAGAAGGTCCCCGACGCGTTTTTACAACAAACACTCATTCACTGTGCTCGTACGCCGGGGACGAAATTTGTCTAACGGGAAACGCTGCGTTTCCCGTCCCCGACACTGACGAGGAGGAGCCACGAAGCTCTCCTCGACGCAATCCCAGAATTTCCCAGAATCGCACTGTTCATCTCCCTCATGCAGTGTTCATCAGCATTCATATCATTTTCCCAGAAATGCACATTTGATCCAAAAGCTCTCAATAAACACTCAGTGGCAAAACCACCACCAAACACCAAAACCCACATAAAAGCAGCGGTTTTGCAAGTTACAAAACCACCACAAACCACCAACAACGGTGGAAATCACTCAAAACAATTCCAAAACCCATTTACCAAACCCAAAAGTTAAAAATCCAAACTTTAAACGCAGGAACAGTACAAACACAAGCAAAAATAGCAACATTAAGTGAATACTTACCTTGTGATGAAGAAAAGGTGAAACTTTTTGGGAGAGTAGGGCTTGAAATGTGATGAATGCTTGAATTTGTGCTTATGGGTGGAGAGAAACACAGAGGCAGCAGCAGATATTGAAATGAAGGATGCAAAAAAATGATATGTATTCCCTTTGGCTTTATTTATAGCCGCTGGAAAGAACTCAGGTGCAAAACGAAGCATTGTGCCCTTCAATCACCACCATCTGATTTAATCCAATGGCTGCGATCAAAAACCAATCAACGCTCCAGATTAAATCTCTGGAGAAAATGAAAAGACGTGATGATCCAACGATCCACACGCCTCCTCGTAAAACGAGGAAGCTGCAGCCTATTCCCTAGGTCATAATGGCGTCCCTTCATAGCCCTCACACGTGGCAAGCACAGACGAAACGTCTGTCCCTTCACATCCCATCAAACAGACCGCGCGTCACGGGCACGAATCATCTTCGAACTTCCTGCTCGACAGGCGAGCACAAAATTACTCCACAAGCGGATCGAATCGTGTTGCGAACACGTGCTCGTAGCAGAGGAATTCCAAAAGCCTCCTCGACATAAGGAGGAAGCGCCTCTTCGCGAAGCGTCCTCGACACCAGCTTCCTGCAGGCAAAACCAACGAGAATTACGAGCACAAGTTCACAACAACTTCTCCTCGTAGTCACTATACTTTGAGGCTCCCCGCGAGCGTCTCCTCGTAAGAAGAGGAGGATGAATAAAATGCTTCGTCCTTGACACGAGCTTGAACTTAAAGCCACTATTCTTATGACTAAGAGCAATGGCTTGGGGGGCTCCTGTTCTGGACTGGGCCAAAGAACTGGCCCCAATCCAGTCCTGCTCGGATTACAGGGCAGGCCCAATAGGGACTTGCCCCTGCCCGACAGCCAAGCACGCGGTTCCTGCCGCGTGCTGCTCAACACTCATCCATGGAGCTTATCCACTCCTCCTAGGATCGTGGAACTGCTCCACCAAGATAACAGCTGGCAACAGCTTCTCCTCTTATTCAGGAGTTATCTTGGCAGTCCACCCTATTGGGCTGCTCAACACAGCCCACTAAGGGGACCTTTGGCCCAGCGCTGGGGGCAACTATATAAGCTCTCCTTGACAGGAGAGCAAGGTACACAATTCTATTCTCTACTCTCACTCTCTCTTTTCTCTGTACTCTAGCAATCTCTGACTTAGGCATCGGAGCGCCTGCAGGTACAACCCCCCCCTCCGGTGGACGTTTGCTGCTCGACGCTCATGTGTGTGATCTATTTTTGTAACCAATGTACAATGTGTCTTAAAAGTAATTGTGTGGGTATGGAAAATTTATTCCACTTCCATGCAATGTAAGTACAATGATCCTTTGCTTGTAAGTTGTCGGCAATAAAAAATATGAGACTTTCACATTAGTTACTTCTTCTTATTTCACAGTAGCAGAAGATCGAATTGTGGTCCTCCCTACTCCCTAGTAAGTCCATCATCAATTACCACTAAACCAACTAACAATTAATAATTTTTGTTTAGCGGTAATGATAAAAAATATCATCTCTTATACATTTATAGACATTTTTCTTAACAAGTGTAGAGTAGTCAAACAACTCGTATATATTATTATAAAAATAAACATAAAAGAGTACATATATTGGTTAATTAAAGAGGTTGGATATCATTCCATAGATATGTAAGTTGAGGTAAATTCCCATCTCACTTTACAAGTCTCACATCATATATGAAATGGCCTAACATGAGTTTATAAATTGAGATAAATTCTTACTTTACAAGTCAGTTTTGTATAATCTTTTATTTGTGATGGTTAGGCATGAAGTTTTTGTCATAAATGGTTAGGCGTTATATTATTGATACGATTTTTTGTGTTTTTGGTATTGCGGAATTTGGTGAGATATATTTGATGGAGATAACGGAGAAGAAAGTATATTGTTACATGGAGTATATTTCATGTAACACATAAAGATGTAGTTATGTTTATGATTTTTGGTTATGGGTTTTTATTGATTTCTTCTTTTTCTTCGTTTTCTTCATCTTCGTCTTCATCATCATCTCCTTCCGTCTTCACAGGTCCGAAAACGAACTTTGCTCTGATGCCACTGATATGGTTTTTTGTGTTTTTGGTATTGCGGAATTTGGTGAGATATATTTGATGGAGATAACGGAGAAGAAAGTATATTGTTACATGGAGAATACTCTCATGTTTTGTTTTTCTTTCTCATTCATATTATTCATAACTATATGGCTCTATATACGTAGAGCTACATAAAAACAAATCATATCTTTTAAATAAAAAATTAATCCTAAAAATTCTAAAAATATCTTAATATTCTAAATTCTAAAAATATCTTAATATTCTAAACAAAAATATAACTCCTAAATTCTAATATCACCTTATTTTAAATATAAATCTAAAATATATTTAAAACTAAAATCTTCAAAAAAGATATTTAGGCATAATTCTCAACAATTATTGGCTTTTGTCTTGAGTGATTATTGATATTGATGTTAAGCTTTCTATCATTTGTTGGCTTTGTTGATGTTAGCTTCTATTCTATGGTGGTTAAGCTTTGTTGCTTAAGTGGTTAACCCTTGGGTTATGACTTCTATTTAATGGTTAAGCTTTGGATTGTTGCTTCCTTCAAGTGGTTAAACTTTGAGTTTTGTTTTCTGCTTGACGATAAGAAGAAAAAAACTAATTTCTTATTTTTCATTTTTGTTTTTGATAATATCTTATTTTTCATATTGATTTTATAAGCCAATACATGATTATATTGAAATCTTCCTAATAGATTGGTGACCAAATAATAGATGAAAATGATCGGTGTGTTGGAACAAAGTTCACATTGGTGTGTGAATTAAAAATAAAATTTTGAGTCTCACATCGGATACTAGAGCATACTAGTGTGTATTTTGAGGAAATAAATAAATTAAGTCCCATATTTATTTATTTAATTTATTGTGATTTATTTTTTTATCAATTTGTAACTGTCAATATTAAGGGAGATTTTGCTCATACTCTTGCTGGGGCAGCCAATTCCTGGACTAGCTTTCATAGATTTGAAAATATTCCTTATGTATTGAACATTTATTAATTAATAAAATGCAGTAAGTTTGTTTGATTAAAAAAAAATAAACTCTAATTGATGAGAACCACACGGTAAAAACCGATGCACATTGGAAAAGTAGCCACTAAAAATGTGGAAATATTTAGAAGAGCAACTTGAAACCAGCATCGTATTTTAGCCTGAGGTTTTGAGACCTAAGTTTTTCAATAAAAAAATGGTGTGTGGCGGCTGGCAATTATATTTCTTTCACTGCACTGCACTCTATTGCCGATCCATGGTCTTTGGTCATCATCATGTGTATTTGATTGTAGTCAATACTACTGGCAGTGAGGTCAGTTGCATATTTTGATTATCTTATATTCATGTTACATTATCTAAATATACAAAAAGTCATGTTGAAATCCATGCATAGATAATGAATTAATTTGATTACTTATGAACATCATAATGCTCAGTGTATCATTATCACATATAGGAAATTTTCTTGGCTATATATAATTGTTATTACCAATCTGATTGTAATTACCTTAATATTTGAAACTTTATTCACAAACTTACTTGGCGACATTTTGTTAGCATAACAGATTGAATAGATATATTAGTATCGTAGTATCATTCAAGAAGGTGTATTTTTTGAGAGTGATTAAAGTATCACTAGTTTCTTCAAATTAAGAATGATAATAGTACCATAATCCCTTTGAATTGAGATTAGTCTTAGTAGAATGACCTCAGTGTCATTATATTGATTGATATTGTAGTATCAATACGGTGGTATCGTAGTACCAATGAATCATAGATTGATATTGTAGTATTAATATGGTGGTATCGTAGTACCACTGATTCATAGATTGATATCGTAGTATCAGTTCGAGTGGTATCGTAGTACCATTCTAGAAGGTGTATTCTTTGACCGATTTCTATCGTGCAGTAGCAAATCGGTATACAGTTGTAACTGTGCTGTTTTATCCTGAGGACTTCGTGGTTGATAGTCTGTTTGCACAATTTTGGACAATGCCACAAAATGTCTTAAAGAAAGTGAACTAGTCCGCAACTCAACCCAGTAATATCTTTGGTGACTGAAAATTATTTTTAATGAATTTTTAACTCCAGTAACAGCAAAAACTCTGCAAGCCTTGTCATAAAACCCCTGAGCTGAGCTCAAGCCAATTTCCCTGCTTCTTTCTATGTCACTAAGTGGATCCTACTTTGTTGGAACTCCACTCAGCATGGCAAATTTTATTTCTTGCTTATAGGAATTTTTATTTTCTAGAAGATTTGTATGTTGCAGTTTGCAACCGTAATTGCAGTAGCAATATTGTTAATGTGGTAGCCATTGCAGTTGCATTGCAATTGCGGTGTGATCATCTTCAAGCGTCTCCGAATAAATATATTTACGGAGCAATTTGTGAGACCCCTTATCTCAACTATAGTGGGCAAATAGTGTAGTGGTTCGGTGGTGACGCTTAATATAATTTGTGAAAATTAAAATTTAAAATCAACCCCAGGAAATTGATTCATGGGCGACTTTTAACAAATGAATTGTTGTGTAAATATTTTAGAAAATAGTATTTTTCGGAAAATAGCCACCGAAGAAATTACTGGGTTGAGTCGTGGGTCAGTACGCTCTCTTTAAGACGTTTCGCGGCACTGCCAAAATTGTGCAAGGCAAGCGATAAACCACGAAGTCCCCAGGATAAAACAGTCCAGATCAACTATACCGATTTTCTACTGCACGGCAGAAATCGGTCAAGAACAACACCTTCCTGGATGGTACTACGATACCAACCGAATCGATACTCCAATATCGTTCTATAGTGGTACTACAATACCACTTCGTAATTCTGAAACAAAGAAAAGAAATTATTTTTTAGATGAAGAGAAAAGAGAGAAAATAGAGAATTCAGATTTATTTTCGGAATTCTAGAATGAGAAAATTATGAGAAGTGGGAGGTTGTATTTATAGATAGAGTTTGAAACAAACAGGGAGAGATTTAAGGGAGATGGATCAACTCACAATTTGAATCAATCTGCAACTGATTCACCTATATGTGTGCACTAACAGATAAGCAAAGACTTATTCGCGCTAACAGATATATTATATCCGATAGAAAAATATTTGAATGGAAGTGGATCGAGACAAATTGAAACGATCAACACATATTTAAAACTTGTGCTTAATTTGTCAATAAACTACACTCTTTAATTAATTAAAAAATATTTAATTAATTTTGCGGAGTCTCCGTTTATAAAACTGTGTACCCCATGGGGCACACCCCAAGGGTCCACCCTTACATTTATAAACATTACTAAGGTATGTATTCCCTTCAACGTGGGACTTATTGAAACTTTATTTCTTCAATTTACACTAACACTTAGTTCTGCACATGAGTTTATATCTTTTCCAACTTCCTTCCATTTTTCCCAAACTTGTTCCAACAATCCCCCACTTGAATTTAAAAAAAAGTGTTTCAGAAGTTTCTAAAAGATTGTGCATAAGAAAATGTGTCTATGACTTGAACCTTTGCATAGCGAATAAGAGCCCGATTTAATAAGAGTGACACTTGTCTTGAACTCTATCTCAGATTTTTCTCAAACCCGCACACAACCTTTCCTTAAGGTGTTTCTTAATAGCATGTGCTTTGATGGCCCTGCACGTCAATCCAGTATCATGAATGCTCTAGGAATTCTGCCTCGAAATTCCATGGGAACCAGCCTAAGTTCCACATTCATATAGGTGAGTCTATCGAGAGTACTCCTGAAGCTCGGTACTCCACTCATACAAGAGTATAGATCTCATTAAGAGGTTTATTGTCGCATCCTTTCGCTTTCAGGATTCATGCTGCATTTCTTCTTGCGTGATCATCTTTAACTCCTCACAACTTGTTATTACCCGTTGAACCTAATTGTTGGAATCTCCAGTCTTTTAGGTTGGGTTCCCATTGTGAGGAATTCATATAGGCATTAGTCCCATATTAACAGATGTATTATAAATTTTTTCTTTAGCTAATCCTTTCATCAAAGGATCTGCTAAGTTTTCATTAGTGCGTACATGATCCACTCTCACAGCTCCTTTAGAAATTAAATCTCTCACTTTGCTGTGCTTTCTTCTAATTTGACGTCTTTTACCTTTATAAAAACGATTCTCAATTTTCGCAATAGTCGCGGTACTATCGCAATGGATCAACACAGCTGGCATAGGTTTTTCCCACAAGGGAATCTCATATAGCAAGCATCTCAACCAACTTGGTTCTTCACTAGCAGTTGCTAGTGCTATCATTTCAAACTCCATGGTGGACTGAGCCAAGATAGTCTGTTTCTTAGATTTCCAAGATACAGCTCCTCCGGCTATACTAAATATATCGCCACTAGTTGCTTTGCAATCATCTGACAAGGTGTTCCAATCAGCGTCACTGTATCCTTCAAATACAGCTGGAAATCTCTGATAATGCAGTCCGAGATTCATGGTCTTTTTAAGGTATCCCATGACTCTCTCAATCGCATGCCAATGCTCTTTACTTGGTCTACTAGTAAACCTGCACAGCAGTCCCACAACATAAGCAATGTCGGGTCTAGTACAATCAGTTGCATATCTAAGACTACCGACGATGCTCGCATACTCAGTTTGTCTGACACTTTCACCAGTCTTCTTAAAGATTTTTACACTGGCGTCATATGGTGTGCCAACAGGTTTACAGTCAAAGTAACCGTATTTCTTTAGGATCTTTTCCACATAGTGAGATTGATCTATGGATATTCCCTTCTCAGATCTAGTGATATTGATTCCAAGTATCACATTTGCTTCTCCAAGGTCTTTCATGTCAAAGTTGTTACTCAACAGCGATTTCACAGTATTCACGGCAGAAATGTTTGATCCAAATATGAGTAAGTCATCTACATAGAGACATATGATAGTGCAAATGCTATTTTCAGATTTATAATAAATGCATTTGTCACTTTCATTTACTTTAAACTCATTTGAAATCATTAAGTTATCAAACTTTTCATGCCATTGCTTAGGCGCTTGCTTCAGACCATACAGAGACTTATCTAACTTGCAGACCTTATGTTCTTGTCCATGGATTACAAAACCTTCAGGTTGTTCCATATAGATTTCTTCTTCTAAGTCACCATTTAAAAAGGCAGTTTTAACATCCATTTGGTGTACTATTAAGTTATAAATAGCAGCAATTGAAAGTAGTACCCTAATGGATGTTGTTCGAGTGAACGGAGAGAAGGTATCAAAGAAATCTATATTTTCTCTTTGTCTAAAACCCTTGGCCACAAGGCGCGCCTTGTATTTATCAACAGTTCCATTAGGTTTTAGCTTCTTTTTCAAAATCCATTTAAAACCAATTGGTTTGCAACCAGGAGGCAACTCTACTAAGTGCTAGGTCTTGTTAGATTCTAGAGAATCCATCTCATCATTTATAGCTTCTTGCCACAAATCTGCATCCAGAGATGACAAGGCTTCTAGAAGATTTGTTGGATCTTCTTCTAAAGTATAAGCCGAATAATCCGGGCCATAATCTTTAGCTACTCTTACTCTTTTACTTCTTTGAAGTTCAATTTCTACTTCGTTGTTACTTTCAGAGTTTCTTATCATAGGAATGTGACTCGATTCGGTGCCCCCACTACTTCTCAATTTAAAGGGAAATTTATCTTCATAGAAATCAGCATCAACTGATTCTATGATCACTTTAGCATTGAGGTCATAAAACCTATATGCCTTATTGTTTGCTGCATAGCCAACAAATACACATTCATAGGCTCTACTTGCAAGTTTAACTCGCTTCAGATCTGGTATCCTGACATAGGCGAGACATCCCCATGTTCTCAAATAAGACAAGTTAGGTTGTCTTTTCTTTAGCATCTCATAAGGAGAAATCACATTATTGACCTTGGGGACTCGATTCAGAACATAGCAAATAGTCAATAAGATTTCCCCCCACCAGTGAGAAGCAGCACCAGAATTTAACATACTAGCTACAACTAGTTCAGTAAGAGTTCGGTTCTTTCTTTCTGCTTTACCATTCATTTCAGGAGAATATGGAGCAGTCGTTTCATGTATAATTCCATGTTGTTTATGAAATTCGTTACATAAACTAGAATTATACTCAGTTCCCCTATCACTACGGAGCCTCTTAATTTTCTTGCTAAATTGATTTTCAATTTCATTCACATATATCTTAAACATATCAAGCGCTTCAATTTTATTCTTCATTATATATACAACAGTGTAGGCAGAATAGTCATCAATAAAAGTGATAAAATAACGTTTACTATTTCTAGTTAAAGTTCCATCAAGTTCACATATATCATAACGTTTTAAATCTAAAGGTTCAGATTCCCTAATTACTGATTTATGCGAAGTCTTGGTTATTTTAGCTTGACTGCAAAATTCACATATTTCTATGTTATTAGCATTTAACTTTGGAATTAAACCTATGTTACTCAAATTAAGCATAGACCGTTTACTAACATGACAAAGTCTTGCATGCCAAATATTAAAATCACACACAGAGTAAATAGAAGGAGATACTTTATTCAATTCAACATTTAATTTAAACATGCCATCAGTAGCGTATCCTTTCCCAACAAAAATACCATTCTTAGTGATGGTGTACAAATTTTCCCCAATAGCCTGACTAAACCCAGCCTTATTAAGAAGAAACCCAGAAAATAAATTTTTTCTCATGTCAGGAACATGCATGACATCTTTCAATATCAGAGTCTTTCCAGAGGTGAACTTCAATTCAACATCTCCAATACCAGCAACATCAGAGGTGTGAGCATTGCCCATTTGCACCTTCTTATTTTCAGCAGGCGTGTATGTTTTGAACACAGCACGCTCATAACAGACATGGCGAGTAGCGCCAGTGTCTATCCACCAACAATCAGTACCACCAACCATGTTGATTTCAGTGATCATCGCAGTGTAGGATTCTTCAGTTACATTAGTCTGTGCATTAGGGGCAGCAGCAAGTTTATTCTTGAACCTACACTTTTTAGCAAAATGACCTGGTTTACCACAGTTGAAGCATGTCACTCCTATACCAGCTTATTCCTTGATGGTTGTTGTTTAGAATTATGGGCCCTAGGAGGGTTCCCATTCTTAATTCGTTTCATTGGACTGCGGTTCTGATTCTTTAGTGGTTTTCTCGTAGGCTTCAGAGCCGCACCGAATTTCTTTTTGTTGCTAGAGACTACAAAAGTCTTTTCTTCTTCTTTCTGATCTTGTCTCCGAGATTCTTCTTCAATTCGGAGGCGAGTAATCAGACTCTCGATGGAAAATTCTTTTGTTTTGTGTCGAAGTTGGTTTTTAAAGTCTTTCCATCAAGGGGGAAATTTGTCAATAATGACAGCAATTTGAAATTGTTCATCAAGAGGCATACCTTCATCGCTGCATATTTCTTCGCACCAGCCTCTTCAGTATCATACTTCTTCCTCAAGGCCTCCCAAACATCTCTAGCACTTTTTTATGAAATATAGTAGTCGTACAAATCATCTTCAAGACCATTAATTATATGATTCTTGCATAAGTAGTCATTATGCAACCAAAGTTGTTGTTCCTTTTTGAGTTGAAGCTCTTGGGCTTTAATCTGAGCAGCATCAGAATCACCTTGATCCAGGCTCAAGCCTTTCAATTTATCTGTTGCCGGGTCAGATTGATCACCGTTAGTTTTTTATTGTTCCTTTGTTCCAGAAGATGAACAAACAGGAGCAACAACAGTAGGCGTCCTCATTCAGAACGTTGACAACCTTTTTTAGAGTTAAGAAACGTCTTAAAATTGTTGTGTAAATATTTTAGAAAATAGTATTTTTCGGAAAATAGCCACTGAAGAAATTACTGGGTTGAGTCGCGGGTCGGTACGCTTTCTTTAAGACGTTTCGCTGCACTGCCAAAATTGTGCAAGACAGGCGATCAACCACGAAGTCCCCAGGATAAAACAGTCCAGATCAACTGTACCGATTTGCTACTGCATGACAGAAATTGGTCAAGAACAACACCTTCTTGGATGGTACTACGATACCAACCGAATCGATACTCTAATATCGATCTATAGTGGTACTACAATACCACTTCGTAATTCTGAAACAAAGAAAAGAAATTATTTTTGAGATGAAGAGAAAAGAGAGAATTCGGATTTATTTTCGGAATTCTGGAATGAGAATTATGAGAAGTGGGAGGTTGTATTTATAGGTAGATCACACTACAACAATTATAGCCTCTGACAACACTTTTTTTAGCAACAAGCGAATATTGTTGCCTAAAACTTATATAAGGCAACGGTTTATGATTGTTGCAGTTTTTTCAACGCCACAAAAAACGTTCGCTGGTAACCTACATATATACTTTGGCAATAGCGTGTAAATGTCCCCTAAGATATCTTTGGGAACAATTTACAAGGGTTGCATAGTTTTAAACAAAAGGCTACCATTATAAAATGTCTTTATAAAAATTATTCCTCCAATGTTAGACATTATAATTAATATTGTGAGTGTTGATGTTACTCATGTTGGCACAACTTAGACGCCCTTTCTTATGTGTGTTAAAATTATATGAAAATCTAAGCTAATATTGAAAAGATAGAAAACTTTATTGAACTCATCCTCTGATGTCCATGCCTCAATTTTGGTGTGGTACAAAATAAGTCTATCATGAACTTTTGTACTGAATGTTTGTAGTTTCTTTTACTGAAAATAAACATGCAAAAGATGGGTTAACTAAGATTTTATCTTGGTGGAGTAATTAATTTCATTGCTCTTTGGTTTGGTCTCTTTCTCTCTAAAGGATCTTGATCCATTTTCATAGGTTTTTACTTAGTATTGATCCTTTTGCTTTTAATTATTCATGAGGTACTAAATGTGTTTTGCTCACTCTGTAAATATGAGCAAGACTAGAAATTTGTTTTATCCATGGAGTACTAATTGTGTTGTGTTGAAATCATTCTTACACTTGTATAAATTCGACAGCATTATGGTTAATTCATGCACATATTTTGCTGATGGACTAACATTTGATTTTGAAATGGTTTCAGAGAGCTGCATAAACTTTGGAAAAGCTGGATGAATAGTTGAGAATTGCTTCTCTACATGATGAGGAGAGGGATCTGCATAAATTTGGTAGAACTAAAAGAATGTACTAAACCTAGTTCTATTTAATGAAGAGGGAGGATCAGCCCCTTATTAACACTTTCACTTTAGTCTTTTTTATTTTATTTTAGAAAAACACTTGTGTCTACAATTTTCATATGAATGAAGGTTGAAATATGTTCATTTGTGTAATATTACCAACATTTGAATGAATATATTTGTGTTTCTTGCATAACTATTTCAATTTATTTTTGAAAAATTACATATTAGTTGTTGTTAAACCGAGGTGAGGAAAGCATAATACAAAATTTTAAAAATGTTGCCTGTAATCTTTGGGGACATTTTGCAATTGTTCTCATTGTTTCACTTAATAGGCAATGTTGTCAGTATTGGCAACATTTAAAAAGGTTGCCTAGTTGCGCAGGAAAATCGTCCCCTAATCATGTAGTTTAGGCGACGTTTATAAGATGTGTGCCCAAAAAGTGAGGAAAATCGTTGCCTCAGACAGTAGGCAACACTCGCATAGAAGACACCTGGAAATCGTCCCCTATTCTCTTAGGCAACGTTTTTCATAGTGTTCTGGACAATTTTCAATTGTTGTTAGAGACAATAAATGTTGTAGTGAGAGTTTGAAACAAAAAAGGGAGAGATTTAAGGGAGATGGATCAGCTCATAATTTGTATCAATCTGCAACTAATTCACCTATATGTGTGCACTAACGGATAAGTAAAGGCTTATTCGCGCTAACAGATATATTATATCCGATAGAAAAATATTTGAATGAAAGTGGATCGAGACAAATTGAAACGATCAACACATATTTAAAACATGTGCTTAATTAGTAATTAAACTACACTCTTTAATTAATTAAAAAATATTTAATTAATTTTGCGGAGTCTCCGTTTATAAAACTGTGTACCCCATAGGGCACACCCCAAGGGTCCACCCTTACATTTATAAACATTACTAAGGTATGTGTTCCCTTCAACGTGGGACTTATTGAAACTTTATTTTTTCAATTCACACTAACACTTAATTTTGTACATGAGTTTATATCTTTTCCAACTTCCTTCCATTTTTCCCAAACTTGTTCCAACAGAAATGCTATATAGAAACAAGACTACAGAATCTGTGTCCCAGATGTAATAACTACTCCTAAGTCCATATGCATGCACATGCTCAGCGACTGATGTAAGAGGGCTAGTTTGAATCTTGATGAGTTGTTATTATTTTTTTAAGTTTGTTTTATTTTTAGTATTATTAGTTGTTATTATCCTATTTTAAAGTTGTTATTATTATGATAATTATCTTTTAAATTTAAAAGATTATGAATTTAGAATAAGTTAGTCATTATCTTTTTAAAAGTTTATTTCTATCGTAAGCCTACTAACATATTTGAAATCAATTCAAGTTATAGTTTACCATAAAATGTTGAGAGTTTATGCTCTTTCTGGTGGATTCCAGAAATCTGGTTGATTCCAGAGCTTTATCTAACAGATTTGTCGCGCAAACTTGTGTTCTTGTTATAAGATAAACCCTGGTTATTCCTTCTAACTTCCGACTACGTCAGAGACTGTGAAGTTGCAATAAAATTTTGCAATAATTACGTCAAGCTAGATTGTGAAATCTCTCTACTTAGAAACCATGATGGATTTACTCCATTAATAATCTGGAGTTCGAATATAAGATGGTAAAATTTGGTTAAAAATTATTCAACATAAAAATAGAAATCAAATTCGCCCTATAAAAAGTGTTCACAATTTGAGTTTCTAGATGGTCGTTTCTGGATCATCTTCAAACACCTACCTCAAATATCTTTTGAATAAGATTCCACATTTTCTCAACCTCGATCGCTGTTTGAAAAGTATTTATTCTTCATGTGCTCTGCGGGGATAACTTTTGAGTGGATAATTTAGCTGGTTGAGGTTTTTATACTAGTTTGTGAATAGAATTAGTTAATTTAATTCTATTTTTCCTAATTTAGTGTGATTCAAAACAGTTTTGTAACACGTTCAAGAAAAAAAATTGTAATTAACACCTTAATATTTTTTATAAATTTCATATATATTTTTTAAAATATTTTTTTGACTCGTATATTCGACAACTTCAAAGTATATAAAAATTAGGGTTAAATACGTTTTTAGTTTCTACAAAATAGTGACTTTCTAATTTTAGTACTTACTTAATTTTTATTATATTTTTAGTCCCTGAAAAATTATCATGCACTCTGTTCAGGTCCATTAACTTGTATTTTTTAATGCTTTGTTCGCAAGTATGTTTGGAACATTATAAAAAGTTCCTCCAGAAAAAAACGAGCTCAAAATTTGATTTCTAGATCATGATTTTCATTAGCTCCTCTTTCCTTCTTCAAAGCTCCATCAGGTATTATCTCTTCTATCGGATCTATTTTGATTAATTATTTTTGGGGGGAAGTGAGGATCATAGGAAAATCTCTTGGATTAATTGGAACACTATTGGTTTACGAAAGGAGTATGGGGGTTAGGCAGTTGAGGGAGTTTAACTTGGCTCTGTTAGGCAAGTGGTGTTGGAGGAT
Source organism: Trifolium subterraneum (assembly GCA_951799995.1). NCBI lineage: Eukaryota > Viridiplantae > Streptophyta > Magnoliopsida > Fabales > Fabaceae > Trifolium > Trifolium subterraneum. The sequence continues at coordinate 447,917 of OX637466.1, forward strand.
GTTAGTGGATAGGGAGGGTTTATGGTTCCGAGTGTTGGCGGCTCGTTATCGGTTGGAGAGAGGTAGACTGTGTGTGGGAGGTACGAGCGGGTCGCAGTGGTGGAGGGAGTTACAGCGTATTCGGGATGGTGGAGGAGAGTTAGGGGGAGAGTGGTTTGGGGAGCTTATCACGAAGAAGGTGGGGGATAGGTCTGACACTTTTTTCTGTTCTGATCCCTGGTTGGCTGGGATTCCTTTGTGTGAGAGGTTTGGGAGACTGTTTGATTTGGCAGAGAACAAATCAACTTCAGTAGTTGAGATGTTCTCGTTAGGGTGGGGGCAGTAGGGGAGGCGTAGGTGTGGCGTTGACCATTGAGGGCGTGGGACGAGGAGATGTTGGGGGAGTGTCAGACCTTACTATTTACTATTTCCTTGCAGGATCATTCTTCAGATAGAAGGCAGTGGCAGCCAGACTTGGATAGAGGCTACATTATTCGAGGTGCTTACCAACTCTTGACGGATCAGGATGTGACACCTTTAGAAGGTGCAGCGGGCCTCATTTGGAACTCTCAGGTTCCTTTGAAGGTTTCCATTTTAGTGTTGCGACTTCTGCGGGATCGGCTACCCACCAAAGCAAACCTGATCACTCGAGGGATTTTATCTTCGGCAGCACACCTTTGCGTTTCTAGTTGCGGAGCGGATGAGTCGGCACTTGTTCCTCTCGCGGAGCACTTTCGGCTCCCTCTAGTCTCTAGTCAGTTCTTGGATTGGTTCTTCTTTGGTGACAGCGCATAATCTTCCAGATCACTTCGTTCAGTTTACTAGTTCAGCATGTGGTTCCCGAGCTCGTCGTTCCTTCATGCTACTCATATGGCTTGCCTGCATGTGGGTGGTATGGACAGAACGAAATCACATATTATTCCGAGGCTCAGCAAACTCCTTACTTCATATGTTGGACAAGATTAAGACTTTTCCTATAGGTGGTTGTGAGGAACAGTAGTACTTTAGCTTTGAACTGTCATAGTTGGTGGTATAGTCTTTTGCTTTGCTTGAGCCTTGTATAGCTTCTTTTTTGGTTTGTGTATTGTGACTCTCTTGTAACTTTCTGAGGGGGTTATATATATATATATATATATTTGTTCAAAAAACTTTCGCCGTTTGAAAAATTCATATTTAATTTATATGATATTTTAAACATAAACATGAAAAATCATTCAAAAATTGAAGAGTTTAATTAAAATTAAGTGAGAACTAAAAATAGAAGGTCCACATTTTATATGGACTAAAAATATATTTAACGCTAAAAATTATAATATCCATCTTTTGATTAAATTATTATAATCTAAATTATATTTATTTTATTTATGGAACACAATCTATGAACTTTTAGTTTATTCTATTTTTTTTTTTTAGTTTAGTGAAAGTGATGATCCATTTTAATTAACGAGAGAGGATTTTTTCATGTGAATTTTGTTTTGAACAATTGATTTGGGAGGTGAGAGGAAAAGAAGAGTGGAAAAAAGTGAATTGAAAGGTAGAGATTGAAAAATTGAAAAACATGAGATAAAATAAATTGAGAGAACCCATTCTCCATTTTAACTATAATTATTTTATTTATAATCCATTTTAACTCCGCACCGAAATTCGGGGGGGGGGGGGGGGGGGGGGGGGGGGGGACATTGCGAGGTGGATAGTTTATCTGGGGCGGATGCCTCCTAAAGAGTAACGGAGGTGAAGGTAGGCTCAAGCCTATGAATTTTGTAATAAATTATTTTGATGATCCAATTTAACTATAATTAACTAATTGATGAGTTTAGTCAAAATTTGAATCTCATATAGTACTAGTCTTTCAAGCGTGAGAACGGTGTTAGCGAGCAATTTAACGTTGAAAATTGGATAGGTCGAGTTAGGTTTTATTAAGTTTATAAGCCGAGTTAGATTTTTTTTTTATATAAGCAATGTTAGTTGTTAGTATTACAATGTTAATTTAGTTTTCTCCTTCCCAGGATTCGAACCCTGGACCATCCCACCTAGTTAGGTTTGTTTTTTAATTTTTTGAAAGTCTGATATGACTTATTAGCATATTTAAAAATCTTATATGATATGTTAGTCTATTTAAAAGTCTATTTTATATGAAAGTATTTAACTAAATAAATATATTTATGTTTAAATAGACTAATGAGATTAATCTTTTTTTTATATTTAAAATGACATTTTAGAGAACTTACTATATATGTTATCATATTTCAATTATACTTTATAATATAATACATTTATATATGCGAAAAAATTAATGTAGATTAATAAATTTAAATTATTGAAAATGTTAATAGATTTATAATTTAATTCAAACTACAAAATTTAATATATATAATAATAATAATACTAAAAATATTATTTATATTTATTTAAGTGGTCCAATTTAATATGCCAAAAACATTTTTAGCATCCAACATTGAACGGTCCCAATATTAGCTCGTAGCATGGAGTATGCTACTATTTGCAATTGATTCTTTTAATTTCATGTCATGTGTTTCTGACAGCATAATCATGCACTTTTTTTATTATTATTCCTCTAATTTTAAAGGTAAAGGGTTAATAATTCATAATTTGGCGGCCAAGGATATGTTTTGCCATAAATTGTTTCTACAAGAAATTGTTCTGGAATAATTAGAGAGGGATAAATTTTATTTGTCACAACATTCCTCACTACATTTAATTTCATCAAATTTGTGATGGAATTTGTGACGGATATTTTGTGACAAATTTATCCGTCACACATTCTCTCACTGATTCTTGTCAATTTGAATTGTATAAAAATTACAATATTCTGTCACTGCTTCCGTCACAATTAGTGAGAGATTTTTTTTATAAACAATGTTAGTTGTTAGTAATTATTACAATGTTATGTTAATTTTTTTTTTGTCAGGATTCGAACCCTGAACCTCGAACTCCTTAACTCCGCTCAACTAGCTTAACCAGTTAAACTACATATCACACCCCAATTAGTGAGGAATTTGGTTCCCTCTTAAATTTCCCTCACTAAATTATATTTTTTAGTGGTGTTTACATTTTTTTAGTGGTGTTTAAAGAGAACTATAATCATTTGAGTTCAATTATTCAATTCATAATCATGCGCTTTTGCTTCACATGGAATAGGATTTTTGCAATCAAGTGAAATTAGAGAGAATTAATATCATTATTTACTCGTTACGCATAATTATTTTCTACGATTTTTTTATAATAGACAATTTACTTTTTAAATTCCTTTTTATTGACTAAATTTAATTTTTAGAATTTATTAAATAATTAATATATATAAATTTAGAATATTATTTAGAATTGTGGGATACCCATCAATAACCAACCATTATATTCTTACCTTAACTACTTTTTGATCTATATCTTGACTATTATTATTATATTATATCCACATTACTCATTCGGTACAATCTCCGAAATGGAATTGTTGTCTTTCCTTAGATGCTCCAAGGAAAACAACATAACGTGATTTTAATTCTCTAGTCAGTTCATATAATAATCCTGAAATACAAATCAATTCTTTCATTCTTTTTTAAAGTGAGTAAATACATTAAGATTTAAATTTTAGTTCCTACATATTACACGTAATATCTTTTTTTGTTGAAAGGCAAATATATATATATATATAATACATAAATATAAAAATAGAAACAGTATAAGAGAAAGTTCATAAAAATAAAGAGGTACTATAGAAGTACACGTACTTATCAGAATCTAACAATCACTATGATAGAGATAAGAAAAAATAAAACGGGCAAAATAAAATTACGAACAAGGACACACACCGCCACCAATACTAGAACCTCTCAAAGGCACCATGAGAACAAGAAAACCCCTCATGAAGAGAAAGACAAGGATCAACCACATGTAGGACAAAGCAAAAGAGGGTTTTCAATCCTCCTGGCCCATCGAGACCCAACAAGACATCCCAACAAACTTTATCGGTTCCAGCATAAAGTATGATGGGTACCCCACTCATAAAAGGAACAAGGGGAGTTAAGGTTTTTACCTAGAAACCACTTCCAAGATAAAAGTTTCACCCTATCTACCAGACACTCGACTAAAAAGGTCCCTTTCGAAAAGAAGATGTCATTTCGAGATTTCGAGATGGTCCACACAATAGTATGTCAAATAAACAACTACCCTAATCTATCTTTTCTACCCATGCCCATGCCTAAGAAAGCATAAAAAAACTCTAAAACACCAAGAGAAGGCACAAGCTCCACACCCAACCATCGAAGAATACTATACCAAATTGGAGAGATTTGGTTGCAAGAACCGAATAAGTGATCGGCTGACTCATGCCCTACACCACATAACACACACACATAGAAGCACTAGCATCCCCAATGACGCCCCGATGCCAGAGATTTTGAAGAGTCGGTAACCTGTCCTGTAGAAGCTGCCAAGAAAAGACCCGCCACTTTTGAAGGGGCCCAAGTTTTCCACACTTTTGGATGCAAAATAATTTGTTGTAATTTGTTGTAAATTATAGTTGTGGAACGACTAAGCGCCAAAAAAGCTGACTTAACTGAATGACCACTTGGGTCATGCTTCCAACACCAAGAATCATTTGTTGTAGAGATTGTTGATCGGTCCAGAATTTCATTGATTGCATGCAATATCTTTATTAAGTGAGTTGTGCTCAAAGAGACGAATGTAAAATAATTTTACCTCATGCGCCTCCTCCCGCTGCCTCATACGCCTCGCCCACCACTAGGGTTGGCCCCGACTATTTGGAGGTTTAACTCCGAATAATAAAAATGAAACCCCTAATAAAAATAATCGCAAAAAATTCAAAAAATAAAATAAAGTCTCATTTAATTGTAAATAATATCAGTAACATAAAAAAGTTGTCCTTGTAACGTACAAAATATTTGTATCGTAAAAAAAAATTATAATCTACCAGTTTTTGAAGACAAATCATCAATCAAGTCTTTATATTATATAGTATAAAGTAAAAAAAGTCTATATATATATATATATATATAGAGGAGGGATCCGTTGACTCCAGGAGTAAGTCTCCTTAAAGTTACTCCGCTTAATAACTCGATATCGGCATTATATTTCTTCAATCCAACCGTTGAATTCAAAGATCTCATTGAGTAGATCAACTCCACAAATTTTTATAGAAATTCAAAAAATGTAGTTATGTATTCATACTATTGAAATTCAACGGTTTTTTTTAAAAGTTTGTTGTACGTTCAATTGAACTGACCAGAAAAAGTATCAAACGATTTTGAATTTTTATAAAAATTTATGGAGTTGATCTACTCAATGAGATCTTTGAATTCGACGGTTGGATTGAAGAAATATAATGCCGATATCGAATTATTAAGCGGAGTAACTTTAAGGAGACTTACTCCTGGAGTCAACGGATCCCTCCTCATATATATATATATATATATATATTCTCAAGCTATCATTCTCAATTGCTACTAAATCATTGTGTCTTTCTTGAGAAGATTTGTGTGTCCTATGGTTGTGTTTGAGAGATGTTACACCTTTTTTTGTTCACTTTACCTTTTTTGGTGAAGCATATATAATGGACGGAGCCAGAAATTCGATTCAGGGGGACCGAATTTAAAAGTACAACTTAATTAAAAAAAATTAAAATTTAAAAGCATAACATATACAAGAAATTGTAAAATAAATCAAATGTTAATATTGCGAATCTTCATTTTATGGACAATTTTTTTAAAATCGAACATTTTGGCCCTTTAATTTTCACATTTATTATAATTTTGGTCTCAACTCATGTATTTTGCCATAAACATTGCGAGTTTTTGTGTAAAACAATGTGAATTTTAGTCTCAAAATTATTAAATTCAATATCGGGGCAATAAAACAGTTTTTTTAGTAATAAAAAATTTAAATTTTAGGGGGAAAACAACCGCTGAGATTGAATTTACATCAAATTTATAATAGAATCAAATTATTGGATTAATAAAGAAGAACCATTTGCATAAGCTTAATAAAATAAGGGGGACTGAATGTAAAATTGAACCAATAGTATAACAACATACTTATAAAAAAAACAATTATAAAATTTTAGGGGTACCGTGGCATCTGCTAGTACCCCTACTAGCTATGTCCTTATATATATATATATATATATATATATATATATATATATATATATATATATACACAGAGTAGAAACTCTTTAAATTAATACTCGGTAAATTAATAAACTCTCTAAAATAATAAAATTATCCGGTCCCGACTTGGGCCAATATAAAAAATTGAAAAACTCGATAAAATAATAAGATAATAATTTTTCGGGAGATCCCTTTATAATTTTCGGTTCCAAGAAAATCATAAATTAATAATTCATAGAAACTGAAAAAAAATATATTACACTCTATTGAAATATGATTCAATAGTTGTCTGTTTTCCTTTAAAGTTCAAGTCTATTTGGAGCACTTCAAATGTCATTATTGATTTCCAATGCATATGAACACAGTAGTTACTAATTTACGTCGAGTCTCAAGGTTCGCTGCAACGTAATTCTAAGAGGCATAGACTAATATGCTTTTTTGTTTGGTATGTACATTATAATTACTTAAAAACTCTTTAAATTAATAACTCTCTAAATTAATAAATTTCTCCGATCTTGACATTATTAATTTCAAGAGTTTGTACTATATATATATATGAATCTAGCCACTTTGGATTCACCCTTTCAGATTATTTTAAAAAACAAAATTAAAAAAAGAAAACGCTAGACCTTTTTATTTAATTATTTTAATCAGTTTTTTTTTTTTTTTGAGACCTACTATCAAATAAAATTCATTTTGAGGCTCCCAAAAACTGGAAACCTAACTCCATAGGGTACCTTGGACATGTTACAGGGTCGGTCCTACTAAGTCGCAATGCTCTTCTGACGTTGTATGTAATGTAATTTTTAGCCTACCTCCGTCCCTAATTATAAGACATTTTTAAGATTTTCTTTGTCCTTTTTTATAAGTTCCTTTTCAAATTTTCAAGTGCATTAAATATTTTTTTATCAATATATACCTCTAATTATAGTGCATCTTTATCTACAATCTCTAAATACACTGAAAACATTAACTCATTCTCTCTTTTAAAGGATAAAATTGTAAAAGTAATATCAATTATCAACAAATTTAATTAATACTCCCTCCGTTTTTTTTAAGTGTCCGTTTACAATAGTAACACCAAATTAAGAAATTGGATTTTTGCATCTTATCTTTCTATTATACCCTCATCAATAGATTTATTGTTATACAAAAAAAAAATATTTTCAGATTATTGTTATCAATAGAATATAAAAATAAACAAACCTTTTTGTTTTTTTTTAAAAAAAAGCCTTTAGTTTTTCAAATATATAAAAAAAATATTTATTGAAAAAGATAAGTGTAATTAAAAAGGGTACAATTGACAAATCGTACCCTTAAAACACAAAATGGACAGTTAAATAGAAACGCTAAATCCGACAAAACTGGACACTTAAAAAAAATGGAGGAAGTATCACAATCAACTTTCTTAATCTTCTTGTTTTTCCAAAAAGATCTTATATTTAGGGACGAGGGTAGGATAATTTTTCCATTTCATTCTCTACTTCATATTAGTGTAAAAGAAATTAAAAGAAAACTAAACAAACTGAAGAAAAGAAACAAAATAAATTTTTTAAAAAAATACAAAATTGGAAAAACTTGTATTAGTGTTGCAGTACAATATTCAAAACTAGACAATAATTAAGGAATGTTAATTTATATATGTTAACGGAGTTTTTGGTCTGGATTATTCATTTAGTTTCGAAGAATTTTTATCTTGTGGGGACGGGGACGGAGGAAAAAGTTCCTCTGAAGAATTTTGTTAATTTTCGATATTTGTGAATATCCAGTGATAATTGATTACAAATTTACAACAAACATTCTCCGCGCATTCTCTGCCCGTTGACATCCTTAACCACAATTGAGAAGAGTGTCATGGTAGAAAAATAGCAATTGGAACTCTTCAAAAATGTGTTACTGTAATGAAGTTGCGGTTAAAATAGGTTGACTCTGACTATTTGAAGGCCCAACTTGAATATAAATGGGTCCATAGTAAAAATAAAATAAAGAATCATTCTTGATTGAAATTATAAATAATTATCGTCGCATAAAACATAAATGAATTATGCTAGCAAAACACCATTTAACACACTATTTTCAACATACTATTTTTAATTGATTGAATTTCAAATGGGTCACACGAAATTTATGTGGGGCCTACATGATTTAGTGAGGTCCATTTGAATTTCAACCAATTAGATAGAGTGTGTTGGGAAGAGTGTGTTAGAAGGTGTGTTGTTAGCACTCCTCAACATAAATAAAGACATACATTAATCATGTATTAAATTTACTACAAAGATTGAATTTAACTATTTTACTTTAATTTGAAATGACTCAGACTAAAATTATACAAAAAGAAATCGCAATGTTGAAAATTGAACTGGCGACCTTGCATCACAAACATCACAGTCTACCACTAATTTATTGATGCACATCTGATATTTAATGAACATTAACAATATATAACTACTAGCACGAGGGCCTCAAAATTTAGAGCCCTAAAATTCTCCCAAAATTTGGAGGTATGATGCCGTCGTACATGCCAGACATGCTATAGGGCTGCCGTTGGTAAAACATTCCAAACCAACACTAATTTAAGATATTTACCCAATAATTAATATAAATAAGACATATAAGTAGATTAATTTGCATGTAGTACACACAACTAATTTGTAACCCACTGTTATTTCAGAAACATAGCACTTGTTCTTAATAATTGTTAAGTAAATACCTCAAAATTATCAAAAGTAGTTTAAAAACAAACTTAAAGTTTTGTTGGATAGATACCACATCCAATTATTTAATAACATGACATATTTTATATTAATTATTTTATAATGCATTCAAATTTTGAATTAATTTTCTCCATCAGACACGATCCTGAGCAAGGACAACATGATCTATCATTCGGGGCCTAAACAATTGTTAGAACACAAACATCAATTGGAACATCAATTGGAGTCAATTCTCCACTCAAGAATTGATGCACCAAAACACAGCTACACACTTTGTTTTGTGAGGCTCTCAACAATGGAGATTCAAGTGATGAATCTCTCTCTCACACACACACTGTTTAATGAAGAAGATGATAAGAGAAAAGAGGGAATTTTATTCTTCCACTAATGGGCCAAAAATAGAGATTACAATCACTAATACACATACACTTTGTATTTATAGAATTGTTTTACACTTAAGCAATTACTCACACAAGTAGCTAGTAACTAACTAACTATAAAACTAACAAACATTGTTGTTACTTGACAGCTAAGTAACAACTAACTCTAACTGCCAACTGTCAAAGACAGTTTTGCAGAACCCATGGTATTCGCTCAGCCAGAGATGGCTCGCTGAGCCAGAGAACCCAAATTTTGAGTTTTCTCAAAATCTGTCTTGCTTGTAAAGCAAGTAACACTAAAGCTAGTATGAATTACTCTCTCAACATGCTCCCTTAATTCATATTAGTCATGCTCATCACTCCCATCAAGTCTCTTAGTCTCTTGAACACTTCAATTTGAACACTTTTAGTAAGTATGTCAGCCACTTGAATTTCACTTCTGTAATGTTCTAGCTTCAGTAGTTCATTGTTCACTTGCTCCCTTAAGTAGTGATACCTCATCTCTATGTGCTTGCTTCAGCCATGAGAAATTGGATTTTTTCCAAGTTTATAGCAGACACATTGTCAATTTTCAAAGTCACAGCATCTGACACTTCATCAGTTATTTCCTCCATCAAGTTTTTCAACCATATTGCTTGAGTAGCACACATGGATGCTGCTATATACTCTGCTTCACATGAGGACAGTGCTACCACTTGTTCCTTCTTAGAGCACCATGAAATTGGAGTATCTCTAATCATGAACACAAAGTCTGCAGTGGATTTTCTATCTTCTACATCACCACACCAACTTGCATCAGTGTAGCCAACTAGTTTGTATTTCTTGCCGATGTCTGAGGCTTGAAATACAATACCACATTCCAATGTGCCCTTCACATATCTAAGTATCCTTTTAACTGCAGCAAGATGAGATATCTTAGGATTTTCCATAAATCTACTCACAATACCAACATTGTACACAAGGTTAGGCTTAGTGCTGCAGAGATATCTCAATGATCCTATAATGCTTCTGAATTGTGTAGGATCAACACTCTCTTCAGTTTCACTCTTTAATAACTGAAGTCTAGGTTCATATGGTGCTGCAAGATTACAGTTTTCCATGTCAAACCTCTTTAGAATTTCTGTAGTATACTTTCTTTGATACATTATCAAGCCTCTACTGGACTTTTAAAACTCTATGCCAAGGAAGTATGACAGTTCACCAATATCTGTCATTTCAAACTCACTCATCATTTGTTTTTTCTTTTTTGAATTTACTTATACTGTCTTCATTGCTTCCAGTTATAAGTAAATCATCAACATATAAGCATATCACTCCTCTTCTACTATATTTCTTCACATAGACACCATGCTCAGTTATGCATTTCACAAATCCTATGTTACTTAGATACCCATCTATTCTTTTGTTCCATGCTCTTGGGGCCTGTTTGAGCCCATATAGAGCCTTGTGCAGTTTGTAGACCTTTGACACTTGACTTTTAATCTCAAAACCTGGTGGTTGCATTACATAAACCTCTTCACTCAAGGGTCCATTTAAGATTGCACATTTTACATCCATTTGGCATTTTGACCAATTGTTGATATTGGCTATACCAACAACTAATCTAACTGTTTCAATCCTTGCCACTGGTGCATAAAACCTCTTCATAGTCAATACCTTCTTTCTGAAGAAATCCTTTTGCCACTAGTCTTGCCTTGGGTCTAGTGATTTCACCTTGGGGACTCATCTTTATCTTGTACACCCATCTCACAGCTATTGCTTTCTTGTTTGGTGGTAAATCAACTAATGACCAGGTACCATTGCTCTCAATGGATTTCAGCTCTTCCTCCATGGCACTTATCCACTTTGGATTTTTCAATGCTTCACTTACATTGACAGGTTCAGAGTCAGCTTGGAATGCCAAATGCACTAGGTCACCTTCTTCATGGACTTCATCATCAGGAGTCATTTCACACTCTAGTAACCTTGCTGGCCAATTCCTTGGTCTACTTGACTTTGTCACTTCTTTGTCACTTGTTGGTGATACGTTGTTACTTAATTCTTCACATATGATGCTGACAGTGTTCCTTCTTTCATTTTTACTCCAATCCCATTCTTTCATTTCATCAAATATCACATCTCTGCTAATTACAATTTGCTTGATGATTGGATCAAGCAATTTGTATCCCCAAGTATTGGGATATCCTACAAGTACCATCTGATCACTCTTGTCCTCAAGCTTTTTTCTGAGTTGATCAGGCACATGTCTATATCCAATGGAGCCAAATACTCTTAAGTGACTCACATTTGGTTGGTTTCCAGACCAACACTCTTCTGGTGTCATGTTCTCTGGTCTCTTTGTAGGACATCTATGAAGGTGCGTGGAGAAAACACAAGAAGGGGGGGTTGAATTGTGTTTTGGATATTTAAAAACTTTCCAAGATATTTAAACCTTTTCAGAGTCTTTAAAGCACAGCGGATTATTCACACAATTAACTTAAGGCATTATGAATGATGAAGGAGTAAATGAGAGAGTGAGAGAGAGAATAACACACAACAATTTATACTGGTTCCCCTCACAAATTGAGAGTACTCCAGTCCCCTTGTTTCCAAGAGAGTTTCACTATAATCACAAGGATTACAATAGTTGCTCATGCACACAAGCTCAAGACTTCCTGCTCTTAGTCACACAAGACATAGAGACTTCCTTGCTCTGATCACACAAGATCAAAGACTTCCTTGCTCAAGCACACAAGCTTGAGACTTCCTGCTCTAAGTCACACAAGACAGAGAGACTTCCTTGCTCTGATCACACAAGATCAGAGATTTCCTTGCTCAAGCACTCAGGCTCAAGACTTCAATGCTCTAATCACTAAGATTGAGACTTACGTGCTTCTACACTAAGCAGAAGACTTTCTTGCTCCTACACTAAGCAGAAGACTTACTACTAACTTATGAGCTTAAAAATTATTACAAACATAATAACTTCAGAGGCTCTAAGCTAGTTTCTATGCTCACTTCATTTGAGAGATATTATCTATTACAATGCAAATTCTCACTTTCTTCTGAGAGATTTTATCTAATGAAGAGCGCTAGTCATCAATTCTTTCTTTGGCATATTTATATGAGTTGAGAAAGACATTGAGACGTTGGAGAAATTCCCGTTGTAAATTGGACAGCTGTAGACTTTGAAGATCCGTTGAGTAAAGCCACGTCTTCCTTTGCAGAGAAGCTTCACCTTTGCTGTTTGTCCAATAGTACAGTTATAAGGTACAACTAGCTCCTAGAGAGAGGGATCACATCCTTTGTGACCGTTGCAATTTAGTTGACCTTAGAACAAGTCATCAGGCTTGATAAGTTGTAGTTGATGTAGCCCTCTGATGACTGGGAATTCCTTTGCTTCTGATGAGTCTTTGATAACTTGGAGTATGATTGGTCTTTGAATGGTTGGCCTCTGATAGTCCTTCGCAATTCAGCTTCTGAACGCCTTCATCCTCTGAATGACTCATGACTAGCAGACAGCCTCTGAACTCTTGTAGGCCTCTGAACATCCTTGAGCTTCTAAACTCCTCTGAGTTCCTAAACAGCTTCAGACGTTCTGATCTACTTTGAGCTTCTGAACTTTGTATAGCTTCTGACCACGTTGTAGCATCTGAACTCTTTCAGAGTCTAATTATTCAGACTTCCATTGGTTTCATCAGAGTTTAAATTAAGTGTGCTCTTGATTAAATGTTGAATTCTCCTGCACTTAATTTAAACATTAGTACCATCAATTATCCATTTAATACTTTGTTATCATCAAAACCTAAGGGTGTGTATTAACACATATTTTGTTCCAACAATCTATTCAACACCAACACATAAGTTGCAGTAGCTACAACTTCAGCCAGTAATTCTTTTGGTAGGTATTTGCCTCTTAACATGCTCCTTACCATATTTATAGTGGTCCTGTTCTTTCTCTCTGCGGTACCATTTTGTTATGTTGACATTAGGCTTCTTAGTTTTGCAAGCTCCCCCTAAGTCTGATAACCCATAGGGTTAGGTTTGTAAGCTCCCCCTATTTTGTATCCATAGTTAATTTTAATCAGTTTTAGAAATACTTTATTATATGACTTAAATTATTCATATTTCACTATGTAAAGAACAAGGTTTGCAAGCTTCTTCTTTCCATAGTGTGATAATCTTTGAGTAAAGTTGCACCCTTACTCAAGAACTAACTATGAATAATAAACTTCAATTAATAAATGCATTCTCCTTGAAAATTAAGCCCTTAATGCAGATGCAAGATGAAGCAATATTTAAATTGAATGACAAAATAGGATCAGAGGCGCTTAGAGACTTCTACATACACACTTGGTTCTGATGGTTATCATTAACAGCTTCAGAGTTCAAAATATTTTCAAACAGTTCAGAGATTTAAAAAAATCTTTTCAAAGAAAATAGCTCAGAGTCTGAACAAAAAATTGAAAACAGTTAAGAGCTCTTTAGTACAATATTTTGAAATCCTCAAAGATCAGATTGTCATAACAAAGCATGTACCTCATGCTACTAGTTTGACCACTCTCCTACGTTCTCTCTCTGAAGCACTACAAGGCCCTAAAAAGCCAAGTAATTTCGCTTCTTCCAACAATTGATTTACCAATATTCTTTCTCCCCCTTTTGTCATTATCAAAAAGGTAATATAAGGAATTAATAGAAATTCAACTTTCAATGCCGTCAAATCAGGAGTGGTTGAACACATTTAATACTCGGCCATTGAATTATGCTTATAAAAGGGGAGAGATACCTAGTCATTTTACTCACACAGAATAATCTTAGGTTATTGATAGATCTCTTGAGAAAAAAAATGAAACGCTCAGAGAAGAAGAAGGTAGTTTCTCTGAGAGTCAGTCAAGATAGGAGAAAACATAAGAAGAAACCAATGGAAACAAAGCCAGTGTCTTTTACAGAAGAACTCAGTTCAGAGTCTGAAGAGAAATCTTTGGACTCTGACTGTTTTAAGTTCTGAAGACATATATTCCTGAAGAAAATCAAACTGATATCCAAGGCTCTAGAGGGGCTAAAGTCTTCTCCTGAGGAAAACTAAACAGATGCATCTGATTCGGTTTCTTCAAGGAGGACTACTAGTTGGTTATATGACTTTAACCAAAATCTCAACTTTTCCCCTCTGCAAAGGTCATATTTTTAGGCGTGCAACCTTCAAATATGGCCTTTGAAGCAACCAGAAGACAATCCTTGGGAAAACCTTATATGTAATCCAGAACTTATGTTCTTAATGAAACAAAGTTCATTACTTTGGCTTGTTTGTCTTTGATTTCTTATTAAGAGTTCTTCTCTTGTCATGTAATCCAATCTTTTAGGAATGCCTTATATTGTACTTATTGAAAATAAAATTTTATAAATAAGAGCTCAAGAGTTTGAAGTATTGATTGTTCAAGATTTGTTTGTTTTATCAGAAGAGAAATTTTAGTTTCATTAAGTAAATAAACCAATTAATCAGATATTGTTAATCCAAACATTCATATAAGCATAGTGAATAATCAGAATAGACTTAAGACAGATTTGGAATTTATATGGTCATAAAAACTCTCTCCTATTAATGTGTTTTTTAAAAAAAACTTAGTCAGTTAATGAAATCATAGAAGAAATCAAGATAATCCTAATGTTGAAATTGTCTAAAGATGGAATTTAGGGTTATCATGATATTTTTCTGATTAGCATCTACTCTTTCATCATTCTCATAGACTTGTCCACTTTTCCTTCAAACCTTCTAATAACTCTTCCATAGACAAAATTCTTCAAATGTTGTTGATTGCCTTGATCACCTCTCAGACCGTCTTAAGAGGTACATTCAGATTATCCATTATTGAGGCTATCCTTTCCCTAAGGTTTTTGCCCAATATTTTATCTTGCAGCAGAGGATTCAGGATGATCCCTCTATGTGTCCTTTTGAGTCTGAATGTCTTTCTTCACTTGCAGCTTCATCTGTCCTTCTTCTCTTTTTCTTCACTACTTTCTCTTCGATTTCAAACCCTTCTCCTAAGCTGTCTAGTAGTTGAATGTACTGATTGATGATATTACTAGAGGTAGTAGGTATATCAATGTTGCATTTCTTCACCAAGGAAGGTTCTGAGTGAGACTGAGGTACCAAGGGATCTGAAGGTTGTATCTCATGTCCTGACAGCAAGTTCATGTGAGAAAGAGTATGAACAGATACTGTGGAGGCTCTGATTTCCTTTAACAAGCAGTCCAGACCCGCAGCTTTGATTATGTCAATTACCCCACATTGATAGAAGATCTCACTAAGTATCCTAGGGTAGATGACATTTACAATAGGCTTGTCCTGATTCTGAGTGCTTAACACTGCTTTGCAGAGGTGTTTGAAGACATATTTAGCCCAATTCAAGTCATATTTCCTTGAGAGAAAATAAGCAAAATGCCTATGATCCCATGACAATTTGTCAGAGTCTTCACCGTTGGGAAAAATAGAACTCAACATTATCTTGGCTAATTGAGTGGGCTTCAGACCATCTATCTTGTCGCTCTCACAACTTTTTCCTTTGATGTAACTCAATCTTGTCATGATCTTTAGAAACATAGATTTATGTGCTTCATTGTGGCTAAAGGTGTAGTAGATGCGTTCATTTGGGATGGATAGCACCTTAGCCAAGTTTGAAGCAGTGAGAATTACTTCAAAATCGTACACAACAGAATGCACCTCATCTTCCTCAATGATTCTTAAACCTAACTCCTCAGGAGTTTTGTCTTCATTTTCAACCTTTTCTTCTCTTCTTGCAGCTAGCTCCTTATCATAATCTTCAACTGTCTTTACCTTGCTTCTTTTCCAGAAATCTTTTACCAAAGAAGGATAGATTGGACCATCTAAAAGATTCATGTATCTAAGGCTCCCTTTATGATTAGAGAAGAACTTTAGAACATCAAATTGATTCTTTTCCAAACTATCAAAGTCAACTGGTTGTTCCATAACCAGGTTCAGAGATTTTCCCTCCATCTCAAGAGATAAATTTGTAGAAAATATTTCCTTGCAAGCGATGGTATTGATCGGAAAGTTATCAGGAAAGATAAACACGGAGTCTGAGGCTGATGAAGAAGTAGATGCCATTAAAGAAGGTTAGGGTGAAGTGTTTGCTAAAAACTAGAGAGAGAGTTTTGTTCACGAGATGTTGAAGACTCCAGATTGGAATGAGATAGTGTAAAGTATGCAAGTATTTAAATGATTTGTTCCAAAACAGTAAACAAATTAAGGCACACAATACATTAAATTAGAACGAGAAAATAAACCATCATTAGCTGTTTCAGACCAATTAGAACATGTGTACGTGTTGTCTTTTTAGCGCCAAAACGTATTAGTACAAATACTCAAATGTTTCCAATTCATTTAGTATTCAGAGGCTTAACCATCAGAGGTTGAAACGTTTCTCAGAGTCTGAGATTCTTCAGATGCTTAAACCTGAAGAGTTTCAGAGGCTTGAAAACAAGTCTTTCAGGACACAAGAAAATATGTTCAGACATGATTTCTCAAGGTTTTTAGTACTGAACACTGTGTATCCTAAGGAGACATTTTTCAAACCTTTGAGAGTTATTCCTCTGAAATGTCATTCAGGAGTTAAGCATACATACCTTGCATTGAAGCTTTCTTGATTAGGTGTAGTCAGAGTCATAGCCAGAGCAATCATTCCACCACACTGAGTTGTTGTCATCTTCAAAGCAAGCTTCAAGTTCTTCATGCTCCCTCCTGCTCCTTATGTACTCCTCTTTATCTTCTTCTCCATCTGACTCTTCAAGAATGTGCCTTCTATGCACAATTGCTCTTCTTCCATTCACAGTCACATGCATCCATGTGATTGAAAGGTTCAGAGTCTTAGTTTCACCTGCAATCAAGTAAACAATTTTGTCTCTTGGTACCCACTTGTTTGAGGGTCCTAGACTGTTAGTTGCCAAATCTTCATCCTTCATTTGTTTCATCTGAGTGCTATCAGATACAAATGTAGTGTAAAGATTTGGAAGTGAGAAGCTTCCATCAATAACTGATGAGCTTGGTTCCTCTAGTGTTTTACTACTAGAGTATCCAATCCCTTTAGTATTGTTGGTCTTAAGGTTGCAAAGCATGGAAACAATTTTATTTTGATCAGCATTGATGTTACAGTACTCTTTGAGAACTAGAGAGTGCTCAAGGGGTTTGAACATATAGCAAAAACCTTCTCAAGGTCTTTGGTTTTGATAAAATCTTTTTGTTCAAGACCTTCAGAGTGATTTGCTTGCTTACTTAAATTCTCATAGTCTGCTTTAAGCCTTTCATACTTCTGCTGACTGTTAGAGAGTTTAAGTAAGGTCTTATAAAGATGCTTGATCAATTTAGCTTTGGAAAGACGAGAATATACCTGATTTATTGTTCTCTGAATACTTTCTTTTCTCTCAGATTCTGACTTTTCATCATAACCTGAGACTTCAGAGTCTGAGCCATCTTCAGAACTTGATCCTTCAGCTCTTGGAGCTCTTTCAGACTCATCTTTAGAGAAGTTGTCTAGTACATCCCATGTTGTCATTCCTTTAGCCAGTCTTCCTCCATTCTCCTTGAAGTTGTACCATCTTTGAATTTTTCTTGAAAACTTTTCAAGATACTCTTCATCAGGTTCTTCAACAAGATTTTCATGCTCCACTGCTTGCTTTCCCTTCCTTGCTGCTTCTGCTTCTTCAACTTTCAACTCTTGTATATCCTTCAGAGCCAATTCATGGGCTCTGAGTAAATCAATCAATGATTCAGGACTCATTGAATTGATGTCTTCAGTTTCCTCTATAGTATGTGGAATTTCATTCCAATCCAGAGGCAAACTTCTCAGCAACTTGCTTACAAGTTCTTTGTTGCTGAGTTTGTTGTTGTGCTCTTCAAGCTTGCTTGTGATAGCTTGAAACCTTATGTTCATTTTCTCAATGCTCTCATTTTCCTCCATCCTAAACTCCTCATATTGATCTAACAAGCCATTTACTGTTGCCCACTAAATGCTTTCATTATCATCACTAATGAGGCAAAAAGTAGTAGCTGTAGAAACAATACTAGAAGTTTGATTAGCCCCTGATGTGAAAGGATTTTGATTGTTGCTCAGATCTTTATTTAAGCTCAGTTCATCTTCAAATTTCTTGCTAAGATCAGCAACTTGTTGATATAGCTTCTGCTTCCACTCATCCATGTTTTGAGCCATGGAGGTTTTCTCCTTTGGATCTTGACTGTCTCACGGTTAAGTGATTTACCAACAGAACCGGAGCTCTGATACCAATTGAAGGTGCGTGGAGAAAACACAAGAAGGGGGGGTTGAATTGTGTTTTGGATATTTAAAAACTTTCCAAGATATTTAAACCTTTTCAAAGTCTTTAAAGCACAGCGGATTATTCACACAATTAACTTAAGGCATTATGAATGATGAAGGAGTAAATGAGAGAGTGAGAGAGAGAAGAACACACAACAATTTATACTGGTTCCCCTCAAAAATTGAGAGTACTCCAGTCCCCTTGTTTCCAAGAGAGTTCCACTATAATCACAAGGATTACAATAGTTGCTCAAGCACACAAGCTCAAGACTTCCTGCTCTTAGTCACACAAGACATAGAGACTTCCTTGCTCTGATCACACAAGATCAAAGACTTCCTTACTCAAGCACACAAGCTTGAGACTTCCTGCTCTAAGTCACACAAGACAGAGAGACTTCCTTGCTCTGATCACACAAGATCAGAGGTTTCCTTGCTCAAGCACTCAGGCTCAAGACTTCATTGCTCTAATCACTAAGATTGAGACTTACGTGCTTCTACACTAAGCAGAAGACTTTCTTGCTCCTACACTAAGCAGAAGACTTACTACTAACTTATGAGCTTAAAACTTATTACAAACATAATAACTTCAGAGGCTCTAAGCTAGTTTCTATGCTCACTTCATTTGAGAGATATTATCTATTACAATGCAAATTCTCACTTTCTTCTGAGATATTTTATCTAATGAAGAGCGCTAGTCATCAATTCTTTCTTTGGCATATTTATATGAGTTGAGAAAGACATTGAGACGTTGGAGAAATTCCCGTTGTAAATTGGACAGCTGTAGACTATGAAGATCCGTTGAGTAAAGCCACGTCTTCCTTTGCAGAGAAGCTTCACCTTTGCTGTTTGTCCAATAGTACAGTTATAAGGTACAACTAGCTCCTAGAGAGAGGGATCACATCCTTTGTGACCGTTGCAATTTAGTTGACATTAGAACAAGTCATCAGGCTTGATAAGTTGTAGTTGATGTAGCCCTCTGATGACTGGGAATTCCTTTGCTTTTGATGAACCTTTGATAACTTGGAGTCTGATTGGTCTTTGAATGGTTGGCCTCTGATAGTCCTTCGCAATTCAGCTTCTGAACGCCTTCATCCTCTGAATGACTCATGACTAGCAGACAGCCTCTGAACTCTTGTAGGCCTCTGAACATCCTTGAGCTTCTAAACTCCTCTGAGTTCCTGAACAGCTTCAGACGTTCTGATCTACTTTGAGCTTCTGAACTTTGTATAGCTTTTGACCACGTTGTAGCATCTGAACTCTTTCAGAGTCTAATTATTCAGACTTCCATTGGTTTCATCAGAGTTTAAATTAAGTGTGCTCTTGATTAAACGTTGAATTCTCCTGCACTTAATTTAAACATTAGTACCATCAATTGTCCATTTAATACTTTGTTATCATCAAAACCTAAGGGTGTGTATTAATAGATAGTTTGTTCCAACAATCTATTCAACACCAACACATAAGTTGCAGTAGCTACAACTTCAGCCCATAATTCTTTTGGTAGGTTTTTGCCTCTTAACATGCTCCTTACCATATTTATAGTGGTCCTGTTCTTTCTCTCTGCGGTACCATTTTGTTGTGGTGTATAGGGTCGCACTACTTCATGAATGATTCCTTCTCTTTCACATAAGGCTTTAAATTCATTTTACACATACTCTCCACCCCCATCAGTTCCCAATGTCTTTAGCTTGTGACCACTTTGTCTCTCAGCCATTGACTTGAATCTAGTGAACACATCCATCACCTCACTTTTCTTGCTTATTACATATGTCCACAGCTTCCTACTATGATCATCAATGAATGTAACAAAGTATTTGTTACCTCCAATGGAACTCACTTGCATTGGGCCACAAACATCATAATACACCACTTCAAGCAAATTCTTTGTTCTAATCACTACATTCTTGCTGAAACTGTTTCTATGTTGTTTGGCATGGACACATTCTTCACACACTTCTGTAGGCAATTTGATACAAGGCAAACCAGTCACTAGCCTCTTACTTTTCATTAGATTAAGGTCTCTGAAATTCAAATGACCTAATCTATAGTGCCATAGCCAATCACTCCTACTCTCTGATGTGGCTAAGCACTTGTGCTCCATGATGTCAAGTTCAATTTTGAAAATTCTATTGCTTGACATTTGAACTTTCAAAATTAACTTGTCATTTGAATCACTTATCTTCATTACTCTTCTTTCTATCACAACCCTATAGTCTTTTTCTATCAATTGCTCTATGCTGAGAAAATTACTTTTCATACCTGGGATGTAAAGTACATATGAGATCAAAGCATGTCCTCCATCCTTTCTCTTGATGGAAACATCACCAATGCCTTCAGCTGCAAGTGTGCTATAATCTACAAACTTGACTTTGTTCTTTGTAGTTGGATTGATTTTCACAAACCAATCTTTTCTACCAGTCATGTGAGTGGAACACCCTGTGTCTAGATACCAATGATCACTATCTACTTCATTCTCTTCCTTCAAAGTCACCATTAGAAGCACTTCATTGTCTTCTTGTTTAACTAGTTTGGCATCTTCACTTTGTTACTCCTTCTTGCCAGAGTTACACTCATCAGCAAAATGTCCATACCTTTGACAATTGTAACATTTAATGTTACTCTTATTAAACCCTTTGTATCCACCTCTACCACCTCTGCCTCTATTGTTATATCCACCTCTAGAATTTCCATGATTGTTATTGAATTTGAGCTCTCAGCTTGAGAATCCTTTGCACCATTGTTGTAACTTCCTCTTCCTCTGTTACAATTCCCTCTTCCTCTACCTCTCTTCCTCTATTTGATTGGGCTTGTAGTGCAACTTCTGAGTTTCCCTTCACAGCAGCTCTCTCATTCATTCTTTGCTCATTTGATTCTAAACAACCAAGCAATTCTTCTTTGGAAATTTCACTTATCCTCTTGGATGTCTCAATAGCAGCCACTACATGATCAAATCTTGGTGTCAAAGATCTCAAAATGTTTGAAACCACAAATTTAGCCTTTATCACTTCACCACAGTTCTTGATTTGATTCACCAGTTTGATGACTTTTGTGAAATAATCACTAACTGTTTCACTTTCCTCCATTTGAATCAAATCAAATTGTCTTTTGTAAGTTTGAAGCTTTACCTCTTTCACTTGCTCAGCACCACCAAAGGATTGAGCCAAGATATCTCATGCTTCCTTTGAACTTTCACAATCACCAACTTTCTTAAAGTTATCAGGATCTACACATTGGTGTATGATGAAAAAAGCTTTGTAATCCCTCTTCTTTAATTCTTTGTTTGATTCTTTGTCTTCATCAGTAGCACGAGCACCAAGGTTACGAGCACGAACTTACGACAAATCACTAATACACAAGCTTTACAATCACTAATACACATACACTTTGTATTTATAGAATTGCTTGACACTTAAGCAATTACACACACAAGTAGCTAGTAACTAACTAACTATAAAACGAACAAACATTGTTGTTACTTGACAGCTAAGTAACAACTAACTCTAACTGCCAACTGTCAAAGACAGTTTTGAAGAACATGTGGTTCTCGCTCAGCCATAGATGGCTCGCTGAGCCAGGGAACCCAGATTTTGAGTTTTCTCAAAATCTATCTTGCTTGTAAACTAAGTAACACTAAAGCTAGTATGAATTACTCTCTCAACAAAAATTAGGGGTTAATTTTTTTTGGTTTGTTTGATATTTTTAAAATATTTGTTAGGAATTCTACTGATATTAGAACCTATAGATAAATTAATAAAGATTAAATAGTTACATTATTTAACTACTGGTATGTAAGGTTTAACAAGTCTCTCAAGTGGTGTATGGTGTACAAGGAGTGAATAACATTATAACGAATACACATTTTACAAAATTCATTTTTGGATTGAAAATTTATATTATATAGATTTTCGATAAAAAATTTAAAAGAAATTGAATAAAATCATTTGATATGTTATTGAGACCTATCAAGATTAACGATTTATGAATTTTTCTCAAATACTGTTCATTTTGATGGGTCTCGGTAACATATCAAATGAGAGGGTATTGCATGTTAGACATTGCCAATATTTAAGGTTTTATCGATGACATGTCATAAAAAAATTTAGTTGGACCATAACCTTTTATAAAAAAAGTACGAATTAAAATTGAAATAGAAAATTTAGAGTGACAAAAATTCGAAGAAGATTATTAGAATGACTAAAAATAAAAGTTGGTGTAGGTATAGGTCAAAAATATATTTAACCTTAAAAATAATAATAATAATAAAAATATGATAGTTTTTGCTATTAAGCCTTTGGTTCTCAAGGGAAGGGGTCTCGGTAATCCAGAGTTTGGTCTTGTGGTAAATAAAATTTGGCCAACAATTTGTTTTTAAAAAAAGGAGGAGTAGCAAAGGACTACTACCTCAAACAAATATATAATGATCAAACCGAGAGATCTACAAAAAATAGGAGGGGGACTAGGCCAAGACCTCCCTAACTATGTACAACCCTAAAGAAGGGTTTCCCAAGTCTATTTGCCTCAACATGATCTCTAATAGTTTGGGGAACCTCATACCATAGAGTAAAATTATCAAGAGTAAGACCTAAGTTTGCTAGACCATCTGCACAAAAATTACCTTCTCTAAAAACATGGGAGACAGAGTAGCAAGGATGCAATTATGCCGTCTATTAATTAAGAACCAAGGAACTAGCTGAGGGGATTTGAAAGTCATTACTACCAAAGTAGAATCTGTTTCCAACCAGAGATTTCTCCAATTTTTTGAAGCTGCAATTTCTATAGCATTCATAGCACCATATAATTCAGCGATAAGGGCTGAAGACAAACCAATGTTTTTAGCAAAACCACACAAAAATTCACCATTGCTGTTTCTAAAAATCCCACCACAAGCCGAAGATGAAGTTGTTGAGGCACCATCAGTATTACATTTCACCCAATGAGCCAAAGGTGGTTGCCAAATGACATCCTTCAGAAGTGTAGGTTTAGGAGGATGAGAAATGACATTGAAACTCTGCAAAGTAATGAAATCTCTAATGGAATGAGTAGATAACTTGCTAATGAAGTTACCAGTTGTGACTACATTAACAGATATCCAAGTAACAAAAGATCTCCAATTTGGCACCAAATTTTTAAATCTGGCATTGTTTCTAGCTATCC
Source organism: Trifolium subterraneum (assembly GCA_951799995.1). Lineage (NCBI taxonomy): Eukaryota > Viridiplantae > Streptophyta > Magnoliopsida > Fabales > Fabaceae > Trifolium > Trifolium subterraneum. The sequence continues at coordinate 471,592 of OX637466.1, forward strand.
ATATGGCATTGAAGATATTAGTAATTGCAGCATTAATAACTAGCATTGAGGGGACCAATTTCTATCAGCAAGATTCCATAAATTTGGCCAACAATTATTCCAACCAAACATCGAATAAAATGTAATAGTTTGATTCATATCTTGAGAGGTCAATTTTAAATGATGTGAAATTAATTTCGGACTCAATAGAAGTCATATTTGATTTTCTTTTTTTTTTTTTTACAACAAAATTTAGGATGAAGATGATGCCCCAGTTCAAGATAGGGAAGATATTAAGGCTTAAAGATCACTTATAAAGGTAACATTTACCTCCTTCCAAAGATAATAGCGGGGCTCAAATCCGAAATCTCTCGAATTCAAGACGCGTCTATTTACCACTCAACCAAGTATTTGAAGTTCATATATATTTGATTGGTTTGAACTCAAAAACTTGTGAACTATAAAGCCAAAACTATAGTATGTACTGCAGTATGGACTGGGATTCCCTAGTGTAATAAAGCATACAATTTTACATCTCATCCATTAATTATAGATCAAATGGTTTAAATTAATTTAATTATAAAATAACCGTAAACAATCATGGCTTCATATATATTAGATTAGCAGGTCCTTATCTATTACAATCTCATCTCATATTGTAACAATAGAAAATTAAAATAAATTGCAGTGCCTGGTTTGTATATAGAAAAATATTTGAGTGGTCACATTCATTCGTACAAATCATTTGATCGCACACATAAAAATACATTTATTGTAGTTTTAGCCATTTGTTTTCACCATTTTACATATTTGATCCCCTATTTTAAATTTTGACATTTATAAATTATGATCCCTCCATCTTATTTTTGGAATGAAAAATTGATGATGTGTTATATTTTAATAATCTAGGGTTTAGTTTAATGATAAAAAAATCAATGTTTTTTTTTTTGAACACGCTAAAATGAAATATATATTAAGAACCGTCTCCTCGGCAAAAGATGTACCGAGGTAGACTCTAAAAGATTACAACGGTTTACATAAAATCAATGAGAAGAAACCATATACAAGTCATACAAGGCCCAAACAGAGCAATGATTAGACCACCAACTATGGTAGTTTGAAGCTAAAGAAGTGTTCTTTGTCTTCAACCACCTAAAAGAAATAAGCCTGATCTTATCCAACAGATGATGAGAACTGCATGCCGAGCCTCTGAACAGTCTATGATTTCTTTCCGTCCAAATAACCCACACACAACAAAGCCAAATGAGTTGTAGTAAGGAGCGGCGCGACCGAGATCCACCTGCTGAAGAGGTAAACTGAACAAAGTTACCACGTATAGAAGTAGAATCCACCAAAGTGATGCCGATCCACGAACACGCTGATGCCCAAAGAGAACCAACTGCAGGAAATGAATAAGTGATGAGCCGACTCAACCGCTCCACAATCAGAGACGCAAAAGTGATCTGTAGGAGGTCAAATGCCTCGGGTGACTAGGTTTGCTTTTGTGGGTATCCTGTCACGCAGTAAGCGCCACGCTAAGATGGAGACCTTCAAGGGAACCTGAGAATGCCAAATAAGCTTTTCCACATCGTCCATAGAAGCCGGATCATGAGAAGTCAAGAGCTGATAAAAAAATCAATGTCGATAAAAATTGTAAGAAAATTCCTTTAAAAACTTCATTTAAGTAATGATATACCTTTAAAAATTGTAAGAAAATTCCTTTAAAAACTTCATGTAAAAATCAATGTATTTTCAAAAATTTGTATTTCAAAAATGATTTTTGTGAAAATCTATTTGAAATAGTTTCAAAATTAAGTGATTTTTTGAAATTTTGATATCCAAATTTTTTTCAATAAAATGATGATATACCTAAAATAATATTTTAAGAATAACTATTCAAACAAAATTTTCATTTGAAGCTTTTATAAAAAAATTCTTTATAAATTTTTTTTATACAAAATTTTCTAACCCTACAAAATATATTTTTAAAAAAATCTCAAAGTTTGGCTCAAAACTGAACCGAACCGCACAGCGAGCACCCCTATCCCAAACAAATAGGCCCTATATCTTAGAGGACTACTATATATAGCTAAAGGAGTTGTCGTGAATTTTCAGGAAATTAATTTCCACCGTATTCTTTTTCACTTACTGAGAAAAATGGCTAGTTGTAGGGAAAAAGTTATTTCTATATTTTTTTCAATTTTTGTTATGTGTTGTGTATCCAAATAGACTGACCAAAATTATTGTGTCCATCCAAGAGTTCCACTAGAATATAGCTAAGTCTGGTGAATTCTTTTCCGTGTGTACTTTATGAATTTTTTTATTTTATTTTTGGCCAAACATGAATGCTTTTATTCTTCTTGTTTTTTTTTGGTATAGAATGCTTTTATTCTTCTAATCAACGCAAAATATTTTTTTTTTTACTAAACGCACAATTAATATTATAACCAATAATTGGACACGGTTTGTACGCGGGGATGATTACTATAATCCCAAATAACTCTTTTTTTTTATTTAAAGATTTATTAATTGTTAATTTAAAGATTTTTTAATTGTAGGGGTCATTTTAGCAGGGGTCATTTTATGGACAATCTAATTTAAAAATACAATTCATTTTTCTCAATAATATAAATGAGGTGTAATTCGATTGCTTTGAATTGATTTTTGGTGAAATCATTGAACTATCGATTGGTTCGGTTTAGTTTAATTTTTGGTATTTTTTAAAAATGAAACCGAACCAAACTTATCTGTTTAGTTCGAATACTTTGATCGTTTCTAACTTTCTATCGCTTTTTTCTTCAATTTATTCCCTGTTATTGTTTTTTATCTAATATATTTCATGCTATACTTTTTTCAATCACACATAACACTTGTTGTAATCAATTATCACCCTATATTATACAGAGAAGAAAAAACAATGCTTTTCAAAGACATGTTTCAATTCAAACCTGCGTTGCCTTGGTGCGGGTACGGTATTGGGTACCGCTACGGGATACGGCATTTTTAGAAAAACTAATACATGTGTATGGACATAAATTATGGTACGAATGTGTACCCGGTACTGGTACGGGTATGTACCCGGTACCGGTACCGGTACTTTTCTTCAAACGGAGTACCCGTGCATCATAGATTCAAACAAAGTTGACAAAATACCAATGACCCAAATAGTGTTATAGTTTTTTTAAATGTTTTTTATTACTGAAGATTATATTTTTCAATTTGATAGTTAAATATTTTTCATAGTGAAATAAGTTACACTATATTTTAAGAAAATAAGAAAACTGATTAATTTTTATAAAAAAATATATATGATGATTCATCTGTTACTCGTTTAATATAAAAGAAATAGATAATAAAAAAATATATAAAAGAAATAGAAAATTATTCTGGTAACCCACTGCCCAACACAAAAATTAGTCGGTTTATCCGACTAAAATAGGTGGTCATTTTTTATAGTGAAAATAGGTTACTCTATTTGTTTTTTGAAAAATACAATGATTGAGTTATTTTTATAAAAAAAATATGATGATTGGTCTTAACCTGCAAATTTTAAAAAAAATACTTTGGGTAACCCACTATCGAAACCTGAAAAATAGTGGATTTGTTGAATCCGATCCATGTTGTAACATGTGGTTATTTTATTGAATCAAATCCGGAGTACTTTATGTGGTCAGGTTTTGCTTTTGGCCAAAATCCAACCCAATCCGACTCACGTACACCATTACAAAATACAACCATGCATATATAAAATTAAGTACATAAGTTCAAAATCAAATAACAAATTTCAACTAAATTAAAATTTTAATTCTTTTCCCACTAATTGAATCGCCAACGCACCTTCCTAAATTGAAATTGTTGGGTATTTGTATGTTGGCTACAATTTTGCAAAAACAAACTCTACTAAATGCTGGACAAGATGTTGTAGCATACGGAGTACATCGTTACTGCTACTGATATGCGCAGAATTTTTATATCAAATCTTTGAAAGATTTGTTTCAGAATAAAAGAATATGCACGTTTTAAATTACCAAGCTGCGCCTTGCTCTCTAAAGGCGGTTTAGATTATTTAGTTCAATAATATAATTGAATCTTTGAAGAAAATATATTTGAAGTAAATCTTTTTGAAGACAATCTGTGAAGAATATTTGAAGTAAATCTTTGTGCTGATCATCTCAATGGTCAGACTTATTCTGAAGCCTTTTCTTGCGCATCAAGTACATGCTATCTCAAGGCTATATATATGAGGTCTAAATCATTGTTTCAAAGTATCTAAAGCCGTGTTTACATAAAGTGTGAGTCTTAGGGTTTTAGAGTTTCTCTTGTTTATTGTGAGCCTTTCTTGTGTCAAGTTGATGCAAGCTTAGGACTGGTTATTTGAGTTGTATTTGTGTGTCTTCTCCTAAGATTTTAAGTAGGGAGATTAGGATTGTGTGAACTTACTCATAAGCTTTGAAGCACGGTGGTGAGCATCTTCAACGGATTCAATAAAAGCTCCATTGTCAGTTAAGCTATCCTTGAGATGCATTACCCTCTCAAGGAATTGCAGCTCAACATTAGTCAATCTCCAGGAAGCTGACCTAAGTTCTTCAGCAAAGTCAGAGAAATCGTCCGCTTGATCAATCAAAGCATCTATGTCATGGCGAAGCAAGCCTTTCAAAGCCTTAATGATTTTGGCTACTGGAGACTCAAGGACGGAAGTTGGGGAATTCATAGTTGATTTGAAGCAAAGAGTACGAAAGAGTTTGTGTGATGGATACAGTTCAACAATCCCTATTTATAACATTCACTGATAGCGGGAAAAACACATCATCGGATACAAGTAAATTCGAAAAATTTGCCACGAATAGCAGCAGTTATCAGCGGAAATTTCGCCCATTTTCACCACTTCGCCTCCACTGAGCCTCGTGCTTGAGGGGTTGTGGACCGGGTGTAAATATAAGGGTGTATTTAGCAAAGTCCAAACATTATTTGATGATCCAGACAACGGCCCAGTAGCAACGGCCCAACGCATACATAACATTTAGCCCAACTTCAATTGAAGGCGTGACATAGAGGGCGAGATACCCATCCCTTAAAGGGCGAGGTACTACGAAACGGGCGAGATACCCACGATCCCATGATCTATTATTGTAACCACTATTCTCCCATGATTCACCCCATTTATCTTCTTCTTCCTTACGACTAGGACAACAATGTATATAAAACTGTAATATTTAAGCCACATTCCCCATAATCACCTTGCAAATAGACACGTGATCAAATGTATAGGGGGAACGTGGGAAGACCAACGAAGAAAAAGGGCGGGAAAGATCCCTCCCCTGTGTAAACTATAAATACTTGTAACATCGATGAAAAAGAGGACGAACGAAATACCAAGCAAGAGAAAGGACTTGTGATAATATATTGATTATTGAAGGTCCAATTTAATTACTTTACACACCCCCTTAAGTGTTCACCAGAACAACACCCAACAACAATGTATCATCCGCAAACTATAGATGAGAAATAATTGTCTGATTTGCGTCATCGAGTTATCCAGTGATTACTTAAGGTCTTGTTTACTTAATCATTGTTTTAGGAGTAGGGATGTCAATTGCATCCGTCAGAGCGGATCACCGCGGGGATTGCCCCGTTTGGAGATTCGAAAATGGGGATTTTTTCCCCGTGGGGACAGGGATGGAGGCAAAACTCCCCCCGGAGGCAGTTCGGAGCGGGGATCGGGGATTAAGCATCCGTCCCCGTGGATTCCCGGAATCCGTATATATATATACTTAAATATATATTTTTACTACTATTATTATTCTGGGTTTATTTATATTTGACAATTCTTGATTTCTATTTTGCTATGAATTATGAGATATTTTGGTTATGAATTTTTGTATGATTATGCATATGTTGTAATGCATTGTTTTTTGGTTATGAAATGCATTATGTGTTGTTTTGATCATTAAAAAAGAAAGATGCAAAATATTTATTTTTTTTTTAATAAAAAGGAAAAAATAACGTCATAATTTTATCCGTAAAATATAGAAATTTTCTAATATTCGATCTCCGTGGATCCCCGTGAATACCGTGGGAATCCGTGGAGATGGGGATGGGGATGGAAGCAAATATTCCCCCGTGGGAACGGAGATGGAGGCAAAAATTCTCCCGCAGACATTTCGGGGCGGGGAACGGAGATATATCCTCGCACATTCCCCGCCCCGTTGACATCACTATTTAGGAGCACCGTTTAGCATTTAAAAAAAAAAAACCTATGTTTTCAAACTCAACCACATCCTACCACATCATCACCCAAACTAAACATTCTTGCCACTGAAACATGTACCACTAACCTAAACAACCTTCTAAACCTATCCCACAACCACCTCCCAAATCTCAACTCTTAAACTAGTATTTGTGGTTGAGTATAATTCTCAAAATTCTAATACAACCTTCTAAACCTATCCCACAATCACCCCTTTCAAACTCCTCATTCAGACATCGGACATTCCTTCACTAAGTAGAGTCTTTATTAAACCCACTTTAGTTGATCTAGTGATGTTGGCTTAAGATTTCGAAGCGTGCTCCTCTCAAGTGTCCTGAAAACACATTAATATTTATCTAATTGAAGTATTTTATTTATTAAAGTAGTTGCATTATTTTGCATTGAAAATAAAATAAACAAAGGTACAAGACTACTTTAATCATAATAACATTATTTTGCATTGAAAATATATAAATATTTTTTTTAACATGAGACAGAAAGTATTATTTGATTCTCTCTCAATCAGCTCATAAATGATTTAAAAAATCACTTAGAAAAATAAAAGACATTAAATAAAGCCAAGTTAGTCAATAATAGCCACATGATTTGTAACCTTAGCAGCATACAAACTTTTCTTTAAATACCTTATATTGCATTGGAATTCCATATTCATTTCTACAAACAAATATTTCACTTGTAAATTAAAGAGATGAAATTCTTATATTGTTTTGGGAATAAGTTCCAACACATTTGTAGCATATCATGCCAAAAACTTGCTTGTCTTACAAAATCAATTTTTTTCTTAGCAGCATGTTTTTATCGCTTTATCCTCTTAAGAGCAAATCCATTATGGTTTCAAATTGTATATTTCATTTCTATTTCCATTTTTGGGTTTGGATTTCTCAAAGCTCTAAACACTTTAGATCATAAAACTCCTCCTAAAAACTTAGACTTATTCTTCACATCCATTTCAGCCACCACAGTTTCAAGTATGTCCACAGTTGAAATGGAAACTTTTTCTAATCCTCAACTAATCATCATTACCATCTTAATGTTCATAGGTAGTGAAATCTTCACATCAATGGTAGGACTTCATTTCATTAGATCAAGGCTCAAAACCGATCTCGATAAAATCGCTTCTTCTCATGCGCGTCTTGCTTCTCTAAACCCTTTCATTGTTGATCAAATTCATCTTGAAATTCAAATGGTCACAAATGAGGTACACAATAAATCACATGAATCCTTACATAGTATATCACATGAGTCTTTGCACAATAAATCACACCAATCTTTGCACAATATTTCACATGAATCATTGAGTACTACAAATGAAAATTTAAGGTACTTGTCTATGAAATATTTGGGTTATGTAGTTCTTGGATACATTGTAATTTTACATATTACCGGTGTATTCGGGGTTTCACTTTACCTTCAAATGATTCCTAGTGCTAAACAAGTACTAAAAAACAAGGGTCTAAACATGACAACATTCTCTATTTTTACAATAGTTTCAACTTTTGCAAATTGTGGTTTTGTTCCAACAAACGAAAACATGGTTATTTTTAGAAAGAATTCAGGTCTTCTACTTATTCTGATTCCACAAGTACTTCTTGGGAACACAATTTACCCTCCATGCTTGAGATTTTGTATATGGGTATTGGGAAAATTTTACAAGAAGAAAGAGTGTGAGTATCTTTTGAAGAATGCAGAGGAAGTTGGGTACAAACATTTGTTACAGGGGAGACACTCTGTTTTTCTTGTGGCTACTGTTTTTGGGTTGATTGTGGTACAAGTTACATTGTTTTGTGTAATGGATTGGGATTCAGAAGGTTTGAAGGGTATGAATAATTATCAGAAATTGATTGGTGTGTTGTTTCAAAGTGTGAATTCAAGACATACTGGAGAAAGTATTTTGGATATCTCAATTCTATCACAAGCCATGTTGGTATTGTTTGTCCTCATGATGTTAGTTTCTCTCTAACTTTACCTGCATCAATTATTAATTGTTATTATTAGAGTAATCATATTCATAAATCTATTTTTTTCTACAAACACATTGTTAATCGCAATAAGAGTTGACTTATCTCATCCCTACAAAATTGACTTAAATTCGTATTCATATCATCTTACATTTGATATAAAATTCTTAACAATATGAAATAAACTTTCAAAATATATACCCAAATATTTCACAAACATAACTAATATAATGTACATGCATGCATACCACTGCTATATTTCACAAATATAACTAATATACATACATATCTGATATAAATTATCGAAAAAAATCATAAATGAATTGGTTCAAGTAATAAGAATTTTAGTCTCATTAACTATATGTTTAGAGAAACCTCTAAACACATCGATTAATATACGATATCTAACATATATATACATATCGAGTAAGTTTGGTTGGGATAGAAGAACGCACATCGTGTGTCCCACAATTTTTTTTGACAGAAATTGGTTATTATTAACGGACCTAAAAAACATTATTGAACAAAATATATAACCAAATATTTCAAAAACAAAACTAAGATATCATTACATACATATCACATATGTATAAAAGTATGTATGCAGTAGTAGTAATACATATCAACAACACTTATAAATGAGGATGTTTAGAGTGCACTAAAAACCACAAAGGTGTTAGATAGGTATTGAGGACATAAGTAAAACCATTTATTAAGGTTACCATTGTTAGATTAAAAAAAAATATTAAAATTCAATAATATAGATATTAATATTTTGAGATTTTATAGAAAAATATAATTTATTTTAATATTTTATTGCAATAAAATTCACTTTAATTTATTTGTACATTATGTTCACCTTTTAACAAATTCATTTTTCATTTATGTGTCATATGTAAATTGACATTTTTCTATTCAATTATTGAATTTGTAGAGACACTTTAATAAAATCAACTCAATTAAATATCGAGTCAAACTTTCTCGTGAATATAACTCAGTTGGTAATTATGGCATATTATATATGTAAAATTGAAATTTGAATCACAAACACTTTATTTATTAATCCTTAATATAAAATGTTACTGTCCACTGAACTATTTTAAAAAAAAATATTACATCAAATAAATCTATCATCAAATTTTTTATAGCAATATATTCAATTTTCAATGTTATATAATTGACTGGTGGTGGTGGTGAAGTTTTTGAGATTTGAGAAAAGTGAGGAAGGCTAAGAGAGACGGTGGAAGTCTCTGGAGAAACGTTGGATTACTTCTTTTTTTAATTAATTTATTATTTAAATTCAATTTTTATCTTCTTGATTTAATTAAACTAAATGTAATTAAGTCTCATTAGTAACAATTAGTATTCATATATGTAAATACTTAATTTATTGATAGTATTAGAAACAACAAAATTTAGTCCACAAATTCTAGCTCAAATAGTAGAAATACTTAAATTATTAGTGTCGGACATCATGACCAGAGTTCGATTTCTGATCACTCCACTTTGTGTGTGTAAGCTTCCAATGACTTTATCATTTTGTCTACCAACCAAAAATAAAAGAAACAACAAAATTTATTTACTTTATTTTTATGTCTTAGACGCATAGATAAATATCAATTAAAACTCAAACATAATTGTCTTCGTAAATATGTCTAACTTGATAGGAATATTGTATTTACTTGCCTATTTTATAGTTGAAATAATTTATTAATTGATCAAGTTGTTGTAAAAATTAATATAATTTTTTTTGTATATTAATATGATTAATTTTTATCATAAAAAAAATATGTTCAATTTTTAATGTTGTATAATTGACTTATGCGTAATTACCCCGTGCATTTGCACGGGTCACACACTACTAGTGTATGCAGTGCAAAAAGCATACAGTTGAATGTAGTACTGCATCCTGACCGTCTGATTTCCATTCAACGGATCAGATCTAAAGTAGTTGTTTTTTACTGCATTTAATCAGATCCGGTGGATGGTGATCGGACGGTCAGAATATAGTACAGCGTGTAACTTCGTGCTTTTTGGACAGCACCAAATCCAAATCCCATACGGATGTACCTCCCACAAATTAACTTGAAAGAAATTATATGAACAAGCCTGCTGCATGCTTCCTTTTAAAAAAATATTATCTGACTTCTATTATCTGTTGTCACTCTCTTAATCATTTCCATTTTTCAATTACAATTACAATAATTTTACATAATTTGACTATTCTAACAAAGGTAATAATTGCTACTTTAATATGCTATAATTCCTATGAATATTCTAACCAAGTTAATAAATTTGTTCAAGAAGTAGCAGAAATAATCCAACAAATTACAAAGTGCCACAAGAATAATGACAATAAGCCAATAAGGGGAAAAAATTTCCCAAAAAAAAAACAAGTGGAGAATTTTTCCCAACAAAAGGTTCCGGATGGCTCAATGAACTATTATTCCCGAATGAAAGATGACACAAAATATGGTATATATACATTTAATTATAACCAATTCAAATAGAAAAAGTCTATATCTCCGGTAAGCTTAACTCAATTGATAGAGATATGAACAGACCGAAGTTCGAATCCTGATTATGTTACTTATTCACTTTAAAGGTGAAATTTCTAGTTATATATTAGTTCTTGACAAATGCATGTTTGAATTTCAAAATAATTACTGTGACAAACCGTAATTATGTCAAACTCACCACAAATTAATCGAAAAATGCATTAAGACACGAGCAGTATAAAATTATTTTGGCGAGTAACTACTAACAATTTGTAAACATGAATAGGTACCTTCCTCCTTACACTTCATTCCTCCCATTAAAAGATGATTGCAAGAATTCAGAAAGCAGTAAAAGGATGAAAAATGGAAGAGGAAAAGTCACAGAGAATTTGATATTATCTCAACTCTCATATTTAGTGATATTCATAATAATAGTGTGCATAACTGAGAGGAAAAATTTGAAGGAAGATCCTCTCAATTTCAATGTTCTCAATATTGTTGTTGAAGTTATCAGGTTAGATTCCTATATTAATTCCAACATAATTTTTCTTCTACTTCCAATAACTACATGAACATGTTATTGACAAAAATAATAATATTAGAGTGAGTTATAGATAACGTACTCACTCCAATTTAATAATGTTGGAGTATTTTATTGAGATTATTATCATTTTACTTGTTGGACTACAAATCAAAAGACATTACGTGGCATAACAGATGCATCTTACTTGGTCACACACCACGAACATGATGATAAGGTGTATAACATTTCTATAACTACTAATCCATTATTTTCTCCGGTCCTTTTTATAAAAGACAATTAACTTTTTAGATACATTTGATAATTAATGTACTTGGGTTATAATATAGACCAAAAACATCAATTTTATAATGAATCTAAAAAGTGGATTGTCTATTATAAAAAAACCGTATTACTTATATAATTGATTTTCTCTCTCATAAGTTGTATAAAAAAATTCAGAAGATATTCTCTAGTAAACAAAATCTACTTAAAAAAATTAAGTTATATTGCACTTTTGACCCCATGACTTTTGAAAACTTGCAATTATGGCTTTTTAACTTTCAAAATAGCACATTTGGCCATAACTTTTACAAACTTACGATTTTGACCCTCTAACTTTAGCCCATTTTGCAAAAGAATGGTCTCCGACTAATTTTGACAAAGTCAATGCACATGTGGCAAGTGACTCACATGTCACGTCAGCACATCTTGTTACATGGACAATGACTTATATGCCATGTCAGCATGACTTCCAGATATGCTGACGTGACATGTGAATCATTATTCACGTGTCAAGACAAGCTGACATTACATGTGAGTCACTTGCCACATGCGTGTTGACTTTGTAAGGGGCTCAAAATCACAAGTTTTTGAAAGTTAAAAGGCCAAAATTGTTATTTTAAAAGTTAAGAGGTTAGAATTGCAAATTTGTAAAAGTTATGACCAAAAATACAATTTAGCCAAAAAAAATTATTAGTATAAATTTAGTAAATTATATACAAGATATCATGTTCAACTGTCCATAACAATTGACATGGAATCTTTTTTGACCAAAATTAGAAGGAAGAAAAGGAGGTGGAATCCATATTATTCATAATAGTCTATTTGGATTTTTAAAATAAGCTTATGAAAATAATTTATGTAGATAAATGTATTTTTGTATCATTGCATAAGTTTTTACTGACAAAAATTATATCATTATAAGTTATTTTTTCATAAATTATCTTAAAAAGCTTATAATAATATATAAAAGTTTATTAATTTCCATAAGCTGTTTCACATAAGTTAAAAAATAAGTCAATTCAAAAGAATCAATTATCAAAATAAAATGAAAGTTTGATAAAAGTGATCAATAATTATATTTTAAGAGGACGACCTAATAATTGTATAAATCTCATTTCATATTTAATTTTATTTTGAATTAAACACAAATAATTTCAACACAAATTCATTGATTGTTTATGTGGGCTATGCTCAAATTATTTATTCAGGATAATTGCTTATAGCATATCATTGATTTATTGAGGATAATTATTAACCCATATATACATGTTGGTGTTTTGGGTGCATATGTGAACAGTGCTTATGGGAACGTAGGATTTAGTACAGGATACAGTTGTGAAAGAAAGTTGCATCCAGAAGCAAATTGTGAAAACAAGTGGATTGGATTTGCTGGAAAATGGAGTAATGAGGGTAAAATCATTCTCATACTTGTTATGTTGTTTGGAAGGCTCAAAAAATTCAATATGGATGGAGGCAAGCCATGGAAACTTCTCTGATTAATTAATTCACTATGTACAATATTGTCTCAAGATATATAACCAACGAAAATTATAACTAATTACTATATGAAAGGTTCATTCCAATTTCCATTAATATAAGTGATTCAATTGTATACGATGCAGATAAATCTCTGCAAATTTTCTTAATAAAAGTTGAATAAATAAAAAATAAAATTTAAGCAAAAGGATAAATATATTAAATAAAAAGATTCAGAGACCGAGGTGACATTAAACCTGACCTAGTTACAACTCAAACGAGAATACATCGTGATCAAACAAAACCAGGTCGAACAACCCTAATCAATCTTAACAATACAAACACTCATCACAGGCGCAAACCATCGAACTCGCATACTGGCGCGAAACCAAGTTACAAAAAAATATGAAGAGCGAGAGCATCACCAAGATAAAAAAAAAGGTTCAAAACTTAGCGAATAGATCAACAGCCAACACAGAACCAGATCCACGTGCTAACAACCCCTTGAACAAGCAGCAAACATAAAAGCTCTTTCGAACTAAACAATCAGAAAACAGTCACAGCTGAAGTCGGTACCGAAGTAGAAGCAGTCTTGACGCCTTGAGACCTGCAGATCTCAACAGACCTGGAACATAAGAGAATCAAAAAACGCAAGAACACCAACACATCAGAGAATCAAATAACGACGTGTTTGAACCTGGTGTAGGAAGGCTCGCCGCGCCGGATTGAAGAGAAAGTGGCGCGTAAATTGAATAGTACATATTTAGTTTTAGTATATTTTAGATTGATTTATTATTTTTATATTTTAGTTAGATTTATTATTTTTATATTTTAGCTATTATTTTTATGTTTTTGAAAATCTGACACCCTGCAGACAGATGCTACGCAAGATGCTATAACAATGTTCGTAGCAATAAATCACACAGTAAATAATCCAGTAGTAAATAGCAGAACAGTAAATAACACAGTAGGTTTGTTAACCCAGTTCGGCGTAATCACGACCTACTCTGGGGGATACCAATCCAGGAGGAATCCACTACAATAGTACTGGTTCTAAGTTCTCAGCAAACGCCCCGTTTACAACTTATCACCTAGTCACTACCCGTGCTATACTCTACCTAGGAACTCCTAGATATAAGACCCCGTCTCACTCCTATTAAAACAGAACTCAGAAAGTTACTCACTGTAACAGACACTCAAACAATCAATAACAAACCTACCTCCGTGCTTCAAAGCTTAGGAGTAAGTTCACACAATTCTAATCTCCGTACGTAAAAGCTTAGGAGAGAACACAAATACAACTCAAGTAACCAGTCCTAAACTTGCATCAACTTGACACAAGAAAGGCACACAATAAACAAGCAAAACTCTAAAACCCTAAAACACACACTTTTAGTAAACACGGCTTTAGATTAAAATAAACAAAGTTTAGGTCTTCATATATATAGCCTTGAGATCGCAGGTCCTTGTTGCGCAAGAAAAGACTTCAGAATAAATCTGAACCATTGAGATGATCAGCACAAAGATTTACTTCAAATATTCTTCAAAGATTGTCTTCAAAAAGATTTACTTCAAATATATTTTCTTCAAAGATTTAATTATATTATTGAGATAAATAATATAAATTGCCTTCAGAAACTTAAGGAACAAGACGCAACTTGGTATGTTAAAACGTGCGCAATCTTTTATTCTCAAACAAATCTTTCTAAGATTTTATATAAAAATTCTGCGCAACACAGTAGCAGTAACGCTGTACTTTATATGCTACAGCATCTTGTCCAGCATTTTGGCTAGAGTTAGTTTTTGCAAAATTGTAGCCAACATACAAAAACCCAACAGTTTTAGCTAGATTTATTATATTTTTATTTTTATGTTTTAGCTAAATTTATTATATTTTTATATTCTTGCTAGATTTATTGTATTTTTATGTTTCCTACTATTTAAGGTAAACTATTGTAGCATTAAGAGGCAACCTTTTGAGTTAATAAAATATAGAGAATTTTATCAAATTTGGTGGATTCACTCTACACATTTGTTCAATATTGTCTTAAGATAACCAAGGAAAATTGTAATTATTTACTATATGGAAGGGCCATTCCAATTCCATTAATGTAAACTATTCGAGTGCATATGATGCACATAAATAAATGCAATTTTTTTTAATAAAAGTTGAAAAAATAAAAAATAAAATTTAAGCAAAAGGACAAATATATTAAATAAAAAGATTCAGAGACCAATGTGACATTAAACCTGACCTAGTTACAATTCAAACAAGAATACATCGTGATCAAACAAAACCAGGTCGAACAACCATAATCAATCTTAACAATACAAACACTCATCACAGGCGCAAACCATCGAACTCACATACTGACGCGAAACCAAGTTACAAAAAAATATGAAGAGCGAGAGCATCACCAAGATAAAAAAAAAAGGTTCAAAACTTAGCGAATAGATCAACAGCCAACACAGAACCAGATCCACGTGCTAACAACCCCTTGAACAAGCAGCAAACATAAAAGCTCTTTCGAACTAAACAATCAGAGAACAGTCACAGCTGAAGTCGGTACCGGAGTAGAAGCAGTCTTGACGCCTTGAGAACCGCAGATCTCAACATACCTAGAACATCATAGAACAAAAAAACGCAAGAACACCAACACAACCAGTTTCACAAAAACCATTCAACAATACTCATGATCTTAAGGTAGGGTTTTAAAATTGTTTGTAAAACTTGTAAAGATAAAAAGTGCAATAAAGGATGATTGAAGTTATCAGAGAAACGGAGTTGTCGGGATTAGATTTCATCAATTCAATCATATGTATTTCCTTGTTCATGACATATATATATTTCATCTACCAATCAATATTATCACGTATCGCTCATCGTACGTTTCCGTGTCCAGATAACGTCGTGATATCTATTGTATTCATTAATCTTCGATGTCTCGGATCATCAATCAATACAATAGCATTAAGATCCAATACTATAAGTGAATATTAAACTCCCAAATCAATGTCTAGAGTTTGATGTTTAATAAGTGATTATCCTAGATCTTGATTCAAAAAGTATATATCTATATCATTTCAAATCATAAGATTAAACATATCACACAAGGATAACACTAATATTGAATGATAAATCAAAACATATATATAATCATGACCAAGTTAATACAAACTCATGGATTAACTACATTCAATCCCAACAACACAAGCAATTTAGCCACACATAGTCATGGTGAGCTTACAAAGATGAAGAGAAGAAGATGCAATGAACATAACACTTGATTTCTCAAGTTGTGATGAATCCACCTTCACAATCTCCTTAGAACTATGCCCTGAAGTTGTCTCTCCCTATCTCAGATCTCAAAAAGTGTGATAATCCCCAATTTCTGTTTCTGAGTCCTTTTATATGAGATCTGATTTTTAACTTTCTGAGTCCTTTTGGTTTACAAGGTGAGAGTCATAGTGGAAAATACCAGTTTGAGTCTTTGGTGGAGGAATCTCGGTTTGAGGTGGAGTTTGTTACTAATGGGACTAGAGGAAGACAGACAATCAACAATAACTCTTGGCTATCTAGGAGATAGAGAGGAGAGTGATATTGTTTGACCAAAGAAGTGTATAGCTATGGAGACCTTGTGAGTGGCTTGTGGAACTTACCTTAAATTCCATGGTTAAGTTGAGAGGCAAGCAATTTCTTCAGGAGTACGGACATGAACAATCCAGAGGTTGAAGAGTGTATGGTGGAGCTTGTGGAGTTGTCTTAAAATTCGAAGGACAATTGGAGGCAATAATTTCTTCGAGAGTACGGAGCGGTTCACACCGGGGGTCGAAGAGGGTGTGGTGTTAAATCATGTGGAGTAACATGATGGTTGGTGGGAAGTTGGCACTGTTGGAACAAGAAAGGTTTTCCATACAAACCCTATGAACTTAATGAGGTTTTGATGATAACAAAGTATTATTGCTAAGATGGAGAACACTAATAATTTACTTGAGTGTGCAGATAGAAAGAAGATAGAATCTGAGTAGTCAAGAATAAAATATAAGCATCTGAATGACTCAGAAGGTCTGAGTCCACCAAGAAGCGCTTTACAACCTTTCAGAGGACAAAGACTCTCAGAAGCCAGAAGAGCATATCAGAGGCCACACAGTATGCACTCAGAAGCTACAACAATCTTAATGACAACAACTCTGATAAGGCCACGTCTCAAGATATTCCCGTTATGCTTAAAGATACAATGAGATGACCACTGCAAAGGCAAATCCATGTCATCTAAATCAGTCAAAAAGGGAGTTGAAGACAACGGTAAAATATTACCTCTTCTGTGCTAACATCTACCTTCGAGGAATAAAGGTGCAGAAGCTGTTTGCCTATTTTGGGAAAAAGACAAAGATAACTTTCCAGGCAAATTGCTGTACTTTCAATGGTCACATTTCAAACGTCTCTATTCAAACTGTCTATAAATAGAAGACCTCTTTGAATGGACAAAGTCTTGAGAACGAACCAGTGCAGAAAAAGAAAATAAAGATAGAAGAATTCGTTGAACACAAAAGCTCCTATCAACCGCACAAAGAAGTGTTCTCACAAAGAGCTTAACAGAAGATATCTGCACAAGACTACAACTCTAAATAGTTTGAACTCCAAAATCAAGACTTTGAGTTTTGATTACATTTGTAATAGTGTTTAGTCACTAGGTGTAATTTAAGCTAGCCTCTCGCATTAGTGATTGAGCAAATTGAAAGTCTCTTGCCTGCGTGCTTGAGCACTTTGGAAGTCTCCAACTGTGTGTGGAGCAGTAAGTGTAAGTCTCCTGCTGTGTGATCTGGAGGAACTTGTTGAAGTCTGTTGCTTGTGTGATTGAGCATTTGGAAGTCTCATGTTGTGTGATCTGGAGCATTGTGAAGTCTCTTGCTTGTGTGCCTAAGCATTATGAAGTCTCCTGCTGTGTGATCTGGAGCTGTGAAGTCTCCTGCTGTGTGATCTGGAGCAATTGTGTAATATTTAGTGATTATAGTGAACTCTCTTGTAAGTACAAGGGGACTGGAGTACTCTCGTTTTGTGAGGGGAACCAGTATAAATTTTGTGTGTTCACCTCTTCCTTACTCTCTCAGTTTTACTGATTGTTGTTTTGATTCCTCCGCTGCAAAATAGACTCTGATAGATTCTTGAATCTAGAAGAATTTTTAAATTGTCAAAACACAATTCAACCTCCCTTCTTGTGTTTTTCACACCTTCAATTAGTATCAGAGCTCCGGTTCTGTTACTAATCACTTTACAGTGAGACAGTAGATCCTGAAAAACAATATGTCTAAGTTACCACATCCTTCAAATGAAGATATTACCAACCTTAGTTGGTGGAAGCAAGATTTCTATGGTAACAATGAACAAGAGAGAGAAGATAATTGTCCAGACAGAAAGGAAGAAGAACTTCATGAAGAAAGCTCATCCAACGCTAACAACGAAGAAAGCTTTATCAGTGGAATGATAAATCAAGTTAAAGGGATGTACAACCTCTGTTGGACAAATGAAGAAAGCTCCAAGTATGAAGAACAAATCAAGGCAGAAACCTTGATTCAACAATATGAACTATTCATTATGGAAGAAGATGAAAACATTGAAGCAATGTTCATAAGGTTTCAAAACCTTATAGATGGTCTAAAAGCAGTAAAACACTACAAGAAATTTGTGTATTACCCACGAAGAGTTACCCACGGATACGTGGTCGTGGGTAGTTTTGAAAGTACCGACGACTTACCCACGGATAAACCGTATATAAAGTTAAGAATTTTTTTGAATTATTACCCACGGCTTAACTATCAATAATTTTACTTATGACCTAACCATTTGTGCAATACATTTACAATAATTTTATACTGATCTATTAGTTATCTTGCACAAAATCATCTCTAAATTTATAAAAGAGTAATAACCAAAAATAACTACATCATTCATAACTTAAATGTAGATTAACAAAACAAATCGACCCATATATTTCTTTTTTTTTTTAAAAACAAAACAAAACAACCAGATGCTATGCTACAAAAAAAAATCAAAACGCGTACAACATAATCTCGCTCGCTCTACCTCCCTCGCCGGTCTCTCCCTCTCAGCCGCTCGCTCACTCTCTCCCACGCCGGTCGATCTCTCTCTCTCAGCCACTCAATCTCTCTCTCAGCCGATCAATCTCTCTCTCTCTCTCTCTCTCTCTCTCTCTCTCTCTCTCTCCTCTCGCCGCTCAATCTCTCTCCTCTCGCATCAGATTTGGTAAGAAGCTCAATCATTCAATTTTGTACAAATTAATGAACAATCACAGATTTAAGCGTATTTACATAACTTATGTATAATTGTATTGCGATGGTAACCTTGTTCTTTATATGTTAAATATTATTTTCCGTGTTAGGTTAAATTTTATAAGTTAGAGTGTCTAATCTTGAAAATGAGCTTATTTAGATTTCAAACTCTGTATTGTAAGGGATTTCCATCTTTTCCTGCAACTGATTATAGGTTTGAGAAGCTAATTTCAGTTTTGGATCAATATTAGTCCTTAATTGAGTTCATGTGTTCTATTTCATAATTCTAGAGTAATAGAATTGAATTGAATAGGTTGTAACAAGTTTGGCACATCAGTGTTATACCAGGCTCAGTTTGGATTGTGTTAGAGTTGAAAGGGAGGAATGAGGATTGTGTACATTTTGAGGTTTTACAACCTGGTCATTTTCAAGCAAAGAAGAGTGTTCCGTAGAAGGTACAATCCTCCGTGGATCTCAGAGGCTATTCCGATCCACCCTTTATGATCATATAGTTTTGAGGAATGCATTTTAGACGGTAAGATTCACTAACGCAAAAGATATTAGAAAAAAAAAATCTCAACTCACATTGGCTAGAGATATGGTTTGATAGAAATTATAAAGGTTAGACGATGCTAGCATTTTTCACATTGGCTTTAAGGTATGCATCTGTTATAAATATCCTATTCACGGGTGTGTTTAATATCTTATTAGGAAGTGTGTTGCACGAGACAATGTTATTGCATTGTGCTTTCATGAGATATCTAGCCTCCATGGAGGATAGAACATGTTTTAGAGGTAAGCTTGAACTACTTAAAAGTTGTGAAACAATGCTTTGTCTGTGAATTTGCTTATGTCCCTTAACATTGCTTTGTCTGCATAAAATTGATGTTTTTAAAGAGAACTGGGCCATGCTCTACTAATATTTAGTTATCATCAATATTCTAAATCAGTGTGTAATTGTTTGTTCTTCTGTTCAATGTTAGGTGCCTCACTGTCCAATGAACAGAAATATAAAGAACAAGTTTTTGATGAAAAGATTGAGAAAATTTTCAATTTGGCTGAGAAGGTACTGAGTTCGTTGTCCTTTAACTTATTTATTCTTTTATTTCAGTTTTTCTAATTCAATGATGTATTATGCTTGTTTAGTCTTTTAATGTATTATGAATCTCTCAAATTTCATATGATTGATTGAGTCAATGCTTGGTAGAAGTAATTCTTTATCATATTAGTGGATTTTCAGGTGGACTCATAATCCATTTCTGTTTTCCTCATTACTCAACTTTCTTATCTGGATAGTGTGTCTTTGATATTCTTTGATTAATTGCTGCCAGTGGCTTTAGTTTTCCTTTTTAGCCAGCAAATTGCCGTCCTTTGTATTTTTTAATTAGCTTTCAGCAATTTATGATTCAGATAAAGTGGCTTATTTTCCTTTGCAGTTGAGATACCGTTTTGTATGACAAGCTTCTCAGCACTCCCATGAGTAACATTTTTCAGTTTCTTCTTTTGTGTTATAGTTATTGTATAAGCCTGCTGCTAGGATTGTAGGTTAGCAGATAACATTTTTCTACTATCATAGTTTCTACTTATGTGTCAGATGCTGTAACATGTCACTTGAATTATTAGGGGTAATCATAATTAGAGTATTAAACTATTGCCCAATTGAACAATAGATTAAAAAGGAAAAATCAGAAACGGAGAGACCCACACGTTGTTTTTACCATAGCCACTTAACCCACATGGCCACTTCCATCAACAATTCTTTTCTATTTCACAATCAAGATCTGGATTAGCTCCAATACTCATCGATCTTCACCGTTCATCCAATGAATTCTTCTTCTGCTCATCAGTCGTCACCCTTCCTCCAGCTTTAATCTTCCTCCGCTCGTCACTTCTGCTTCCCCGGAAAGAACGTTTCCCGTTTCCGGACTTCGTCTCTGAACCCTATTTCTCTGAAGGTAACTACCTCTTTCTTTCCTTTTCTTCTTTCTCCCTTTTTCTTCTTTCTATTTTACATCTTTCCGTTTGAAAAGGTTATATGATCGTGATTGTCAATTTAGGGTTTTTATTTCGTTTATTGTTTTCATATTTTTTAATTTGATTTTTCCGGGTTGAATTCGTGTTTGAGGTTCTCAGTGAAAGGGATTTTGGATTTGAATAACTGGTTTTGAATTTTAGTACAATATATGATTGCTTTGCCTTTTATAATTAGTTCTATATATGACGCATAATCTCATTGCAATTCGCAGTTCACATTAAGCTCATCGCACAACCTCTCTGCTTCGATGCTTCTGCTTCACACAGGTTCTATTACTTATTTTTCTTAGATTCTTTCTATAATCTTTGTCGTCTTTTGCTTTGTAGAGCCCTTGATGATGTGACATTGTTTCTCTGTTGATTTCTTTTCATCTTCTACTTTTTTGGTTTCTCTTAACCTCTTTTTTTAAAGACATTTTGATGTCTTTTAGTTAATTGTGTTTGTTTCTGGTTTTGTGTGTTAGTTTTTGATTAATTGTGAAAGATAGTGGTTACTAACAAGTTTTTAATTATTAATTAGTATGAATTAGGGCAAATTTGACAATGGCAAGATTGCAACATCAATGATAAATTTGAAAGGGGATAGATTGCATCATCATATAAAATTTTAACGTTGTTTCACTCGATGAAAACCAAATTGCTACCAATCTTGTAAAACACGTCCCTCTCCGGGTGAGTACTGCTCTAAAGTCTGAACAATTTATGAATTTTTTTGATGACATGAATCCATCTTCTTTGATTTAGGGATTTCTAATTGATTTCAAAATTGATTTTGTTAGCCTCAGATTGCTGTTTTGTCATGGTCGTTTTTCTGGTTTTTCTGTATGCTTTTGTAGCCGCTAATGTTTTTGGTCCTGGTACGAGGGATGACAGCTTGTATCTGATTGAGGTGTATCATTTTTGCTCTAGCTGATGTTGGGATCTGTTTATGTTTTGTGTCCTTGTCTAATTTTAGTTTTGTTTTGGTGTTGGTATATTTGTGTTGTTTTGAGAATCTTAATACTCCTTGTACCTATTATATTAATATATTTTAGCTTCATTCAAAAACTTCAATGAAATATGTCATGAAGTATTCATTTTTTCTTTTTGAGGAAAAATATGAGGATAGGAGACTAAAAGAAGATAAGGGCCACTATTGAGATACTACTGGTATAACGTTGAAATCATCCCTTATTATAGCGGTATAAATAATGTTACATATACACACAATATTCAAATTGAAATTAAATTTTTTTAATATCAATAATTCGATTAGCTTACTCAAGTTCAATTGTTACATATACACACAATCGATTGTTAGATTATGTTTTATTTTGACTTTTTATTTTATTTTATTATATGTTTCTTTTGAAATTATTTTACGTATGTAAGACAAGATTGATGTTTTTTTGAGACTCAGTGGAATGATGTTTATTTGTCAAACTATACTGAAGTTATATAAAAATGATCATATTGGATTTTGGTCTATTTTTGTTTTTACTGATTATATATAGCTGAATTTGATGTGAATTATATAATTATTATGACAAACAAGTGATATATTTGTAATTAGTGAAACAAAACAAGCATGAATCAGTTGTGGGTAAGTTACAAACGGCTTAGCCATGGGTAAAGTTGTTCCAACAAACACTAACATTATAGATGGCTTATCTGTGGGTAAGGTTATTGATGGTTTGACCATGGATAAATCGAGACAAACAAGTTGTTGTTGAAATTATGTTTACCTACGGATTACTCATGGTGAAGCCGACGGTAAAGTACAGACGGCTTTTCGGCCGTGGGTAAAAATTTCCTTCGAGGCTTTTTCCCACCACTCTGTGGCCGTGGGTAATCTGTCACTAGTTCAACGTTACCCACGGCTTTTGTGAATTACCGACGGTTTTTTCCATGAGTAATAGCAGAATTTCTTGTAGTGAAAAGACACTACAGTAAGACTGATCAGATTTTGAAAATCCTACGAAGCTTGCCGTGTGAATGGGAACACGTGACTACAAGAATTGAAGAAAAAGAAGACATTGACAAAATGTGTCTTGAATCACTGATAAGCTATCTTAAAATCCATGAAGTGGTGTTGAAAGATAGAAGTGATAAGAAAGACAATCTTGTCAAAGAAGAAAAAGGAGCATCAGAAGAGCAAATATGTGAATCTGAAGAAGATCTTGGTCAACTGATTGAATGGGTGGAATACAACCTCACACAAGAGGAAAATCTCAAAGAGCCAAAGCAAGAAGGAGGAGAAAGATGTCTACAAGAACTTGTCCTAGAAGATCAAAATGATGACTACCTTGAAAAATTCACAAGAAAATTTCAAAGGTGGAAGCTCTTAGAAGAAAAAGGAAAGTCAGTAGATGGTCAAAGCTCAACCTGGGAAGAAATCAGCAGATTCTCTAGTGATGAATCAGAAGATAAAGGTAATCTGGCACGATGGCAAATGATGACCTGTCAGACTCAGAAGATAACTCAGAACTAGAGTCAGAAGAACTTGAACAGGTAATCAACTTTTTATCTGCTGATCAGCTTCGTGGAGTATGTATTAGAATGTTATCTAAACTTTCTACAGTTTCACAAAACTGTAAAAAGTTAGAAAAAGATAACAATTTGCTCTGTGAACAATCAAATAACTTTGAAAAATTATATAAAGATTCCTTAAGTAAAATTAGGGAACTAGAAGAACAATGTGCTACTTGTGATAAATCTCATATGAAAGACAAAAGTGTTTACCAAGAGGTTTGTGATAAGTACACTGAGAAAACTAGATTCAACGTCATACTTCCTCATCTTTATTCCTCCTTCATATCTAAAAGAGCAAAGAAATCAACTACATCTTTTGAGTGCTATCAAAATTCCAGAGGTTTAGTCTGGAAAGAGTCAGAATCTAAGGTTGAAAAATCAAAGAATCTGAATATTTCTGGACCATCAACCTCTGAAATAAGAAAGCTACAAAGTCTTAGAAATAACGCTCAAACTTCTTATGATTCTAATGGTAAAAATCAAGAAGACTCGGAAGTTGTACATAGGATAGAAGACTCTAAGACTAACCCAAAGGACCCATCAGAAAATGGGTACCAAAAGATAAAATTGTTCTTATTGCAGATCTTCCAAGAAGAAACAAGGGAATTCCCAGCTCATGGAGACACATCACTTACAAAGGACAAGGAGCTGTCATTTTCAAAGGTTATATTGATAATGAAGAACCTATACTTGATATAGAAGAAAATGAAAATGAGCTCAAGTATGAGTCAGAATCTCACAATGACTCAGCAAGAAGTGAATCCCCCCTTGTGGTTAAAGTTGAAACTGTTCTCAAGTGTGTTCAATCATTCCCTAAAGGGACTTCATGTGGTAGAGATGGATTACGTGCCCAACACTTATTAGATGCGATGTGTGGAGAAGGTTCTCCGGTGGATATAGACCTTTTGGATGCTATCACGCTGGTGGTTAACTTATGGTTGGGAGGGAGATGCCCCGTCAGTTTGTCTGAGTTTGTAGCGTCTTCACCCTTGACCTCGTTACTAGAGCCCGATGGTGGGATACGACCTATTGCAGTAGGTACCATTTAGAGGTGTTTAGTATCCAAGGTCGCTATGAAAGAAGTTGGAAAAGATATGACCAAATATCTCAATGATTTCCAATTTGGGGTTGGAATACCAAGCGGTGCAGAGGCAATTTTGCACAGTGCAAACAAGGTTCTAAGTCAGCGGCATGAAGATGGTTCTTTAGCTATGCTCACAGTTGACTTCTCGAATGCTTTCAACATGGTTGATAGATCGGCACTGTTACAAGAGGTGAGAGTGAGATGTCCATCTATTTCTTTGTGGGTCGAGTTTCTTTATGGTCAAGCAGCGAGGTTGTACCTTGGGGATGGATATATTATGGCAGCCATTGGAGTGCAACAAGGTGACCCGTTAGGACCACTCATTTTCGCTCTTGTACTACACCCTCTCATTCATAAAATCAGAGACAACTGCAACCTTCTTTTTCATGCCTGGTATATTGATGATGGGACTATCATAGGGGATTCAGAGGAAGTGGCTAGACTTAGGCTCTGCCTCTGGTGTTTTAGAACTCTCAACCTTGGACTCTACAGTCATATGAGATTCTTCCTCACTAGTTGACAAACTCATGGTACTAGTCTCCTCAGTATATGTCTCTAAGTATTGTGCATAATTTGAATCTGTCTTCTCAGAATCAGATGAAATCTCTATGATTTCAGGATTAGAATCATGCTTTGGATGTTTCTCCTTAGCAGCCTCTGATTGAACTTTCTTTTGGGACTCTGTAATCCTACGTGATGATCTTCTCATTGTACCTCAAATGTTTTTCTCTCTAAAAAACTTTGTTCTTTGGATTGTTTAGTGTGAATGAAATGGCAAAGAATAATGTCTTTTTATAGCCTTCTAACCCTAGTTAAGTCATACTAGATATTTGTTCTCCCATATATTGCTTTATGGTTGTCCACAACTGTTTCAACTTGACCACATTGGTTTGCACGCTTACCATCTATGTTTGTACCATCCTTTTTGACTGATGACAAAAGGGGGAGAAAAACTTAGGGGTAACTAATTGCTAATTGGAGTAATTAAGGGGAAAAGTAATGAGTTAAGCTTAAAGAAATCAGAAAACTGTTGGATAATTAATTGCCAGTGTAGCAGAAAGCATAAATTATTTTTTCTCTTTTGAGAAAGGGGGAGAATTGGTGAGCAAATATTTCTTAAAGGGTAAGAAAATATTTCATTTTCAAGAAGGGAGAAAAACTTAAAAACTGAATTCTTTTTGCATTCATTTTCAAATAAAGGGAAAGTTTTACTGTTCACGTTTAAATGAATTCCAAGTAACTGAAACTGCTTAACAAGAAATTGAATTCTATTTAAATTTCAGCATTTATGTTTCAGCATGTGTTAATTCGTTTTATGTTGATTAAATTTGAGCTATAAACTGAAGGAGATCTAATTGTAATCTTATGACTGGAAAATCTTACGTAAAACTTAAGACAACTTGCGAACTTGTCTTAGTCTTACATGACATAAGGGGAGAGCTTGCAAACCTAGCGTCTGAGTGTCAAAGTATGAAGATTTGATCTAAAGATATAATGATTAGTTCTTAAACTGTTTTAATTAATCATGGATAAACGTAGGGGGAGCTTACAAACCTAACCCTATAGTGCATCTGAATCAGTGGGAGCTTGCAAAACTCCAAATCTGAGGAGAACATGATAAATTATTACGACAACTAATTAGCAATTAATATTTATGTTTGTCATCATCAAAAAGGGGGAGATTGTTGGAACAAGAAAGGTTTTCCATACAAACCCTATGAACTTAATGAGGTTTAGATGATAACAAAGTATTCTTGCTAAGATGGAGAACACTAATAATTTACTTAAGTGTGTAGATAGAAAGAAGATAGAATCTGAGTAGTCAAGAATAGAATATAAGCATCTGAATGACTCAGAAGATCTGAGTCCACCAAGAAGCGCTTTACAACCTTTTAGAGGACAAAGACTCTCAGAAGGCATAAGAGCTTATTAGAGGCCACAAAGTATGCATTTAGAAGCTACGACGATCTTAATGACAACAACTTTGATTAGGCCACGTCTCAAGATATACCCGTTATGCTTAAAGATACAATGAGATGACCAGTGCAAAGGAAAATTCATGTCATCTAAATCAGTCAAAAAGGGAGTTAAAGACAACGGTAAAATATTACCTCTTCTGTGCTAACATCTACCTTCGAGGAATAAAGGAGCAGAAGTTGTTTTCCTATTTTGGGAAAAAGACAAAGATAACTTTCCAGGCAATTTGATGTACTTTCAACGGTCACTTTTCAAACGTCTCTATTCAAACTGTCTATAAATAGAAGAACTCTTTGAATGGACAAAGTGTTGAGAACGAACCAGTGCAGAAAAAGAAAATAAAGATAGAAGAATTCGTTGAACACTAAAGCTCCTATCAACCGCACAAAGAAGTGTTCTCACAAAGAGCTTAACAGAAGATATTTGCACAAGACTACAACTCTAAATAGTTTGAACTCCAAAATCAAAACTTTGAGTTTTGATTACATTTGTAATAGAGTTTAGTCAATATGTGTAATTTAAGCTAGCCTCTCGCTTTAGTGCTTGAGCAAATTGAAAGTCTCTTGCCTGCGTGCTTGAGCACTTTGGAAGTCTCCAACTGTGTGTGGAGCAGTAAGTGTAAGTCTCCTGCTGTGTGATCTGGAGCAACTTGTTGAAGTCTCTTGCTTGTGTGCTTGATCATTTGGAAGTCTCCTGTTGTGTGATCTGGAGCATTGTGAAGTCTCTTGCTTGTGTGCTTGAGCATTGTGAAGTCTCCTGCTGTGTGATCCAGAGCAATTGTGAAGTCTCCTGCTGTGTGATCTGGAGCAATTGTGTAATCTTTAATGATTATAATGAACTCTCTTGTAAGTTCAAGGGGACTGAAGTACTCTCGTTTTGTGAGGTGAACTAGTATAAATTCTGTGTGTTTACCTCTTCCTTACTCTCTCTGTTTTACTAATTGTTGTTTTGATTCCTCCGCTGCAAAATAGACTCTGGTAGATTCTTGAATCTAGAAGAATTTTTAAATTGTCAAAACACAATTCAACCACCCTTCTTGTGTTTTTCACACCTTCATGCACCATGATCAATTAAAAGGCCACGTGGAGATTGTTGGAGAATTGCCTTAGAATTGATGGCGAAAGCAAGAACTGGTGTAGCGTCTGGCCTTGGCGCGTCGCGCCAGCTGCCCCTGCGCGTCGCGCAGTCATCAGAGAAGATGGATGGGTTGTTTCGGTGATTGGCGCATCGCGCGCCTGCTCCTGCGTGTCGCGCGAGCCTATATATAGGCTGTGCGTTTTCTGATATTAAGAAGGTGTGTTTTAGGGTTTCTGAGGCCAACAAAATACTAGGGTTAATAGAGTAACATCTTGGGAAGACTCTAGGGTTGGAGAAACATTCTATCACCTTGGGAAACACTTATTGATTGAATTTCTTGGTCACGGGAAGAAATTCGTGACATGGGTAGAATTAGCAAATTGTCTAATTCTTGTAACTCTTGTGGTGAATTTTATTGTAATCAATTTTTCTTTTGATAGTGGAACGGAGAGGGCTGCCCTCCCCCAGAGTAGGTTCATTAACACTGAACTAGGTAAACAATACGTTCGTGTTATTTACATTTTCGCGGTTTATTCTTGTTATTGTTATTATTGCCATTCTCGCTTATTTGATTACTTTAATCGAATTGCTCCACACACATCAAAGGTATTGGTGTGAGTTAATCAAATTCACAACAGATTGCATTCACTAATAAAACATTCACATGCTTATATACACATATAGTTAGTTACACAATAACTAACTTCTAAGACACTAACTAATCACTAACAACCTCTCTATCCCTTATCTAACTAACTAACAAAGGAAACAACAATGCTAGCTGTCATGCCAACTGTCATGACTGAAGTTGCAAACACAACTAGCCTCGCTAAGCCAGGAAAGCTTCGCTCAGCCAGCCCAAACACCATTTCAAATTGCTAAAACTGTTTTGCTTGTATTACAAGCAACACTAAAGACTAGTATGAATTAACACTTAACATTATGGACTTAATTAAGAGTATTTTTCCACTATCTCAAGATCATTTCGACTTCAACAAGACGCAAGGACGTTAGTTGAAGCAGTGAAGACTAATTCAAATCACAAGGACACGTAGCAAAACACGTATCGAATCTGGAATTTTAGGACATTAAGAGCAGTTATTCGTTTCTATGTCCATATATATTAGTTTCTCTTTCTCATGTGAAATTAGAGGTCACAAAATCTT
This sequence comes from Trifolium subterraneum, assembly GCA_951799995.1. Lineage (NCBI taxonomy): Eukaryota > Viridiplantae > Streptophyta > Magnoliopsida > Fabales > Fabaceae > Trifolium > Trifolium subterraneum. The sequence goes on from OX637466.1 coordinate 500,716, forward strand.
ATACAAAAAAACCTTACCAAAATATTGGAAGTATCTACATCGAAGAGAAATACAGATACTATTAAGGCTAAATGTATGAACTTGTGCACGATTTCCAATAAATTTGTTATATTTCAATGCAATTCACATCCAAGTTCTTTTACTTGCCTCCCATTTAAAGTTTTTGTAACTTTATTGCTTTATTTTGTTTCTGTCGAACAAACTATATATATATTTCAAACTATATATATATATATTTTTTGTTTTTGTCAAACTCACTAGTAAATATGTGCATGCATTAACCATTATATTATATATGTATGACTTGACTTGTTAGAAAATTTGGTCTGTGAAATATTGAGTTATAATTAGTGCTGATGATAAAATTAGAGAAAAATGTATATGTATAGACGGTGTATACTAATTTTACACTGTCAATCAACAGTAACCGTGTATTCCGCCAAATCATCCCACTATATCTCACCACAATTATATGACATGGAGAAATCTATAATTTCTATTGAATGTCAGTGTAAAATTAATTTACATTGACAAAGCATATCCATTAAATTAAATTTAAACTTGCAGCCAGCCCCTCAACCCCAAGCATGATAAAAAAATCGATTCATATACTTTTTTTTTGGTGAATTCATATCTTTTAAATTACTACTATAACAATATTATCTTGCCAGAAATAACAGAAAATTGTTTGATTCATTCTATTGGTTAAGAAAGAGCCACGTACAAATAACTAGTTGGATGCCAGATGTCTTTAAATTGTTTGAAATTTAAAGAGAATATTTAACATTTGGCCCTCTTTTTTATTACTTGACTTTTCTTATTCACTTTCTTGCATTCTTGAGTACACTTCTCATGGTCGGTCCAACAAATTTACAAGTTTAAAGCAAATTTTATAAGGAAATTTTCAAAAAATTAATATTAAGTTTGAAAATTAAATTTTGTTTAGTGTTAGGTCTTAGAAGGTGATGTGATTTCTTAACTAAATGTATTCCCTAAATTTATTACTCCATCGTTTTTTATAACTGTCCATTTAAAATAGTAATAACAAATTAAAAAAGTGTATTTTTGCACCTTATATTCCAATTATACCCTAATTTTAACTCACCAATAAATTTTTATTTTTTACACATATTTTCTCTTTCCAATAAATTTAATATATTATGTACAAAAAAACAAAATATATTTAATATGTTATGCACCAAAAAAAAAAAAAAAAAGACTTTAGTTTTCCAAATAATAACATTAATTAGTTTTATTGAAAAAATAAGAGTAATTGACAAAGGGTACAATTGACAAATTATCCTTAAAACACTAAATAAACAGTTGATTAGAAACGCTAAATCTGACGAAACTTGACAATTAAAAAAAAATCGCATTATTTATTTACTTAAACTAAATTTTTTGCGATCTTTTTTTCAACTCAAAATTTTGAGACCTAAAACCATTTGCTTGGTTGTTTGACCCTTAGGCCGGTCCTAACACTTCTATCTCTATTGATTAGAAAACAATTTTTGTAGGCAAACATTTAGTTATTTCTTTTAATTGCACATTCAAAAAATTACAAATCATATAATTATATTAAAAATATATATTATTTAATTATTACTTTAATTATAAAAGATATTCATTGTCATTGCAAATTAATTTTATACTAACAACCAATAAAAATAATTTGATCTTACATATTATATCAAGAAAGTGGGGTAAAATGATGTGACGTAGCAGAAAATGCTATTGTTATTGGTTGACAGTTAACTAAATGTGTTGAAGAACTCACCGGTTATATACACACGACTCCCCTTAATGTTATAGAGATGTCGCAAATGTGATGTTTGAATAAGATATCTGAAATTATAAATGTTCAAATGTCAAAAATTATTGATTAATGGATATTTTTACATAAGAGTTACATAATAGTCTTGAAAACTGTCCCTCAAATTTACTTGGTGGAACTGTTTCTCCTTTCTAGCTACTGCGTTGACTTGGCACATTGTGAACTAATTACTAAAAACAAAGTTATGCCATATGTTATCTATAATAATATTATTTAGGAGCCTTTTTTCAAAAAGGTTGCCACATGTCATTCCCAAATGTGATATGCTCTCTCATTGTTTTGGTAATCAATGTAATTATTTTTGTATTATTTTTGTAATCAATGTAATTATTTTTGTAATCAATGTTATTTTGTGATTTTGTTTTTTTGGAAATGCAACAAAATCTTAGTTTTTAAAGTACAACAAAAACAAGTACAATAAAAACAAAAGTACAACAAAAAAAACAAATTTCATAGAATAGAATAGTAACGTGAAAAATAAATTTTTTATATATTTTATATTCAAATTTAACAAAAAAACAAGTACAACAAAAACAAAAGTACAGCACAATGCAAAAAAACAATAAAAAATACAAAAAAAAAAAAAATCATAGAATATAGAAGTAACGTAAAAAATAACAATTTTATATATTTTATATTCAACTTTAACAAAAAAATATTTTATAAAGTACAAACAAAAAAATAATTCAAAGAATATTCCTTATGCTTATTACTTATATTCCTTATGCTTATGACCTAATATTACCTTTTAGTTCAGTCTTTTACACCTATAAATAAGCTGTCTATTTGTTATATTCTATTCATCAAAGTCAAAACAAACATATCATGACTCCTTCATATGACTTCATTGCTTCGATAAATGTCAATAAAGAGAGTTGGAACCTGATTGTTCGGATCGTAAGGTTGGCTGTGGTATGTTAAGGATCTTTTTTTTTTGACATTGGTATGTTAAGGATCTGAGTTCAAATAAACTACCATTTTCTATGGAAATGGTAAAGATGGATAAGAGAGTAAGTGTTTTTTCAACAAACTCATTTTTTTATATTGTTAGATTACTAAATTATATTTACGGTTTATTGTAAAATTTGTTTTTATAAACGATGTTTTTATATGCACGGTTTATTATAAAGTGTTTTTTTTTTTTTTAATTATGTGCAAAAGATTCTGTTCAATATTAGTATATTTTAATTTTGAATTTTAATTTTTAAGGGTGATCGTATTCACGCGACTGTTCGGCGTTCTCTTATATACAAATTTGAGAAGGACGTAAAAGAAGGGAAAGTATATAATTTCACAAACTTTGGAATTTCTTCCAACGTTGGTGAGTATAGAACCACAAGACACCAATATAAGTTGAATTTTCAGTATGCTACAAAGGTAAAAAAATGGTGCTGATAAATTGTTGGTGTCTCACATCTGTACATCATTCCTATTCCGAGTGAGATATTTGCTGGTGATTATGACACCGACTATTTAGTCGGTAAGTCTTCTTTTAATTTTTCACAAGTTTTTTATTTTATTTTTTAATAATAAATATTATTATTATTAATATTAACCGCATGTTATTTTACCCGTTCAATTTTAGATATTATGCGTATGTTGACCATGGTGGTGTGGAAAAACATATACGCGGAATTGTGTGCAATAGAAAATGGTAGCTATTGAACTTGATCATGATGGGTATGTATTTTATTTATTTAATATTTATATTTAGTATTTAATTGATGTTAATATCGTTTGAATTTTAGAAGCTCTCACTACAAGAAATTTGTCATATACCAACGGCTGCTTATAGTGACAGCAACTAAAACTGTTGGTATAGGCAACATATACCCACATACACTTATATGACCATTGGTATAACTGTCATATACCATCAGCATTGAACTTTTTCACTAGTCACAATAGCAACAGGTTATTTCCGTTAGTGTGCTTTCAAGGACTTGTGTAAACAACTTCAAAGAGAAAAAGGAAGTGTAATTTGTCAGAATCAGAAGTGACCATGGTAGAGAGTTTGAAAACTCAAAATTCTTAGTTTTGCACTGTTGAAGGAATTGGGCATGAATTCTCATCACCTATTACGCCCCAATAAAATGGTGTAGTGGAAAGAAAGAATAGAACTATACAAGAATGTGCTTGAGTCATGCTACACTCAAAGAAACTTCCTCAACACTTTTGGGCTTAAGCCATAATACATCGTGCTACATTCTTAATCGTGTCACTTTAAGAGCTGGAACAACAAATACCTTGTATGAATTGTGGAAAGGAAGGAAACCTACTATCAAGTACTTTCATGTATTTGGAAGTAAGTGCTACATTCTGATAGATAGAGAACAGAGGAGGAAGATGGATCCAAAGAGTGATGAAGGTATATTCTTGGGCTACTCTACTAACAGCAGAGCCTACAGAGTGTATAACTCCAGAACTCAAGTGATGATGGAATCAATGAATGTTGTGATAGATGATGTTGAAGGTGCGTGGAGAAAACACAAGAAGGGGGGGGGGTTGAATTGTGTTTTAGATATTTAAAAACTTTTCTAGATAATTAAATCTATCAGAGTCTTTAAGCACAGTGGAAATGTTCACACAATTAACTTAAGGCTAAGTGAATGATGAAGGAGTAAATGAGAGAGTGAGAGAGAGAGAAAGACACACAACAATTTATACTGGTTCCCCTCACAAATTGAGAGTACTCCAGTCCCCTTGCTTCCAAGGGAGTTCACTATAATCACTAAGATTACAATCAGATGCTCAAGCACACAAGCATGAGACTTCCTTGCTCAAGTCACACAAGACTTAAGACTTCCTCAAGAGTTGGGAATGAGGATAGTTGAAGAAACTGAAGTTCATTCTGTGGTTTGTGGATTTGAAGTAATTCTTACTGCTTCAAATCTGGCTAAGGTATTATCCATTCCAAATGAAGGTATTTACCAGAGTGAAGCAAAGAACTCAGAATTTCTATCAAACATGACCAAGCTGTGCTACTCTAAAGGAAAGAGCTGTGAAAGCAATAAGGTGAGTGATCTAAAGCCTATTCAAAGAGTACTAGCCAGACAAGTTCTAGGATCAATATTTCCAAGAAGTGGAAGTACTGATCAACTTTCTTGGGATCATAGGCACTTTGTCTATTTTCTCACAAGAAAATTCAACTTGAACTGGGCAAAATACATCTTCAACCACCTCTGCAAGGCTGTAAGTGCCACTCAGAAGCAGTCTAAGCCAAATGTTCATATCATCTATCCTAGAATCCTGAGTGAGATATTTTATCAGTGTGGAGTGATACATGTAATTAAGGCTGCTGGTCATGACAATCTGATTAGGGAAATCAGAGCTTCTACAATCTCTGATCACACTCTCTCTAACATGAACTTACTAGCAGGAAAAGAAATACAGCCCTCTGAGCCATTTGAACCTCTACCTAACTCACAAGGTTCAATGGTAAAGAGATTTAAGATTGACATACCTTCTGTCTCAAATGGTATTGTCAATCAATATATACAATTGCTAGAAAGTCAGGGTGAAGGGTTTGAGATTGAAGAAGAAGAACTGAAGAAGAAAAGGAAGAGGTTGGTAAAGATAAAACTGGAGAAGAATGAAGCTGCAAGGGTAGAGAGCAAAGGAAGGATCAAATCCAAGGCTGAGAGTTCAACTGTGATAGCAATGGATGATGAAGTGAGTGAAGATGATGATGAACCATTGTGTGTCAGATTGAAGAAACTCACCAAGGAGTCAAGGAAGAAAACTGCTGAAGGATCAATCAAGGACAACTCAGAAAATTCATCTATGTCTACACCTGTTATTGCAAACACTCAAGAGATTCAACCAACACCATCATCAACCCACTCACCTATTCACTCTCTGAGCAGACCCCAAACCTCACTCCAAACACTATCCAAACATGTCTTGAAGACAATCTCACGCTAAAACAAATTGTGCCAGGACATGTACATTCAGAACCCCCCATACCAGAAACAATCCACACTGAACCACAACCTTCATCTGAACCTATCCAAACACAACCTGAACAACTAAGTACTGAGGAACTTGAACCTCACTCTGATGGTTTAAGACATACTGAACTTGTTAATTCAGGAGATACCCAACATTCCCCACCATCAAACCATGTTGATGATATGGTCAGAGAACTTCATGTAGATGATTTTCATCTTAAATCTTTCGATCAACAGCAACAACAACCTCAATCATCACAACACACCTCTCCACCCTCAAACTCTGAACCTCATCCAACTAACTCAACTAACCCTGAAATCTTGAGTGAATGCAATAACTTGATTAGACAGATACATGGTCTTCCTGAGTTAAGACTTTCTAACATATCATCATCTGAACCTGTTGCAAAATGGGTAAGCTTGGCAGAGGATTTGGTAAAGAAGCTACATAGTCTTCAAGGAGCTGATGTTGAAGAACTGAGGAGGATTGAAAAGAGGAAGGATAAGGTGGTTGAAGAGGTCATTCAGAATAAGAAGGATGCAGAAAGGAATCACCCTGAATCCTTTACTGAAAGAAACAGCAATCTGAATGAATCTGCTCAAAGAGATTTAAGGAGTGATCAAGAGCATATGAGAAATCCAGTGTATGAGGCTGAACTTAAAGAAATCAGAACTGAGATGAGCAAGTCTAAAAGGATGTTGGAGAAAGTCGATGGAAAACAAACAGAAATCTTAAATACATTAACTTCTCTCTTTAACCAATTACCACAAAACCATTAGTATTTCTGTGAATGCTTAAGTGTTTATCTGTTGACTAAATGTTTTGATTAGACACATTATTAGGTTCAACTTGTGTGTAAATACTAAGCTGTTTCATGATTATCGGACTGATTATGTGTTCTTTATTGATTCTTTTTAGCATTTTTTTAAACGTTTTTATTTCTTAAAACAAATCAATTCTTGGAAAATCAATGCGTCAAACTCTTGAGCTATTACTTACTTGATTTTCAATAAGTACAATATGTGACATTCTTAAAGATTAAATTACATATCAAGAGAAGAAATATTTGTAAGAAATCAAAATTACATAACAAGCCAAAGTAATGAGTTTTATCTCTCTGAGCGTTTCATTTTTTCTCTCAAGAGATCTATCAATAACCTAAGATTATTCTGTGTGAGTAAAATGACTAGGTATCTCTCTCCTTTTATAAGCATAATTCAATGGCCGAGTATTAAATGTGTTCAACCACTCCTGATTTGACGGCTTTGAAAGTTGAATTTCTATTAAATGCTTATAATACCTTTTTGATAATGACAAAAGGGGGAGAAAGAATATTGGTAAATCAATTGTTGGAAGAAGAGAAATTACTTGGCTTTTTAGGGTCTTGTAGTGCTTCAGAGGGAGAACGTAGGAGAATTGGTCAAAATTAGTAGCATGAGGTACATGCTGGGTTATGACAATCTGATCTTTGAGGATTTCAAAATATTGTACTAAAGAGCTCTGAACTGTTTTCAAATTTTTGTTCAGACTCTGAGCTATTTTCTTTGAAATTTTTTTTTAAAGCTATGAACTGTTTGAAAATATTTTGAACTCTCAAGCTGTTAATGATAACCATCAGAATCAAGTGTGTATATAGAAGTCTCTAAGCGCCTCTGATTCTATTTTGTCATTCAATTTAAATATTGCTTCATCTTGCATCTGCATTAAGGGCTTAATTTTCAAGGAGAATGCATTTATTAATTGAATTTTATTATTCATAGTTAGTTCTTGAGTAAGGGTGCAACTTTACTCAAAGATTATCACACTATGGAAAGAAGAAGCTTGCAAACCTTGTTCTTTACATAGTGAAATATGAATAATTTAAGTCATATAATAAAGTATTTCTGAAACTGATTAAATTAACTATGGATAAAAAATAGCGGGAGGTTACAAACCTAACCCTATGGGTTATCAGACTTAGGGGGAGCTTGCAAAACTCAGAAGCCTAATGTCAACATAGCTGATTTTTATCAACAACAATTGTATTTAATACTTGTGTTTGTCATCATCAAAAAGGGGGAGATTGTTGGAACAAAATATGTGTTAATACACACCCTTAAGTTTTGATGATAACAAAGTATTAAATGGACAATTGATGGTACTAATGTTTAAATTAAGTGCAGGAGAATTCAACGTTTAATCAAGAGCACACTTAATTTAAACTCTGATGAAACCAATAGAAGTCTGAATATTTAGACTCTGAAAGAGTTCAGATGCTACACAGTAGTCAGAAGCTATACAAAGTTCAGAAGCTCAAAGTACATCAGAACGTCTGAAGCTGTTCAGGGACTCAGAGGAGTTTAGAAGCTCAAGGATGTTCAGAGACCTACAAGAGTTCAGAGGCTGTCTGATACTCATGAGTCATTCAGAGGATGAAGATGTTCAGAAGTTGAATTGCGAAGGACTATCAGAGGCCAACCTTTCAAAGACCAATCAGACTCCAAGTTATCAAAGGTTCATCAGAAGCAAAGGAATTCCCAGTCATCAGAGGGCTACATCAACTACAACTTATCAAGCTTGATGACTTGTTCTAAGGTCAACTAAATTGCAACGGTCACAAAGGATGTGATCCCTCTCTCTCTAGGAGCTAGTTGTACCTTATAACTGTACTATTGGACAAACAGCAAAGGTGAAGCTTCTCTGCAAAGGAAGACGTGGCTTTACTCAACGGATCTTCAAAGACAAACAGCTGTCCAATTTACAACGGGAATTTCTCCAACTTCTCAATGTCTTTCTCAACTCATATAAATATGCCAAAGAAAGAATTGATGACTAGCGCCCACCATTAGATAAAATCTCTCAGAAGAAAGTGAGAATTTGTATTGTAATAGATAATATCTCTCAAATGAAGTGAGCATAGAAACTAGCTTAGAGCCTCTGAAGTTATTATGTTTGTAATAAGTTTTAAGCTCTTAAGTTAGTAGTAAGTCTTCTGCTTAGTGTAGAAGCAACAAAGTCTTCTGCTTAGTGTAGAAGCAAGAAAGTCTTCTGCTTAGTGTAGAAGCACGTAAGTCTCAATCTTAGTGATTAAAGCAGTGAAGTCTTGAGCTTGAGTGCTTGAGCAAGGAAGCCTCTAATCTTGTGTGATCAGAGCAAGGAAGTCTCTCTGTCTTTTGTGACTTAGAGCAGGAAGTCTCAAGCTTGTGTGCTTGAGCAAGGAAGTCTTTGATCTTGTGTGATCAGAGCAAGGAAGTCTCTATATGTCTTGTGTGACTAAGAGCAGGAAGTCTTGAGCTTGTGTGCTTGAGCATCTATTTTAATCCTCGTGATTATAGTGAAACTCTCTTGGAAACAAGGGGACTAGAGTACTCTCAATTTGTGAGGGGAACCAGTATAAATTGTTGTGTGTTCTTCTCTCTCTCACTCTCTCATTTACTACTTCATAATTTATAACGTCAAAAGTTAATTGTGTGAATAATCCGTTGTGCTTTAAAGACTCTGAAAAGATTTAAATATCTTGGAAAGTTTTTAAATATCCAAAACACAATTCAACCCCCCTTCTTGTGTTTTCTCCACGTACCTTCACAGTTTGCCTTTGGTCATAAAGACCATGCATCTATTTAAATAAGTCGTTGCATTTGCTCAAGACATCAGGATTGTGTGATTTGGTTGGGTGAGATTCATTGGTTAAGGGTGTATTGATGAGTTGAGGATTTGAATGGATAGGTATTTGTTGTGTCTGTTGAGGACTAGGGCTGATTTGGACAAAGCCTTTGAGATGGAAATCTTCTATAAGAAGTTCTTTGACTATAGCCTCAACATGGTTTGATGGTGGGAGGTTCAAGTTTTCTTCTGAAACAATACGTTCAGAATGTTCTGAAACATCAGAGGAATTTTCAAGTTCTTCAGTGAATTGTTGTTCAGGTTGTGTTTGGTTTTTAGGTTCAGAAGGTTGTAGTTCAGATGGAGTTTGGTGTTTAGGTGTATGAGGGTTTGAAGATGTTTGAGTCATAGATGGCTGAACTATTTTATGCTTAGATTTGGCATTAAGAAGTTCAAAATTAGCTAGGATTTCATCTAACTCATTAGGGTTAAAATCAACTGAAGAGGATGATGAAGAAATGTTGATAAAATCTGGTTCAGGGTGAGTTGTTTTGACAGGTTCTGATATAAGTTGTTTTATGGTAAGATTGTCTTCAGAACTTGCCTGGTTATAATTTGGAAAGGGTTGGGTTGAAGATGAGGTCAAATGAATGTCTTGAGTATTTTCAACAAAAGATTTGGATAAAGATACATCACCTGATTTGTCATGATTTGGGCTTTCAGCAATTTTCTTCCCAGGCTCTTTGGTAAGTTTCTTTAGTCTGACACTAAGAGGTTCATCATCACTTTCTTCACTATCTGAGCTTCCAACCCTGGTCTTGGTCTTCTCTTTTCTTCCTTCCTTTACAGCTTCATTCTTATATGCTTTCACTAGCCTCTTCCTCTTTTTCTTCAATTCTGCCTTCTCAATCTCAAACCCTTCTCCAAGGTTATCCATCAGTTGAATGTACTGATTGACAATACCACTAGAGACCGTAGGTATGTCAATTTTACAAGTCTTCACCAAAGAAGGTCCTGAGTGAGATTGTGGTACAAAGGAATCTGAAGGTTGCACCACATGTCCTGACAATTGACCAGAATTTTCACTTCTTGGAAATATAGATCTCAACATAATTTTGGCTAATACTCTCTGAGTGGGCTTCAGATCACCTATCTTGTTGCTCTCACAACATTTTCCTTTGACATAACATTGTTTTGTCATAATCTCCACAAACTTAGAGTTCTTTGCTTCATTGTGACCAAAGGTGTAGTAGATGCCTTCATTTGGGATGGATAGCACCTTAGCCAAGTTTGAAGCAGTGAGAATTACTTCAAAACCGCACACAACAGAATGCACATCAGTTTCCTCAATGATTCTTAATCCTAACTCTTGAGGAGTCTTGTCCTTATTTTCAGCCTTTTTTTTTCTCCTTGCAGCTAGCTCCTTGTCATAATCTTCAACTGTCTTTACCTTGCTTCTGAACAAAATATCTTTTACCAGAGTAGGATAGATTGGACCATTTAATAACTCCATGTATCTGAAGCTCCCATTATGATCAATAAAGAACTTAAGAACATCAAAATGATTCTTTTCCAAACTATCAAAGTCCACTGGTTGTTCCATAACCAGGTTCAGAGATTTTCCCTCTATCTTAAGAGACAAATCTGTAGAAAACATCTCCTCGCAAGCAGTAGTGTTGATAGGGAAGTTTTTAGGAAATGTAAACAAGGAATCTGAAGTTGATGTAGAAGTAGATGCCATTTTAGAAGGTTAGGGTGTAGAGTTTGCTAATGCGGGAGAAATAGTTTGTTCTAGTTTTGAAGGACGAGGGTGAGGGATGTGATAGTGTAAAGTGTGCAAGTGTTTAAGTGATTTTGTTTAAAAACAATAAAACAAATTAAAACACACAATACATTAATTAAAAAGTAAAACGAACTAATCATTAACTGTTTCTAAACCAATCAGAATGTGTGTGCGTGTTGTTCTTTTAGCGCCAAAACGTTTTAGTAAAAATACTTAAACGTTTCCAATTCATTTCCTATTCAGAGGCTTATCCTTCAGAGGTTGAAAAGTTTCCATAGTCTGAACTTCTTCAGATGCTGAAAACCAAAGAACTTCAGAGTCTAAAAACGAATCTTTCAGGACACAAAAATATATGTTCAGACAAGATTTTTCAAGGTTTTATTTCTGAACACTTTGTTTAAATAAATCAGGTGTCCTAAAAGAATATTTTTAACCTTTGAGTGATATTCCTCTGAATTGTCATTGAGATTTTAAGAATACTCACCTTGCATTGAAGCTTTCTTGTTTCAATTGTAGTCAGTGTCATAGCTTGAACAGTTACTCCTCCAAGCTGAGTTACTGTCATCTTCAAAACAAGCTTCATATTCTTCATCATAAGGATCATATCTTCTTCTGTTCCTTATGACTTTTTCTTCATCTTCTTCACCATCAGATTCATCAAAAATGTGCCTTCTGTGCACAATTGCTCTCCTTCTATTTGCAGTCACATGAGTCCATGTGAGTGGAGAGTCTATTTTCCTCATTTGTCCTGCAGCCAAATAAACAATTTTGTCTTTTGGTACCCATTTGCAGATGGGTCCTAGACTGTTAGTTACCTGACCTCTATTCTCCATTTGTACCACCTGAAAGCTCTCAGGTACGAATGTTGAATATAGATCAGAAGGTGAAGCATTTTCAAATATGCTTGATGAACTTGGTTTTTCATATGTGTCAGCACATGAATAACCAATTCCATTTACACCATTGTTTTTAAGAGAAGACAATAAAGAAATAATGTCACTACTGTCAATGTGTGTATTACAGAGGTCTTTAGAATCAATTGAATTCTTATAAGGTTTGCTACTGCTGGCATCCCCTTTTTCGAGAACTTCAATCTTTTCTAGAGCCTCTTGATATAAACACTTAAATTGACTTGCTTGTTCACTTAAGTGCTCATAATTAACTTTGAGCTTTTTAAACTTACGTGAACCAGCATTTAGTAGTTTTATGAGTTCAAGTTTAAGAAGTTGAGAATATACCTGATTCAGGATGTCTTGGTCAGAGTCATAACTTGATTGTTCAGACTCTGAGTCCACTTCAGACTCTGCTGCTGCTTCAGGTCTTGCTTGCATTTCAGGTCTTGATCTCCTTGGTAGCTTGACTTTCTTTTCTTCTTCAGAGAGTTTGTCCAGCTCTTCCCAGGTTGTCAATTTCTTCTTGCTAGCTATCTCTCCTCCATTCTTCTTGAATTCAGACCATCTTTGAAATTTCTTGGAGAAATTATCAAAGTATTCTTCATCAGATTCTCCCATAATATCCTCAAGCTCCATTGCTTTCTTCCCTTTTCTGGCTGCTTCCTTGTCTCTTGCACTTGAGGTACAAACATCAGATGTTGATGTAGATACTTGCTTGTTGCTCAGATCTTCATTCATATTAAGTCCATCTTTCATTCTTTTAATGAGATTAGCAACAAGTTGATGAATCTTCTGCTTCCAATCATTCACTTGTTGAGCCATGGTGTTTTTCTCCTTTGGATCTTGACTGTCTCACGGTTAAGTGATTTACCAACAGAACCGGAGCTCTGATACCAATTGAAGGTGCGTGGAGAAAACCCAAGAAGGGGGGGGGGGGGGGGGGGTTGAATTGTGTTTTAGATATTTAAAAACTTTTCTAGAAAATTAAATCTATCAGAGTCTTTAAGCACAGCGGAAATGTTCACACAATTAACTTAAGGCTAAGTGAATGATGAAGGAGTAAATGAGAGAGTGAGAGAGAGAAAGACACACAACAATTTATACTGGTTCCCCTCACAAATTGAGAGTACTCCAGTCCCCTTGCTTCCAAGGGAGTTCACTATAATCACTAAGATTACAATCAGATGCTCAAGCACACAAGCATGAGACTTCCTTGCCCAAGTCACACAAGACAGAGAGACTTCCTTGCTCTAATCACACAAGATCAGAGACTTCCTTGCTCAAGCACACAAGCTTAAGACTTCCTGCTCTAAGTCACACAAGACAGAGAGACTTCCTTGCTTCTACACTCAGCAGAAGACTTTCTTGCTCTAATCACTAAGATTGAGACTTATTTGCTTCTACACTAAGCAGAAGACTTTCTTGCTTCTACACTAAGCAGAAGACTTTCAATTTCTCAAGCAGGAGTAATACTAACTTCTAAGCTTAAACTTATTACAAACATAATAACTTCAGAGGCTTAAGCTAGTTTCTATTCTCACTTCATTTGAGAGATGTTTTCTATTACAATTCAAATTCTCACTTTATTCTGAGAGATGTTTTCTAATGAATATCGTTAGTCATCAATTCTTTCTTTTGCATATTTATATGAGTTGAGAAAGACATTGAGACGTTGGAGAAATTCTCGTTGTATAATGGACAGCTGTAGTCTTTTGAATATCCGTTGAGTAAAGCCACGTCTTCTTTTGCAGTGAAGCTTCACCTTTATTGTTTGTCCAAAGTACAGTAATAAGGTACAACTAGCTCCTAGAGAGAGTAGGATCACATCCTTTGTGACCGTTGTAATTAGTTGTCCTTAGAACAAATCATCAGGCTTGATAAGAGTAGTTGATGTAGCTGAAGGAAAACGTAACTGTTTATCAAAGATAAAACGCAGCGGATTTTAAAATTTTATTTTCCTTCAATGGATCCATGTTAAAGATCATGGTCAAGAATATATTGTTACCTTGAAGAACTGATGCTTTCTTTCGCGAAGAAGGAGCTTTCAATCACGAATAGAAACTGCTTACGATCACGAACACGAACTGCCTTTCGATCACGAACAAAAAACACCGTATGATCAAGAACAAGAACCTTCAATTGATCACGAGCACCACAATTGCAGCGCCTCCACTTAGTCCACACGAACAGGAACCTTCAACCTTCAGTGCTAGCCGTTCTTGGATGAAGAATGAGGGAACTTGAGCGGATTAGGGTTTAGAGAAATTCAGAATTTCCCAAATACGAATTAGGGTTTAGAGAAATTCAGAATTTCTCCAAAAAAGTGTGAGAGACTGAACTTCATAAGGCTCTATTTATAGAGTTTCTTATGTGAGCTTCAGTTCACACGAATTTGGACTTCTTAAGCCCAATATTCGTTTTTCACTAATTGCACCCCTGCAATAAGTCTTACTTATTTTTTCCCGTTTTAACTGTCCTTATGTGTGTGACCCTGTAGGTTCTTATAACGTTGGCAATAATATTTATCTTAATATTATAAACAGTGAGCGGTATCTAGCAACACATTACTGTTACCCAAGTTATAAGAATGTCATGTGATCTGACTAACCTTTCTGTGATAAACATTTTGTGCATAATTACCCTTTTGTCCTCATGTCTATATTGAACACAAGGCATGGTATGTCATCCTTGTCTAGTTCAATATTGGGCACATAGACATATCTCCCGTTATGTAGGAGGGACAAATCCCATCTAGGTCACTCATATCCCTCAGCATGATTCGTGGGATACCCATTAACCAACTTTATAGTTATCCAGTTACGGATAACGTTTGAATGGCAACAAGGTATTACACTCCTACATCTAGGGTACACAGTGGTTTCAGGTCGAAGGATGGAATGCACCTTTTATCACTATGAGAATAACTTATGACATTTCATAACATTCTATGCAGTATTCTCATGGTGGGTCAATCCGATATAAAGTTACCCTTAACATTTATATCTATGTGAAGACTTGATAACTCATTATCTATGATCAGTGAGACGTGATCAGCAGTCTACCAACATAATAGTCTCTATGCTTTAATGTTATCCCATTTCATATTAAAGCTTGACTACGGATACTTTAAGAATAGTGTTCTTAAGTTAATGTAATCTCACGATTAAGTGTCACTTAATGTTTCATTACATGAACAATCTATTCTAGGGACTTTATTATTTTGGAACACAAACATAATAAAGAAATGCCTTTATTATTTATATTTAATATATATATAAATCATGTCACAATAAAAAAGCAAATGCTATCAAATAGATTGGCTTTTAGGTCTTACTCCAACAATCTCCCACTAGAACTAAAGCCAATCAAATGTTCATCTAACATTTATCGGTTAGCATGAGTATCGAGCAACTTCTTAGCAAGATGCTACATTAGTGGATAAGGAACTATTTCCTATGTTGATATCTTACATATCTTTTCAAAGTTACTCTTTCGATCTCTATCGAAATAGAAAGGTGTCTATATATATCTGAATCGTTGGTGAGATCTATTCCTTTGTTTGCAAGATTAAATCATTATCATCACTAATGTGATTAATGAAATCTGCAACGATGGAAACATAGTTTTAGCTCAATCCTGAACTAAACAATCCAAATCAAATACTTGACCTTTGTAATAGAAATAGACACTTTCTGAACCTTATTAGCTTACAGTGTTTATATCTGACATGAATTTCAATACAATGTATCGGATTGGAAACTAACATCATTATAACTTATTTACAATGATTTTTTTTCCATACCTACCTATTTCAAAAGATAGTCCTTAGTTCCTTTAAGGTACTTAGGGATATTCTTGAACGTCAATTAGTGTCAAACACTAGATTCAATTTTGGTACTTACTGATTATGCTATAAGCATATGGTGTATCTGGTGTTGTACATATTATATGGTGTACATGACTGATCCATTTGCCAAAGCATGTGGATTCTTTTCATGTATCTCTTTCTCATCCAATGAGACGTGACATTGTCCTTTGAACAAATAAAATCATTTGCTGCGTCAACAATCTATCTCTATAGATTATGATTCCTAACTCTTTAGGAAGTCTCGCCTAAGTATTTCATCAAGAGATATTTCCTTAATCATGTCTTACATGTATGAGGAAAATGTTTTGATGATTAATATGTCATCCACACATGATACCAGATTAAGATAATTACTCCCACTAACCTCCTTGTGTGCACAAGAATTATATTTGTCCTTTATTAATTCGTTTTCATAAAACTTCATAAATAAGAACAAATAATTCAACTTCTGAGAACTTGATCTAATCAAAATTAGATTGCTACAATTTGTATACCTTTTAAGCATCCTTTGGATTGAGAAAACCCTATGTATATGTCTAACACATATATATGAGGTCATTCCAATTAAGGAATGCAACTTTGTCATCCATCTGCCAGAACATGTAGTATAACAATTATAACTAGACTACGATCATGGTTTCATCATAATTTGCATTTTGATTTTGCGTGAAACCTTTAATAATTAATTACATCTTAAATGTAGTCTCCATATCATCCATGTCAGTCTTCTATAAGAAGACTCACTTTTATCGTCTGAGTCTTACTCGTCTTAATGACATAATCATTATCACACTGAATCTGGTTTGGGAGTCAGTTCTTGTATCAAGTGGTTTCAGTCCCCTCCCGATCGCAATTGCAGGGGATCGAACCGTAATTCTCCCAACTAAGTTCAGCGTCAATCGCCACTGAACCAACTAACGTTTGGTAATAAAGACTGTTCTTTATTCTGACTTTAATGTAGTTTTTTTTTTACCAACTTTAATGTAGTTGTCATAATACTTTTTCTTATTTTAGTAAAGATTTAGTATGAATTTTTATTAGTTATGACTTTAAATTAACTATTTATAAATGTTATCATTAAATGTATTTTAAAAGCGATTTAATTGGTCTAACTGGTTGAACCTTAAACAGAGGTTACACCGATTTGAACCGGTTGAACATGAATAGAGATCACGCCGACCGGTTCAACCCCCAACTCCAGTCCGATTTTTAAAACATATATATATATATATATATATATATATATATATATATATATATATATATATATATATATATAGTTGTAATAAAAAAAAAAATAGAAAATAGATTTATAGCTACCAAGAGCAAAGCTAATACTACCACAAAAAAAAGAGAAGCTAATACACTTGGAAATCAATGACCACATATTTGCATTTTTTTTAAAGAAGTGACATATTTACATTTTCCTTGTTCATATGTTAGAGAAGGGTGATTTGGAATAAATTTTGATCCAAAATCACCTCTTGTGATTTTTTTCAATTACGTACATTTTTCTTTTTCATCAATTAGAGAAGGGTGATCAATTTTGATCCAAAATTGCCCCTCGTAATCTTTTTTTAATTACGTTTTTACTTAAATAAGTGATTTTAAGATATTTTTTAGTTCGTTTGAGTTTTTCGTCTTTGTGATTTACTTTTTTGGTGTTGTTTGGCTTTCTAGTGTTTGTTTTGATTTTCCATCTTAGTACGGTGTTTGTTTTAATTTCTCGTTTTATGTAATAATTTTGATTCATGTACTTTTTTTTTTTTAATGAATATCTTTATTTCTATTACGATAGTAAAAAAAAACCTTCTCAAATAACATTACCATTCACATGTCATACGCAATTTTTTTTTTGTCATATTTATTCATAGCATGGCTTTTCATTCAAGATTATATATAAACCTTATGGACAGAATCATCTAAATTTTAAAACACTATACTTTTTTTCTTATCCATGATGACCATTTTAAAAACCGGACCGGACATCAAACCGACGATGGTACTGGTTTAATGGTTCAATGGTTGAACCGTTGGGTCATTGGTCGAACCGCATGACTAAACCGGATAAAATCAGATAACTCGATTGAATAAATTGGTCTCAATAACAAAACTATACATATATTAAATCGAGTAAAAAATATTTAAAATAAGAAATAAGTTAGTAACAATGTGTTTTTAATTACAATATATTACTATACATTAAAATGAAAGTTAAAAATATTTAAAATAAGAGAATTGTATTTATAAAAAATGCTGCTGTTTAAGAAATTGGAGTTTGAGTTGAATAGGAAAAAAAACGGGTAAAAAAAAAGAGTAATAAATTCATATATCAATGATTTATTATAATAATGCATTAATGCATAATAAAAACTGTATGCCACACATAGCTGTCTATTACTTTATTGGGAGTTTTTTTATTTATTTATTTTACATCAAATATTTAATTTCCTTTTATACTTTTTCCTTTTGAAACCCTACTTTCAATCTCTTTAGTTCTTCTTTCAAATGAAGCCGTGCTCTTTTTATTTATTTTTTATTCTCCTATAAGCTGAACATCAAAGCAAGACTAAGATCTCCATGTTCTTCTTCTTTTTCTATCAAATTGCTTCCTTCCTCCTGCTATTTCCTAATCTTCTTCTTCTTTTTCTAAAAAATCTCCATGTTAGATTTATTTTTTCTTCTTTAGTAGGACTTTGTTTGTTTGAACTTTTACTTTCTGTAGATCTAGATTTGTTAGATCTAGATTGTTGATACTTGGTAATGAATTTTTTTTATTGATCTAAACAATTTTTTATGGTTACTTGGATTATCTGTCGATGAAAAAAGAAGAAGAATCAGTCAAACCGTCGGTTTTCAAAACCGCCGGTTCACCGGTTTTTAGCGGTTTTGGCCGGTTTTCACCGGTTCGATTGCTTATCCGATCCAGCAGTCAGACCAGACCGATACACCTTCCGGTTCGCGGTCTGACCGGTCCGACCGGCCAGTCCGGTCCGGTTTTTAAAACACTGCTTTGGAGCCACCCAAATTTTTAAATAAGGGTGATATAAAAAATTGTGTTTCTTTGCTTTGAATTTTAAAGCCAAAACCCTACCGAAAACTTACTATTTATAGATCTTAAACAATAACTTAGTAGAATATAAAGAAAGGATATTCCTTTGTTACTCATATCTTATTTTTGGCCATTATTTCTTATTTAGAAGCCAAATTTTCATTTCTTACCTAGTTCTTTGATATTCTAAATTTTAAATAATTTTAATTTGCACGCCTTAAAAAAAATCCGTGAAAAGAGAAAATATTTTCTTTGCTATTGGACCGGGAGTAAATGTAAAGGGCGTATTTAGCAAAAGCCCAAACATTAATTATTAACTTGTACAACGGCCCAATACAAGGGCTCAATACATAAACGGGAATCAAACTCAATCCTCCCATACGGGCGAGAACCAGAAGTGCGAGTCATCCATTCAGGGCGAGACATGGCTGCGTCGGTGAGATACCCATGATCCCATGATTCCCCCATTCTTCGCCATAACTGACATCTTCTCCACGATTTTATGCAATTATCTTCATCCTCCGTATGACTAGGGAGTAGATTTTAAGAGGAACCATTATATTCAAACCACGTTCCCCATGATCACCTTGCAATTAGGCATGTGATCAAATGTATAGCAGGAACGTGGGACAGGCCAACGAAGAAAAGGGGCGGGAAGAACTCTCTTCCTATACACCCTATAAATACTTATAACATTGATGAAAAAAAGGACGGACTGAAAGACGTTTGAGATCATATACTTGATTATTTGTTATTTTGACGGTCCAATATTATTACTTTTCACACCCCTTTAAGTGTTCACCAGAACATTTTGGCGCCCACCGTGGGTCTGCGGTAAAACGATTCCCAACCTATCACTTAGAGAGAGAGCAACGCTGCAAGCAGAGATAAAACCATGGCTTCCAATCATTGGAGCACCAGAACATTTGAGGTGCAAACTCCTGTCAGGGACTTTGAAAGATGCTGCACTACGTTGGTACATGAACTTGCCCAACAATTCCATTGAAAGTTATGCTGACTTTCATAAGAAGTTCATACACCAATTCTCCGGAACGAAGCATGTCAAGGTTACAGCAACCAGTCTTTTCACAATTCGACAGAATTATGCTGAAACTCTTCGAGAATATCTTGCTCGATTAAGCGAACCGACGATCACAGTGTCAAACCCAAACCAGGAAATGTTCGTTGCAGCTTTTCACAATGGATTGAAGGCTGGACACTTCAACGAATCTTTGGACAGAAGCCCGCCACCTCGATGCAAGAGGTAATCAAAAAAGCTAGTTGTTACATTAAGGGTGAGGAGAGCAACGCAGAGAAGCGCTCCAGAGATGCCAAAGAAAAAGATTCAAGGAACAGTAACGACAAAGGTTCAAATTCGCAGCCACATCGAAATTGGCAGAACCACGATACTCACAAACAGGGGTATCGTGCCAAGCCCTACCACCCTCCTAACTCGGCTGGGGGAATGGGTTATCCACACTATAGGCGATACCCATCGGATGGAGAGTATACGCCGCTAAATAGGGCTAGAGTACACGTACTGCATGAAATCTTACAAGCGGGCCTGGCACCCTTACCTCCTCCCAGGATGCACAACACCATCATGGGACCAGACATTGAGGCGTAGTGCGCTTACCATAGGTGAAAAGGTCACGAGACTGAAAGGTGTTTCCGTTTGAGAGATTTCATTGAGGATCTGATCAGAAGCGACCATTTGAGGAAATTCCTTGAAGACGCCGCCAAGGGTCAAATCGCCCTCCCAAAACAAACGCATAACCAACAGAAGGGCGAGGGCGATGGAAGAAACAAAGGAGAGAAGCAACGGGTAGCGCTTAACACCTTATCCGGTGGATTCGCAGGAGGAGGCGACTCCATCTCGGCCAGAAAACGCTATGTCAGGAAGTCAAGGTTTGAAATATGCTCGGTGAGAAGTTTAAATCTTCCCCGCACTCCAGAAATCTCGTTCAACCCGGAGGACGCCCGAGATATCCTCCCACACGATGACGATCCTCTGGTGATACAAGTGCAAATTCTTAATTGTGACGTCAAACGAGTCCCCATTGAATCAGGTAGTTCAGCAGACATCCTATACTGGGATGCTTACAAGGTGATGCACTTATCTGATGAGTAGTTGAATCCCTACTCCGGCACGTTAGTAGGGTTTGCTGGCGAGCAAGTAGACGTCATGGGTCACATCATGTTGTACACCACGTTCGGTGAGGATGAACACGCTAAGACAATCAAGGTTAGATATTTGGTGGTTAAAACACTCTTCACTTCATACAATATTATCATCGGGAGACCGGCGTTCAATGCATTAGGCGCGGTCATGTCCACTTTATACTTATCCATCAAATACCCTCTGAACAACGGTAAAGTCGGAGTGGTTAAAGGCGATCAAGTTCTAGCCAGGAAGTGCTATGAGTCAAGTCTCAAAATCCGGCACAGATCATCCAAGCCTGTCTCGCCCCCAGTCAGTGGAGAGCGAACTAACGGGATAAACATGGTCAATGTCACGGATCTGGATCCAAGGGACGAATTCCAAGACAGAAGAGTCAGTCCAATTGAAGATCTGGAGCAAGTCCAAATTGGCGAGCACTCACATCAGACGACCAATATTGGAACAAGCCTCCAACCAAAGGAAAGAGAAAGAATCGTCACCCTGCTGCGCAACAATAGGGATTTGTTTGCGTGGCAGCCATCAGACATGCCTGGAATTGATGAGAGTGTGATCACGCATAAACTGTCCATCTCGCCCGCCAACAAACCAGTGGTTCAACGAAAAAGGAAAGTTGGAGAAGAGCGGAGAGCAGCCATCACTGAGGAGGTGGCCAAGCTGAAAGAAGCGGGGTTCATAGAGGAAATCAAATATCCCACCAGGTTAGCAAATGTAGTAATGGTGAAGAAGGCGAGCGGCAAGTGGAGAATGTGTGTTGATTTCACGGATCTGAATAAGGCATGCCCTAAGGATTCGTACCCCCTGCCCAACATCGACAGGTTGATTGATGGAGCATCAGGTTACAAAACGTTGAGTTTCATGGATGCCTACTCTGGCTACAATCAAATAAAGATGCATCCCATAGACGCCCAGCACACAGCGTTCATGTCCAACACTTGTAACTATTTTTACAATGTTATGGCCTTTGGCTTAAAGAATGCAGGAGCCACTTACCAGCGGTTGATGGATAGAGTGTTCGTTAAATAAATAGGGAAGAATCTGGAAGTATATATTGACGATATGGTGGTTAAGACTCAGAAAGAAGGCGAGCACGATAAGGATCTGGAGGACATTCTGAAATCGGTCAGGAAATATAATATGCATCTCAATCGGGCCATGTGCTCTTTTGGAGTCCAAGCGGGTAAATTTTTAGGTTTTCTGCTTACTCATATAGGGATAGAAGCAAACCCAGATTAATGTCAAGCCATCATCGACATGAGGAGTCCTACCTCTGTTAAAGAAGTAGAGCAACTAACAGGGCGGATAGCAGCACTCTCCAGGTTTTTATCTTGTTCAGGCGAGAAGGCCTGCCATTTCTTCACCACGCTAAGAAAGAGCGAGAGATTCACATGGAGTCCTGAATGTGAGGAGGCGTTCCAAAAATTAAAGGTATTCTTAGCCTCGCCCGATATCCTCACTCGCCCTGAACAGGGCAAAACATTATATCTATATCTGGAAGTATCTGAGAAGGCGCTCAGCTCGGCGCTGGTACAAGAGGTTGGAGGGGAAGAAAAGCCCGTCTACTTCGTGAGCAGAACGCTATGAGGGGCAGAAACAAGGCACCAGAAGATTGAAAGGTTGTGCCTAGCAGTGGTAATAACAGCCCGCAAGCTGCGACAGTATTTTCAAAGCCATCAAGTAGTAGTGAAGACAGACTACCCCATAAAGAACGTGTTGCGCAAACCATAGCCGACCGGAAGAATGGTGGCATGGTCGGTCGAGTCTCTCAGATCATCATTCAACTATAAATAGAGGCCTTTGGCAACATTGAAGAGCAAGAGTTTTCACTACAATATTTCAATACTTATCTTTGTGATACAAGTTTTATCAAGAGCTCTTCTTTATCTCTCTCACTCAGATTTGTACTTTAAATATCTAGGATTAGAATATCCATTGAGTGAACTGGGAGTTTTTCATCCATTTTCAAAGCTTCTCAATATTGTCTTGAGTGAATAGGCTTTGAGA
Source organism: Trifolium subterraneum (assembly GCA_951799995.1). Taxonomy (NCBI): domain Eukaryota; kingdom Viridiplantae; phylum Streptophyta; class Magnoliopsida; order Fabales; family Fabaceae; genus Trifolium; species Trifolium subterraneum. The sequence continues at coordinate 523,862 of OX637466.1, forward strand.
ACAAAATCTTCCATCATTGTAATATTGGCTCAAGTCTTGAGTGACACCTTCAGAGTCAGTGTTACTTAGGTAGATCAAGCTCGTAGGGCTTAGAAGAATTTCTGGTCTTGGATCTAGATCAAGAAGAAGTGTAACTTGATATCATTAGCATCTCTTAGTGGACAATCTCACAGGAGCGTGGGGACTGGACTAGCCCAAGGTTTTGGGTGAACCAGGATAAACTGTTTGTGTGCATTCTCTTCTATTTACTCTCATTTAATTTATGCAAACACTTATCACACAAATCACTAGTTATTAATAATTTATACTGTCAGAGAGTGATTGGGAGAACGTTCTCCAGTCTGCTATAATTTGAATACTTGATTTAACTAACAATCTAAGAATACTCTTTGAGTATATTGTTTGTGATAATTTTTATAGGCATATTTTTAAAAGGTTTACAATTCAAAACCCCCCTTTCTTGTGAAAAACTTTGCTACTTCACTTGTAATCTTGCTGGCACAGCTCTTGTTCTCTGTGGTCTGTTTGCTTGAGGCATAGTTTGAACTTCAGTTTCACTACTTGAATCTTCAAACCATACTTTATGTTCATAATGGTTCTATTCTTTCTCTCTGCAGTTCCATTTTGTTGAGGTGTGTATATGGTGGTACCACTTCATGTACTATCCCTTCTTTCTCACACAATGCATCAAACTCATTTGACACATACTCACCACTACCATCTGTTCTTAATGTCTTCAACTTGTGACCACTTTGTATTTCAACCATGGACTTATATTTGATAAACACATCAAGTACATCACTTTTCTTCTTAATCAAGCAAGTCCATAGTTTTCTGCTAAAATCATCTATAAATGTGACAAAATACTTGTTTCCTCCAATGGATTCAACCTGTATAGGGCCACATACATCATAAAACACCACCGCAAGAATAGCTTTGGTTTTACTCTTAGCCTCTTTACTAAAATTGTTTCTTTGTTGCTTTGACTGGACACACTCTTCACACACTTCCTTTGGAATTTCAATTTCTGGCAAACCAGACACACCAGTTGCTTCTTTTCCAAGTCACACATATCATTGAAATTCAAGTGGCCTAACCTGTAGTGTCATAGCCATTCATCCTTACTAGCTGCAGTAGCCAAACATTTATGTTCTAACACATCTAACTCAATTTTAAAAGTCCTGTTTTGTGACATTGGAGCTTTTAAAATCAATCTACCATTTGCATCAGTCAACGTCATCAATCTATCTTCAATTACCAGTTTGTAATTCTTTTCAATCAACTGACCAATACTAAGTAGATTACTCTTCATACCAGGAATGTATAGCACATTTGAGATTAGAGATTGCTTACCATATTTCCTCATGATTAAGACATCTCCAACTCCTTCAGCTGCTAATGTGCTATCATTTCCAAATTTCACTTTACTCTTCATTGATTGGTTAACGCTCACAAATCAATCTCTTCTGCCAGTCATATGTGATGAACACCCTGAGTCCAAATACCACTGATCTTTGAAGTTAGTCTCTTAATTTGTAGTCACCATTAATAGCACATCTTCATTTTCTTACTTAGCAAGTCTGACATTGTTCTCTGGCTCCTTCTTTTCTCCATAGCATTCATCAGCAAAGTGACCATATTTTTTACAATTGTAACATTGTATGTTACTCTTATCAAACTTCTTTTTACCACCTCTACCTCTATTCTGATTTCCACCTCTATAACCTCCTTGATTATTTGGCTTTTAAGTTGAGGAGCTTGAAACTTGTGCACTTTTGTTTCCATTGTTATTGTAGCCACCTCTACCCTTATTCTCATTCCACTTTCCCTTATTCTTTTTCTCTTTATTTGGTTGAGCTTGCAGTGCTACATCTGCTTTAGCCTTACCTGCAGCTCTTTCATTCATTCCTTGTTCATTTGATTTAGACAACCAAGTAATTCTTCTTTGGAAATTTCACTTATCCTCTTTGATGTTTCAATGGAAACTACCACATGATCAAATCTTGGTGTCAAAGATCTCAAAATCTTTGAAACCACAAATTTGTCCTCTATCACTTCACCACAATTCTTAAGTTGATTCACCAGTTTTATTACTTTTGTGAAGTAATCACTAACTGTTTCACTTTCTTCCATTTGAATCAAATCAAATTGTCTTTTGTAAGTTTGAAGCTTTACCTCTTTCACTTGTTCAGCACCACCAAAAGATTGAGCCAAGATATCCCAAGCTTCCTTTGAACTTTCACAATCACCAACCTTCTCAAAGTTGTCAGGATCCACACATTGGTGTATGATGAACAGAGCTTTATAATCCCTTTTCTTTAATTCTTTATTTGCTTCTTTGTTTTCCTCAGAGGCACGAGCACCAAGAGCTGGTACTCCTTCAGTCACAATACCCCACATATCTTGATAAAGAAACACTACCTTCATCTGTTTCACCCAGTTATCATAGTTCAAGATTGGAAGATTCATGGGGAAATGACCATTTGGATGAGTGGTAGACATGTTTGCTTCACGTACACTTCAAGATCTTCAAGAAACTACTCCAAGATCAAACCAGGAGCTCTGGATACCAAATGATGGAATTGAATCCACACACAGAAGCACAATCACACATACACTTGTGATAGGCACAGCAGAAGCTTATGCAATTTGCATAACAATGAAAGTTCCACTATGAACTTACACACACACACTTTTGTATTTCTTGAAGAAGAAGATAGAGAGAAAGATAGAGTTTTATTCTTCCACTTATGGGCCAAAATTAAGAGTAGCACTTATGTGCTTATATACACATTTCCAAACTGAGTTGCCCAGAAATTGGAAAACTCCTAATTAACAAAGTTTTCTGGGGATACTAATGAATCTACTGTCGAGCATATTGCTCGATATTTAGTAGAATGTGGGGATTTAGCAAATAATGAGAATTTGAGAATGAAATATTTTCCAAATTCTCTGACCAAAAATGCTTTCACTTGGTTCACAACTCTTCCCCCCATTCGATTCATCATTGGACCCAATTAGAAAGGTTGTTTCATGAACAATTTTACATGGGTCAAACTAAAATTAGCCTTAAAGAATTGGCTAGTGTTAAGCGCAAGTTACCAGAGTTTATTGATGAATATCTTAATAGATTTAGGATTCTTAAGGCAAGGTGTTTTACACAAATTCCTGAACATGAATTAGTCGAAATGGCCGCTGGTGGTCTCGATTATTCAATTAGAAAGAAGTTAGATACCCAATATCTAAGGGATATGTCACAGTTGGCTGATAGAGTTCGACAAGTCGAAAGGCTCAAAATCGAAAAGGCCAGAACATCTAAGTTTCACAAAAAAGAGAAAGTCGCTTATATAGAAACTTATGATAGTGATAATGAAACTATTTTCGATTGTGAAGATATTGAAAATAATGAAATAGATGTGGCTGAGTTAAAACCAGGCCCTCCTTATATGTGTAAATTACTAAAGCCATCTAATGGAAAGAATCCTAGTGAACCCAAAAATGATAAATATGTTGCGAAAACCTACACATTTGATATTACTAAGTGTGACGAAATCTTTGATCTATTGGTTAATGATGGCCAAATAATTGTTCAAAAAGGTTTAAAAGTTCCTCCTTTAGAACAGAGGAAAAAGAGAGGTTATTGCAAATTTCATAATTTTGTGGGTCATAAAACATCTCAATGTGTTCTTTTCAGGGATCTTGTTCAAAAAGCATTGAACGAGGGGAGATTGAAGTTTGATGAAAAATCGAAGCCTCCAATGAAGGTGGATACTGACCCTCTCCAAGTTGCTGAAACTTCTTTTGCTGAACCATATGAATGTATGATGGTCGAAGCCATGGAAGTCACTACACTCGAATCAATCCCAGAGGAGGAGTATATCGAGAAGATTAAAGTGGTTTACCCTAAGGCTGAAGAGGATTTGCTTGATTTTCTTATGAAATGTAAAGCAAAAAATCATCAAGTAATGCTATGCCCCATGTGTAGTGATGTATGCGATAAAGAGGCTACTGTAGGCCTCAAGAATTATCTGCCTTATGTGAAACCAAAGTTTAATGGTCCAAACAGAAGACTGAACTTCAATAATGGACCAAACCAACAGCCTAATAAAGGAAAGACTATAATGTCAAATCCTTCGATTCATGAAAGGATTGGTCGAAAACAGACTTTCTTACCATCAACAAAAATACCCATAGGTCAATGGGTACATGGTAGATATGCAGCTTTCGACAAGAGAGACAAGCATCAAGGAAGTTCTAGTAAGGTTTGGCAAACTGATGGTCAACCCAACATGGCAAGAGATGCCAATAAATATTCTTATAAAAATAATTATAAGGGTAAAAATCCAATGACAAGAACACAATGGCGTAGGTTCCAGCGCCAGAAGAAACAAGAGTTTCAAAATGTTCTAGAAGAGAACAATTTTAAAGGAATCAAAATTCAAGAAAAGGGCAAGAAGCCTGTAATCGAAAGAATCTCACAACCAAACATTCCAGAAGAAAATAATGAAAAAATAAATGAAGAGGAGTGTTTTGATGGTGAGGATGATGACTTTGGGTCAGAAAACGATTTTGACGTGGTTTGTAATGTGGTATCTGTTCTACCACGTGAATTTGATGTTTGGTCTTTCTCTGATCGAGAAGAAGATTGTTACGAACCACCACTGGTTGATTTCAAACCAGTTTGTTATTGATGAATAATGGATGCATCGAAGAACAATGCGCCAACTTTGCAAAGCCTGATGAGGGGATGAAAAATCACCTTAAACCTTTGTTTGTCAGAGCAAAAGTCAACAATGTTGGCATAAATAAGGTTCTAATTGATGGAGGAGCAGCTGTGAATCTGATGCCTTCTTCATTAATGGAGAAAATTGGGAAGTATGACACTGATCTTATTTCTCACAACATAGTATTTTCGAACTATGAAGGGAAAAGTGGCCACTCTAGGGGTGCTCTCCAAGTTGAAGTTGCCATTGGGAGTACAGTGAGGCCAACTTTATTTTTGGTGGTCGAATCCAAAGCAAATTTCAATCTTCTTTTAGGAAGAGAATGGATTCATGGAGTGGGGGCAGTGCCTTCGACTCTGCATCAAAACTTGGCTATATGGAGAGATGATGGCATTGTAGAGTATGTAGAAGCAGATCAAAGCTACTATCTGTCTGAACAATGCCACATAACAAAGCAGACTTTCGACAAGAACGTTGCTTCGATTGCACCATGCGGCGATAAGGATGCTGCTTTTGATAAAGTGGTTTCTGAGAATGTTTACCACTCCGTAAAACTCCACCCAACTCATGGATTTTGTTGGAAAAGAGAGGAAATAGACCATGATTCCTCTGAAGATGGAGTAATTCCACCATCTGGGTGGGATTGTGAATTCTACTATCCTCATGACTGAGCCCACCCCATGGGCAAGAATTTCGGCTTACATGGCCGGAAATAGATTAAATACGGCACTAGAAGCTGTAGCGATGAAAGAAAATATGGCTTTCGAAGCCAATGTTTCTCAAAAAAATGGCTAATAAAGCCAATAATCTTGAAAATGGCAGTAATACGCCAAACTTGCAGAACTTGACGAACCTTTGGGTTTCGAAAAAGATCTTTCAAATATGAATCATAAAATGCAAGCCCAAGACACATTGCAAGAAATAGACATTGGAGATGGTTTGACAAAAAGACCAACTTACATCAGTGCTAATATCAATTCTGATTTCAAGATGAAATTGATCGAACTCCTTCAGGAATACAAAGATTGTTTCGCCTGGGACTACAACGAAATGCCTGGTCTAAGCAAAGAGTTGGTAGAACACAGGTTACCGTTAAAACCAGAAAAGAAGCCAGTCAAACAATTACCAAGGAGATTCGCACCAGAAATAATGTCCATAATAGAGGGTGAAATCGAAAGGTTGCTGAGAAGCAAATTCATTCGAACTGCCAGGGGATTTCCTTGGCTTTGTTGTACATAAGAAGCGCATTGAATAAATCAGAATAAGACAAAGGCAATAATGGAGACACGACCTCCAACTACAAAAAAGCAACTTCAATCTTTGCTTGGAAAAATCAATTTCTTAAGAAGATTCATTTCGAATCTAAGTGGTAAATCTCAACCTTTTTCACCACTACACAAATTAAAGAAAGATGATATTTTCAGATGGGAAGCAGACCACCAAAAGGCTTTTGAAGATATCAAGTTGTATCTTTCGAAACCTCCAATATTAATGTCTCCCATTCGAAACAAATTTATGAAGTTGTATATTTCAGCATCTGATTCGACCATTGGTAGCATGCTTGCTCAAGAAGATGAAAATGGAGATGAAAGAGCAATATATTATTTAAGTAGGGTTCTAAATGATGCTGAAACTAGATATAATGCTATAGAAAAATTATGTTTGTATTTATATTTTTCTTGTATGAAACTTAAGCATTATATAAAGCATATTGAAGTTTATGTTTATTCTCACTTTGATGTTATTAAGCATATGTTATTAAAGCCAGTTTTACATAGTAGAATTGGAAAATGGGCATTGGCCTTAACTGAGTATTCTTTAACATATAAACCGTTAAAAGCAGTAAAAGGTCAAATAGTGGCTGATTTTATAGTTGATCATTCTATAATCGAATCAACACAAGAAGTTGTAGATGCTCAACCTTGGATCCTATACTTTGATGGTTCTAAACGCAAGTTTGGAACTGGAATTGTGATATTGATTATTTCACCATTAAAAATCCCAACTAAATTCAAGTATAAAATAAATGGTCTTTGTTCAAACAATGAAGCTGAATATGAAGCTTTAATAGCAGGTCTAGAAATTTTAATAGACTTGGGGGCAAGGAATATACAAATAAAAGGAGACTCAGAATTAGTATTGAAACAATTAACACAAGAATATAAATGTGTGAAAGAACACCTTGTCAAGTATTTCGAAACTGCAAGTCAACTTTTACATTGTTTCGATACTGTTGATTTCGAACATGTTCCTCGATTGCAAAATCAAGAAGCAAATGACTTAGCTCAAATTGCTTCAGGATACAAAGTGTCAAAAGAACAATTATATGAATTAATCGAAATCAAAGAAAAATTGGTATCTAATGATTTATTATCTCCAAACTTCCCAATGCCAAAACTTGTGGGGGCAAATATACCACAAGAAATCATTGATAGTGAATATCATGAAGAAGAAAAAATTTAAATTTTGGCAATTGACAACTTAATAGACACTGATTGGAGAAAACCAATTGTAGATTATCTACAAAATCCAACAAGTGATACTGCTCGAAAGATCAAATATAGAGCTTTAAGCTATGTCATTATTGGAGATAATTTGTTTAAAAAGACTTTTGAAGGAGTCCTACTTAATGTTTAAATGAATCAGAAGCTTATGTAGCCGTCTCTGAAACACATAGTGGATCTCACCAAGCAGGTCATAAAATTAAATGGTTACTTTTTCGACAAGGGTTATACTGGCCTTCTATGTTAAAAGATTGCATAGAATTTGCTAAGGGTTGCCAAGATTGTCAAAAACATGCAGGAATACAGCATGTGCCTGCAAGTGAATTACACTTCATTATTAATCCATGACCATTTAGAGGATGGGCTTTAGATCTAATTGGCGAGATAAAACCTGCTTCATCAAAAAATCAAAGATATATCATAGTTGGAGTAGATTATTTCACAAAATGGATTGAGGCAATACCCATGCAAAATGTAGACCAAGAAGCAGTGATCAGTTTTATCCAAAAATATATTATCTATAGGTTTGGAATTCCTGAAACTATCACTACTGATTAAGGCTCAATTTTTACTGGTCGAAAAATGCAAGAGTTTGCAAAGCAAACTGGTTTTCGTTTGCTAACTTCGACACCATACTATGCACAAGCAAATGGTCAGGTCGAAGCAGCCAATAAAATCCTTATTGGTTTAATTAAAAAACACATTGCCCAAAAACCTAGAAATTGGGACAAAACTTTAGATCAAGTATTGTGGGCATGTAGAAATTCTCCAAAAGAATCAACTAATACTACTCCCTTTCGTTTAACATATGGTCACGACGCAGTTTTACCAGTCGAGATACATTTGCAATCAATTCGAATTCAAAGGCAAATGGAAATACCAAATGACCACTATTGGAACATGATGTTAGATGAATTAGTTGATTTAGATGAAGAAAGAATAAGAGCTTTGGAAAAGTTAACTCAACAAAAAGAGAAAATAGCCAAAGTTTATAACAAAAAGGTTAAGGCTAAAACCTTTAATATTGGAGATTTAGTTTGGAAAACCATTCTGCCTATGGATCGAAAGGATAGGATTTTAGGAAAATGGTCACCCAACTGGGAAGGTCCTTTTAAAATTTCACAAATATTTTCTAATGGCGCATATGAAATTGAAGAGTTAACCTCTGAAAGGCGTACTTTAAATATAAATGGTAAGTATTTGAAAAAATATAAACCAACATTATGTGAAATAAACATAAGCATAGAATAGAAGAGATAGTGAAATCGAAATGGCATAAACAATAAAATTGCCACAAAACAGGACATTCTCAAATAATACAAATCTATTTAAACCAATCAAATAATCGAAACTGTATTCCAAATTAAAAGAATACATAAATGGTTACATTGAAAATCATATATGGTTTTATTCGATTCTAATAGAAATCTATCCTAATGCGTCTTTATTTTAAACAACAAAGAAAGAAAAAAAAAATTATTCGGCGCAATCATTAATCTTTCCCAACTGGTTAAGAAGTTCCACCACACAAGGAACAACTTCCAACAGCAGGCAGGAAGATCAATCCACCTCACTTCATCTTCGAAGAACTGGACTCGAGGTCCTTCCCTTTCTCATGAGTAGAATTGGTAGAATCCTTGACCATTATGAGAGAATCATCATGATCTGAACCACAGAGATCTTCTTTTGGGACATAAGTCTTTAAAAATTCAGCGTAATCTGGGTCAATCTCATCTGAACCAGAATCATCGTGTTCTTGAACATGCGTTGAGATCTTGTTTGAATCCTTTGAGAAGATTGGTTAGGTTTAGCTTTGGGAGGTTGATTTTTCTTGCGTTTAGAAGCGGAAGAAGGTTTGGTTGCTTTCTTAATAGAAACAATGCCTTTAGACTTTCCTTTCATGATTTGTTGAAGGAAAGAATGTTGAAGAAAGGAAGAATGTTGAGCAAAAGATTTGGAATGAAAAAATCACGAAGGGAATGTCTCCTTGTTTGTTGGCAGTTAGAATTTCCCTTGTTTCTCGCAAATAATAAATGTAGATTGACTTGACCATCTTGAAAAAAGAGTCAAACACGGTTCTTGAAGAATCTTTGTCAGTTACACATATCAAGAAGTGAAAAGAGATTTTCTCGCCGTTAATTCCGAGGTTTTTAGTTACAAAAAGTCCCAAATTCCGAACTTTAAGAGTTATCTGAATTAGCAAGGCCCATAAAATAATTCGAAAATATCGAAAACAGAGAAATCGAAATGGCAAACAAATAATAATTTGCCACAAAACAAGGCATTGTCAATATTACAAATCAAATTAAACTTGTTCAAAAAGTTGAAACTTAAAACAACGAATTGTTCGAAAGGAAAATAGAAAAATTCAGTAAACATAGTTAAGCCTTGGACTTCAAAGTAGCATAGTGAGTTTTGAGTAGAGCCAACTCGACATCAATAACTTGCACATTACTCTCAAGGGATTTAACATCTTCTTGCAAAGCTTCAGAGGCACTAAAATACTTTAGACCTTCTCGAGATTCTTTTTCGATTGCCTCTTGATGAGCTTTAGTAGCAGCTTCCTCGAGTTGTTTACGTTTTTTCCTTTCAGAATCAATGAGGAGTTCTTTCTTTATAATTTCCGCCCGCAGATCTGCGATTTCTTGTTGCCACTTTTCAATATTTGAGATACACTCCTGGACTCCTTCAACAGAATTAGCTTTTTGAGCTTTCATTGCCTCTACCTTTTCGACAGAGCGATTTGCTTTATCGAAAACAATAGCTTGAGCTAATTTCTGATGACTCATCCTTCCAAGAGTGTATTCTTTCTTTCGAACAGCTTTGGCAAATTGTTCGATTATAGACTCGAACTGTAAAACTTTACTCAATGTGGCTTCATCAGTAAGGGGATTGTGCAATTGGTTCAAGAAATTTTTATGGGCAAAAGCAGCATTGGCATTTTCCTCAATGGATTTCAGCATGTCGCCATTTATATAATCTGAATGGAATTTGAGCAACAGAGAATCTTGGCGAACGTTTTGTCTAATACTGGTTTCAGATTTAGTCGAAGTACCTCCAGTATCGCTGCTAGAAGCAGGTTCCCATGTCTTTGACATAAGGAGTCTTAGCGCAAGATCTGGTTGTGAATTCCTCATGTTATCAAATTCCCCTTCAGACATGCCAATACTAGCCGAGAGTTTCGAAGTCGAAGACTCTGGTAAAATTTCTGATCTACCTTCCTCTGCTTCAGGTATAAACTCAGCATCAAAATCCATTTGCTCATTCGAGTTATCTGGGTTGGCTTGAGAATTGGAAGTTGTATGAACAAACTCCATATTCGAAGCAGCAGCGTTAGCTGGCTCCAGATTTTCATCATCAGTGACGGTCTTGTCAGTATCATCCTACAAAGACAAAAATAAAATGGTAAAGACAAAATAATTAAAGTCATAACATTGAAAAAGAGTTTGAAGTTCATTTACCTTTGCAACTTCATCATTTGTCTTATCCTGGTCCAAATTTTTAATCAAAACTTCAGTTGTGTTATCTGTTTCCTCAACAGCTTTGGAAGGTTCACCCTTCGATACCTCTGTCGAAGCTTGAGCAGCAGGTTCAGTCGAAACACTTGGGTTTGTTTGAGTTTTGTCTTCAGGAGATTTTGATTTTGATTTGGACTTAGATTTCTTCTTTTTCTTCTTTTTCTTTGGCACCTTTTCACCTGCCTCAGATTCAACCTTTTGAGTGGTAGTGTCATCTTCACCTTCATCATTCTCTTTGTTTCCTCCATTATCACCTTCATTGTCCTTATCCATAACTTCGATTATTGGAGGATCAACAACCTCGGCACCTGGTGCTGGATTCGCCTCAGTAGTAGCAGGCTTTCGAATCGTTGCCCTCCTTAATGGGATCACCACTTCTTCTTCCTGTTTCGATTTTTTTTTTTTTTAAAAAAAAAAAGAGAGAAAGATATGTAAAGAAAAGCTTCAGAAAATAGAAACAAAATCAAAAACAGGAAGACTTATAGAAGGTAGGTTTAAATTAACTTACAGATTCGTCACTGGAGATAGTGACAGTTTGTTTGGTCTTCTTCGAGGCATTCCCAGTCTCAGTCGAACTGGTTGCCCTCTTCTGACCCTAAAATCATGCTTAAAGTTTGATAAGCTTGTTTTAGGAATAAATTTTATAAAGAAGAAATTTTGAAAACTTACCTTTCCGCTTCCTTCCACAATCTTGATTCCAGTAGTTTTGGTCTTGCTTATCTCTTTCAAAGCATCTTCCAACGCTTGTTTCGAAACTATAATTAATAATGTAAATCGAAACTTGATCAATACAACAAAATTGGAATTAAATTAAAGATAAGGTTATCGAAAATACCTTTGGCTTCGATTTCTTTGGCTTATCAATAATTGGCTTGTTTAAACCAGCTTCCAATCCTTGAACAATCTCTTCAACACTCTTGGTTCGAGTTAAATAATAATTCTCCCACCAACTATCAAAGTTTGTGGTACAAAAGTGAGAATTGTTGAAATCAAATGAGTTGAGATTGTATGAGTTCTGCTCTGATACTTTAAGAAAACCCTTAAACGTCTTTTCAGAGAGGCTTGAACCTAAGACCACATCTGTATCTTTCTCAAACAAGCTTTTTGGACGAATCTGAGACATCCCAAATTGTCTCGAGACCAAATTTGATTGATATCCTACTAGTCCAAAATGTTTTGCTTGAACACCTATCGTACAAGATAGAACAGAAGGGTCCAAATAGGATGACCAGACCTCATTATCTGGGTCGAAAGCTGGAAAATCTTCAGTGAACCAATTAGGGTCAAACTCTCTAGTAAAAAAAGGGGCATGCTGAGGTTTAAAAACATTGAAGTTAAGAAAAAATTTCATATACTTCATGAAAAGGGTCTTGTAGTTAGTTTCTAAATTTTGAGGAGCTAATCGAATAACCCTCCTTCCTTCGATTGGACGATCAACCATCTCAGCGTCATATTCTTGGGGTACCCTCAAGTTGAATTCTTGCTCAAAAGTGGCATTGAGCCATAACTGTAGCAACTACATGGGTCCAGCAACTAGAAACGAAGAACCATTCGTTGACCCTTTGATCTCATCACATGCCAAGCCAATTGATTCATATAAAACAGCCAGAATCAATTTTCCTAAACCAAAATGTCTACCCTCATGTATTTGGATGGCCATTGGAATAAACATTTTTGCTACTTGTAGAGAACGAGAGCAAAAAACATAGTAAGATAACCAAAGAGTTAAAAAAGCTAAATGTAACATCCCAAAATTTTCTATATATATGCATCATATATTGGTTTATTATTTGATAAATAAATTCTATAATAATATTAATTATTTTATATTCTATTTATTTTATTTTGATATTTGTGTTTTTGGAATTTCTAATAGTGAGAAATTAAACACTTGATTTTGTCCCATTTGAAGTTTTACGTGTGAATTGGTTTCAATATATATTTATTGTATTTATGAAATATAGCCGATGAATTTAATTAATCTTAGTCTTCTATTATAATATATCTTATTTATTTATTTATTTATGCTTCTCCAAATAAGCCCATTCATGGTTTACCTTCTTCTAGATGGGAGCTAACTTCTTAAAGGGTAGTAGAGACTAATCTCTTTCACTATATCCATACAAAATAATTGCTATTTAAATTCCCTTTTAATTGTTTTCCCTCATAATGATTCAACGTATATAGCAATTATCTCTCACACTTCATGAGAATTATTTCCCTTATTACCACAATTGCCATTACATGCAATGAATTATTTAGTCATTTAACGATTTTGGTCAATGGTTTTAAAGAGCAATTGTTACCTCTATTAATTATTTTAATCACCCTTCCTTACACAGTTTTCGCACTCACAATCATTTTGGACGGTTTCACTATTTTAATGCCTTAAATTCAATTGCCTGAAAGATATCAATTTGAATCTCATCTCTTATTTATTCCTCACATGATTATTTCTTCCAAAAAGAACAATATAATATCAAACTTTTTCTCTTAAGTCAACCTACTTGAAGTTTTGTATTAAGGTTTGGTCATGCTAAATTGTATTAAGCCTTGCCAATTCATTTGGGATTACTTCTTTGATTCACAAACGCTTTGGACGGTAGAATTTTACGCTAGAGTGAAAAACAAGGTAAGGGCAGTCTCCTCCATACAAGTTACTATGCGTACATTTAGTTGTATTGAAATATTGTGTGATGATAGTCATGTGGGTGTTTTCTTACAAATATTTGTGAATACATGATTTTTGGAATATTTGTGATGGTGTGTGTAGACATGGCATGAACATTTATTTTTGTGGTACTCCAGCTGTGTGCGTAAGGGGGTACGTGATTATCTTATTATTGTGGTACTCCAGCTGTGTGCGTAAGGGGGTACGTGTGTTTTCCCCATTGGTATGAGTGACTATATCCGGATCATTTAGAATAAGAGCATGCATACATTGTATTATTTTTGTTAATGGTGTTTACGTGTGCTTTGATATGCTCTATTTTATGCGGCTAAATTATGTTCGGTTTTCTTGATATGGACGATGGGAAAGATTACTGACCCTTACCACTACAGGTTCAAAGCTTCAAGATGGGTATTGTTTTGTTGGAGTCACGAATCGTTGTGTGCGCGGGGAAACAAAAATAAAAGGGTTTTTATTAAAGTGTAATTTAAAATATTTTGGAAGTTGATGACTTGTAATATTTTTGAATTCAGTAAATATTTTTGTATTGTTATTTCAATAATTTGATATCTCGAAATTTTAAGAGAAAAATAATGATTTGTTTTGTGATAAGTTGTAAATAATAAATACACAAAAACTACCATCTTCTAAAAATAAAAGAATTAGATGTAATGTCTTGGATCAAAATCCGGGGTGTTACACTACATGTTCGACACTGCTGGTTTCTCCCTTTTCGATATTTCTTTCTATAAATTTAGTAAACGACAGTTCATTTGGGTCAAACTCAATATTGTCACTAGTGTTCGAAGGGTCGAAAGTTTCGTCATTAGGTCGAAGACCAGTCAAAGCAGCTACATCTAAAAGTGTTGGGGTAAGCATTCCACATGGGAAGTGAAAAGTGTTAGTCGATTTTTCCCAAAAATGCATAGCAGCAATAATCAACTCTTGTTGAACTTGGGGACCAATTCGAGTGAATTGAATTAGGTCGTAAATTCCATACGTTTTCCAATATTCCCCAAAATCTTTTTCCATTCGATTCAGCCAAGGGACAAAATATTTGGTATTGGGAATTACAGGAGCAGATCGAAACAATTTTGCAGTCAAAAACCCTAGATGACGCGTTTCACTGGAAAATATTGGGGGTTCACATGTACGGTAACAAGGAAAGATTTCACTTACCTTCGAGCTTAAAGCTTCTTCGTCTAGAAGAGGACCTCCCAATGCGTAGACATTTTTGTTTACAGCATATGGAATCATCAACTCTGAATGCCAGATCTCGCTTTTTTCAGGATCACCATGGGGTTGTGGAACCATAGGTTCCTTACCTTCGTAGAGGATAAAAATTTTCCATTTCCTGTGTTGTGTTAATCAGTTTAAACTTGAAGAAATTTGTTGTTGCAGTTTCTGAGAAATTTCAGAGAATAGTAGAAATGTTTGAAGTTTCAGAAACGTTTCAACGGAGAAGAAGATGGGTATTTATAGATTTTGAATAAAATCCCGAATTAAATAATTAAAAATAAAAAGAAACTGTTCACATGCAGTTTTCTTCAACTTCCGGAACTGCCACCTGGGCCACTCACGCGAAAAAGCAGGATTTCATTTGATCATGGTGGAAGTGTCAGTTGAAAAGACTACTAATAATGACATCAGCGCAGTCTTGGGAAAACGTGAAGACTTTTTGAAGAAAACAAATAAACGTTTCAATCTTAAAATGCCAACTCCTAATTTCATTCGAACTATTCAAATCGAAATTGGCATTTTGGGGGCAATTTGTTACTCCATATTTTTGTTTGAAACAAAATATGAAATAAAGATGAGTTAATTGTTTAAATATGTATATTGACAATGTATATATTTAGAAGTTAATAAAATCTTTTCAAAGGTTTTTCTTCTTTCGATTCGATTTTAATACAAATCGAAATCTCTTGTTATATCGAAAGAGGTTTTGATTTCACGGGAAAGTCTAAGTATTTTTCAAGTGTTTTCGAAAGGTTCATCGTCACTTCGATTTCGACTACTAGCAACGGATGCAACGTTTCAAAAACTGAAGACAGCACATAAAGGCAAAGACACGCGTCAATTGGTCAAATGGCAACCGTTACATAGCAGTTGAGATAGGAAGTCTATATATATGTATTTTTGTAGTCAAAATAGGGGTCACAAATTCACATACTAAATCCTTATAAAAACTCAGAGTACCCAAGCGTTCGAGCGAAATGAGTGAAACGAAGGAAATGTATGATTCTGTGTACCACTCTTATTCCTTGTAAACGTTTACATTTGAATGTAATTTATCCTTTTAAAGCAAATCTTTACTTTAACGTTATTTTACACAATTCATTCATTCGAATGAGTTTTGCAGTTATCTTTTAAATTCAATCTTTAAGTTTCCTGTAAACTTTACTTTTCTGCAAACCTTTTGTCATTCAAAGTACTTTATTGCGTTTTTACTCTCATTTACATACCTTCAATTTAAGTTTCTTTAACAGAATTTCCAAATCATGAACACTGAATGTTTTCTCATCATAAAATGCACAAACATGTCCCAAGATTTACTAGTTGATCTTACCAGTAAATAAACTAGCGATTGTTTACCAAAAATCAGTGTAAACACATACACTAACAAACTCTCCTAAGACTCTCTAACTAACTAACTGCCACTAACGGCAAGCAACTAACACTAACTACTCATAACTGCCAAACTGTCAAAACAGATTGCAGGTCCCGTGTTTCTCCCTGAGCCAGAAATGGCTCGCCCAGCCAGAAACACCAGATTTTGAGTTGACTACTTTGAATTTACACTTTAACAATATAAAATAATGTTTGATAATGCAGCTTTGTTTGATCAAACACTTTCTAGATAAAACTTTATTATCCAAGAATCAAATCAAATCATGAGTACATCTGTTAAAAATAAAACTAAACTTTTTATATATTCTGAGTTTTTGTGGTATCATTGAGTTTGAATTTTGGTTCCAATTAACAGGTATCTCCCACTATACACAACATTTTTACCAGTAAGGGACCACAAAAATATTGATGTTAAGAGATCAGACCAAAAAAGCATAGTGGAGTGTCTTGTCTTCTCTCAACTATGGTTATTTTCATTATTCTCATTTGCATCACTGAGAGACAAAGCTTAAAAGAGGATCCCCTTAATTTCAATGTCTTGAATATCACACTATCAGGCAAGCAACTTTCTCTCTAATTATCTTTTGTGCTAGAATACTTATTGAGATATAATTAATTAAGCTTGCAAAATTCTGTTGTACTCTAGAATTGAATATAAAAAAAAGTATAATAACTCAAGCTAACAAAATCAGTTCGTAAAGTTAGGATTATATCTCACTTATAAACTCATGTTCGGCCACATCTCTTCTAATAAGTGACTCTTAGCACCCCTACTCAAGCCTACAGCTGAACATCGTAACCGTAGGCATGACCCGATTTACTCCTTTTCTTTGATTTGGGGCATAAATGATTGTTGCGGTCAAAACGCTGTTGCGTTGCGGAAAAACGCCGTTGCGTTGCGGTTGTGTTGCGGCATCACGTGTGATTTGAGTTCACACCGCAATTGCGGTCCGATGCCGTTGCAGTGCCTACCGCATCCGCAATATTGCGGCCGCATCACCTGATGCGGTCCGCAATTTAAAACCTTGCCGATTGGTTCAATAGTGAAAATATGATAGTAGATGGAACAACGAATTTTGGATAGATTCTAATATCATTTTAGAATTTAGGTGACAATTACATGTTGGAACAAAATGAGTTTTTATTGAAAAACACCCTAAGGTTTTGATGATAACAAAGTATTAAATGGACAATTGAAATTTCTAATTATTGTCTAGTGTGTAGGAACAAAGTATAATATTATTACACAAGATCATTTTCTTCAAGTTCTGATAGAGATCTTTTGGAGCCTCTGAAGTATACAGTCTGAAGTCTATCAGAGTCTCTGAAACTACTCAAGGTCTGAAGATAGCTGGAGCATCTAAAGACATTATCAGAAGCTGAAAGTTCATCATGTCCAAAAGAAACATACTCTGTTTTTCAAGAAACCTCGTATCTCTGAGAAAAGCTTCTAGGACGTTCTTTTAAAGGATGACAACTCATGGTTAAGGAATAATCAAATAGTACAACATTCTTATCCTCAACCTTATTATCAAATGGAGCTAGCATATAGTACAATTTTGTACTAACTTTACTCAAAATGATGGAGCGTTATGGCAATGTTGAAGTAGTGGAATTGATTTACTTCTTTTGGAAAAAGAGAATAAATTTCATATCTTCTAGCATCAACAGCTGTCTATCATCAAGATTTGCAACGGTCTTATCTCAACGTTTACAAATCATTGAAGTACAAATAGAGGACTTCTATCTTGAGAAAAGATTCCTGACTGAACGACTGAACTTTCAACTGAACAACACACTAAGCTACAATATCTTTTGATATTTGAAAGACTCTGAGCTCTGAAACTATTTCATTCACTCAAATTTGATTTAAGTGTTAGTGACTCTGTGTAAAACTTAGATTATTAGAACACCTCTGTTTTACAAGTGTATTAGTGTTGATTATTTGTTTTTAAGATTGTAAGAAGTCTCTTGCTTGTGTGCTTGAGCATTTGTGAAGTCTCTGTTTGTGTGTCTTGTGTTTATCTAGTTTCTACACATATCCAATGCATTCTACTCTAAAAGGTAGAAAAAATTTTAACTTTCAAAAACACAATTCAACCCTCCCTTCTTGTGTTTTTCACACCTTTATTACCTACGCTTATAAACTCGATCTCAAACCTTAATTCATCCAATGTAAAACTCTTAATAGGTGTGGTTGAGAATTATTCTTTTACATTTTTATTGTATATTAATTCTTTCAAAAAGGTTGGCCACTACAGAAATACATTAAGAATTTGGCTGCTTTCTAAGTATGAACCTAAAAAAAGTGAGCATACCACTTTTAGTATAACACCATACATTATTCTAAATTTTTATCTATAAAATCCACTATTTTCTTAAAAATGGTAAAGGTCAACAATTTGAAACTTTTTTAGTCAAATATTAAAATCACCATATGAATTTAAGAACTAGACTTAATATATATGCAAGGTATTAATGAATAAGATTGTGATGGAATGATGTGTAGTGCTTATCTTATCTTGATAATGTTTTTTAGTCAGAGATTCATGGATTGGATTTTCAGGTAGATGGAGTACACAGGGAAAGTTTATACTTATCTTGATAATGTTCTTTGGGATGCTCAAGAAATTCAATATGAATGGAGGCAAAGCCTGGAACTTGTCCTAGCATAATATCAAACTAGCATAAGCATAAGCATATGTGTGTAATTAATTATTAATTAATAATTGGTATATTTTGTGCTCAAAAAGCAGAGCTGCATGTATGTATGATACTAATAAGGTAGTTTTAGAACTAATTAATTAAGGTTGTGACACAAGCCACATGCATGATGAATATATATAACATCATGGGCCATATGTAGATCGAATAATGTATATCTGTGGTTCAGTTTTCAATCTTTTTAAGCTTCGCACATTTAAGGAGTTTTAAGTTTCGCGGTTGTATAAATAGATCTTTTAATATTCCAACTTCTGTTACAAAAGCTCTAACATGACCATTAACATACGCTAAAAGCTCCTTCTTATTATTTGGAAGCCAAAATGCACTACTCATTACCGCCTCACTAACTTACTTTAGTGCTTTTGTAATAGATTTGAAGGGTAATGGTGCAATAAATTTGAAAGTTATCGTCTCACTAAGATTTTATTTGGCAAAAATAGCGGATGACTAATAAACTAGCTTATATTTGATGGCTGATGACTAATAGCTGATAAGTTAGTTGATCTATTTGGTAAAATTAGCGGTTCAACTAGCTGATAGATGTAAAATGACATTGTTATAGTTCACATTAAATTTTTTATCAAATCAATATTTAAGATATTTTGAATTTAGCAACTTAAATTTATTTTATCTTCCATATATTAAATTAATTTTTATTTGCTAAATTTTTTTTATTTTATTTTATTTTTTATACTTATAATTTTTTATTTTTTTTGAAATAATATGTTTTGTCATGAAAAGAGGAATATAATACTATAATTTATAGATAATTTATGGTAGCAATACTTATTTCTAGCAATGGTTGAGCAACGATACAGTTATAATTATATATAATTAAACAAACATAGCAAGTCCGTTAAAAGAAAAAACTAAAGCTATGATGCACAGGTACTCCTATAGAAGAAGAGTACCGGGTACCGGTACACGTACCTGATGTAATATCAAAGTTATTAAGTGATTATCGTATCCACAGAGACTAGCTTGACATCAATCGTTGTTTCACAATCACCATTGGTTCTAAGTTTGAGTTTATAATGACTTTCAATTGCATAAGTTATAAATTGCATTTAAATAAATGTTTGATTTCAGAGAAAAAGAATTGTCGGGATTAAACTTCACTAAATCATTCCTATGTATCAATTTTCAACCAAGTGTATATATGTTTTAGCTATTGATTAATACTTTCACATATTGCTCGTCGAATGTTTCCGTGTCCGAAATACATCGCGAAATCTATTGTATCGATTAACCTCCGATCTCTCGGTTTATCAATCTATACAATAGCATTAAGCTCCAATATCATGAGTGAATATTAAAATCCAAATCTATGTCTAGAGTTTTAACATGTGATTATCCTAGCTCTTGAGATTCAAATAACATATCTCTATCCCATTCAAATCTTGAAGTAAAACATGATAAATAAGAATAACACAAATATTAATGAATAATCTAAAAACATATATATCACAAGATCAAGATCAATACATAGTCATGTGTAGTTACATTTAATCCCAACAATAAAGAAGCTTAGCCAACCATTGTCATGGTGGCAAGCTTACAAAGATGAAGAGAAGAACAAAGGATGAACATCAACACTTGATATCTCAAGTAGTGTGAATCCACCTTCAATCTCCTTGGAAAATAGCTCTCTCTGTTTTCCTCTGAACCTTGTTGGTAAAAAATAGAATAATCCCAATTTTCTGCATCTGATTTCATTTTATAGTGTTCTACAAAAATGACATTCGCTAAGCGAGGAAATGTTCGCTGCAGCGAACAAGCTTTCTTCAGCATTGGATTTTCTGACACGTGTCCTAGACTGCCTCTTTAAACAGACTCCCGCTACCACTCGCTGCAGCGACCTTATTGGCGAAGACTTCGCTAGTGCTCGCCAGATGACCAATTCTTTTCTAGAAGAGCTTGATGAGTGCTCGCTGCAGCGACCTGGATAGCGACCGTTCGCTGGTACTCACTGACTACCCAAAAGCTTCTGGAATGGTTCGCTGATTGGCTCGCTATAGCTCGCTGCAGCGAATGGTCCAAACTCAGAATTCTTCTATTAGCTCAATAATTATTCCAAGAGTTTAAACCTGTCAAAAAGGTTGGGCAAATGTAATATTTGACATAATTTACTTATTTTTGCTCATGGCACAAATATTTACACAAAGGGGATTGTTTGATATAAGTTTCTTACAAAATAAGTTAATAAGTGCCTACATTTGATATACACTTTTAACTACTTTTAGGCACTTATCAACTCTCCCCAACTTAGGACTTTGTTTGTCCTCAAACAAAAGGTAAAAGCAAAATATTTACAAGCTCAAAATTCACAATCTCAAGAGTAGGTTTGCAATCAATCAAAGTTTGCAATTCTTTTCTTTTAGCATGAGCAAAGCAATGTCAACCAAGGACTAATATTCAGAATTTTCAAAGGAACAAAGCATGATCATGAAATGGTTGCTATGCCTAAGTAAAATTCTAAACCTTCTTGTCAAACAATCAAACAACAAGTGCTATCACAATTTCCTCACAATATATCAATGTATCGCTCAAAGGGTAAGTGTTTAACTCAATCCGAGTAATATGCACACAACAATTCAATTCAAACATTCATCTAAGCAATATCACAAAATATGTTCTCAATCATGGATCACTGAGGACTTTATCAAGCTTGTAATGGGGCTAGGCTACAAAAAATCATGGTTTTTCTTTGGATTCAAAAAGCCTAGGATAAGAGAGCATATTCTTTGACTATTTACATCACATAATACATTCACTCTCTTTCATTCTCCCTTTTTCTTTTGATGTGGTGATTCTTTTCTTTGACACTTCCTTCTTTTTCATTTTCTTTGATTTTCATTTGTGTCAACTTTTCTTTCAAATATTTTGTTTTTCTTTTTACTTTAAATCACCACAACAATTTTTTTTTTTTCTATCTTATTTTTCTACAAATTCCTTCTCCCCAACTTTGAATATTTACATAACCCTATTGAAACTACAATTGCTCTCCTATCCTAGGACAACGGACGAGTAGTTGTTTTTCATTACTTTTTTGGTTAAAGGGTTCAAAACAAGCAACAAAAAAATTTAAGGCTCAATTGGGGACACAAGGGATCACACTTTCTCACATGACAAGATTTATTTGGCCAAGTGTTTATACTCACAAAAGAAACATGGCCTTGATCATATCCATAACTTCAAACATATCAAGTAATAGCAGGATTAAGTTAAAATCAAATGTGCATACATAATTACTAGCTCTCAAATATTTGTACAAGAATTAAAGCATTGAAAGTTCACACATCTCACCCCGGCTAGGTTGGATAACACAAGCATCAAATTGTTCAACAAAAATTGATGAGAATTATCTTAGGACAAACAACACACTTCATAAACATGCTGAATTCCTAATGAAATTTCAAGTATTAATCAAAGATTAACACAAGCTCTTCAAATAACACTGATTTATCACAAACTTGTCTTCAAATCTTTTCAAATCATGTGAACTTGTTTCAAAAAGATATATTCACAAAATACTACGTAAAATAGTTGCCAAACACAAAATGTATTCCACATGTTCAACAAACTTGTTCCAAATACAACATAGTCCACATTGTTTCATAAAATAAAGACTGAAAGTTTAAAGACTGAAATTAAAACTACTGAAATTAAAACTAATTAAACATAAAGCATAAATGACTGAAAGCTTGTTAAATTAAAAATATCACTCAGTAATGGTAAGCTTTTCAATCATCTACACATGTGTCTGCTCAGTCAGACATGAGGTAATCTTCACCAATTCCATCATTGGTCTTTTCTTCATTAGCAGCTTCATTAGCAGCAACACTTATACTGCCCCTTCCAGGAAATTGTGGCCTGTCCGCAGGCCAAGCAACAAAAGCATGATACTCCTCATTTGATCTAGTTGGTTGGTTATCCCGAACTTGAAGAACGATTTCTCGAACAGTAGTCATTGCCCTGTAACTAGCATCATGAAGGTTACACAAATAATTGGAATATGTTGGAAAGTGTTTCTCAAAAGAGGGAGAAAAATTTGAAGCTTGTCCTCCTTGCTGGTGTGAGGATTGACCAGGCTCAAAGTATTGACAAGGTGCTCCTTTTTGTTGTCTTAATTAGCAATATCTAGTGACATGAGCATCATCCACCACACTTATAGTCTCATTTAATTGCTTAGGAAAAGCAACCTTAAAATTTTCACACAATCCCATGATCAGACACGGGAATCCGAGTTGAGCATTATTCTTTGGTCTGTCTGGCTTAAGCCCACTCTCTGCGAAGAGTTTGATTTCATTAGCAATCACCCCAGCCACATCAACTTCCCAACCTTGGTCAATATAATAAATCAAACCCATGACATATGTTGTGCCATCAGACATGTGACTGCAAGGCTTAATGTTTCGGAGGACCAAAAGTAGGAGAAGTTGAGTAAAAGTGGTCATCTGGTTGCGTAAAGCCCTTAGAGGTCTGGGATTAGGTCTGTCACGGTAGTCAAAACCACCATTTATGCGGAGCAAGGCGGTAACCATAGCAGGAATATTCCAATTTCCTCTATTCAGTTGCTCTTTAAAAGCAAAAAGTTCTTGGTTTCTTGGCATATTGAAAGGGTTTCCCAAATACTCATTTATGGTATTCCGATCAAAATGAACTTCTTTTCCACGGACCATAGTGGTATAAGAGAATTCCTCACCTTCCATGGGTAAGGCATTAGCGTAGAACTCATTTACTATCTCTGTGTTGAAAGTTTCCCTTGGACTTACCAACTGTCCCCATCCGCGGTTATTGATAATCTCTACAAACCTCTGGTATTTCCCGTTGGGGTCTATGTTGAAAATTGCCTCTGGCCATATCTTTCGGCTCTCTAACTGCTGATACCTTAGTCACTGCTCTTCCCCCTTGAACTTGAAAGTGTCGTAGCCTGGATTAGAGCGGGATGAAGAACCACCTGCTCCGATTTTGGACTTCTTGCTCAAGTGACTTGCTGGTTTCTTAGGTGCCATATCTGCAGTTGGCTCAATCACAGTGAATAATAGTAACACAGTCATCATAGTTAACAGGAAAAAAAAATTAAAATCAACAAAATCTGGGCAATCTGAGCAAACCAGACACACCAGAAGCATTGATTTTTGCTTTGAACCATTTATCAACATTTTTTTTTCACACCAATTTTTAACATGAAATCATTATAAACAACAAAAGGGCATGTGGTTTGGAATTGTTCTTCACAAGAAAGCTTTTAAAATTTGTTTTTCATAGACAAAAAAACAAGAACAACTCCAACCAATGCTATGATTCAAGTCAAAATAAGCAACAATAACTTGGGATTGCACAGAATTTCGCAACACATAAGAGATTAAGAACAACACATTTGTCTTTCTTAGAAACTGAGCAATTATCACAATTTAAACCTAACCCATTTTAATAAAAAATTAAACATGAAGGACTTACCTTGGTGTGAATTTTGTTGGAACAAAATATGCGTTAATACACACCCTTAGGTTTTGATGATAACAAAGTATTAAATGGACAATTGATGGTACTAATGTTTAAATTAAGTGCAGGAGAATTCAACGTTATATCAAGAGCACACTTAATTTAGACTCTGATGAAAACTATGAAAGTCTGAACATTTACACTCTGAAGGAGTTCAGAAGCTACAACGTGGTCAGGAGCTAAACAAAGTTCAGAAGCTCAAAGAGGATCAGAATGTCTGAAGGAGTTCAGAAGCTCAGAGAAGTTCAGAAGCTCAAGGACGTTCAGATGCCTACAAGAGTTCAGAAGCTATCTGCTAGTCATGAGTCATTCAGAGGATGAAGACGTTCAGAACCTGAATTGCGAAGGACTATCAGAGGTCAACCATTCAAGACCAATCAGACTCCAAGTTATCAAAGGTTCATCAGAAGCAAAGGAATTCCCCAAATCATCAGAAGGGCTACATCAACTACATTTATCAAGCCTGATGATTTGTTCTAAGGTCAACTAATTACAACGGTCACAAAGGATGTGATTCCTCTCTTTCTAGGAGCTAGTTGTAACTTATTACTGTACTATTGGACAAACAGTAAAGGTAAAGCCTCTCTGCAAAAGAAGACGTGGCTTTACTCAACGGATCTTCAAAGACTACAGCTGTCCATTTTACAACGGGAATTTCTCCAACGTCTCAATGTCTTTCTCAACTCATATAAATATGCCAAAGAAAGAATTGATGACTAGCGATCTTCATTAGAAAACATCTCTCAGAAGAAAGTGAGAATCTGAATTGTAATAGAAAATATCTCTCAAATGAAGTGAGCATAGAAACTAGCTTAAGCCTCTGAAGTTATTATGTTTGTAATAAGTTTAAGCTTATAAGTTAGTAGTAAGTCTTCTGCTTAGTGTAGAAGCAACAAAGTCTTCTGCTTAGTGTAGAAGCTCTTCTGCTTAGTGTAAAAGTAAGAAAGTCTTCTGCTTAGTGTAGAAGCACATAAGTCTCAATCTTAGTGATTAGAGCATGAAGTCTTAAGCCTGTGTGCTTGAGCAAGGAAGTCTCTGATCTTATGTGATCAGAGCAAGGAAGTCTCTCTGTCTTGTGTGACTAAGAGCAGGAAGTCTTGAGCTTGTGTGCTTGAGCAAGGAAGTCTTTGATCTTGTGTGATCAGAGCAAGGAAATCTCTCTGTCTTGTGTGACTAAGAGCAGGAAGTCTTGAGCTTGTGTGCTTGAGCATCTATTGTAATCTTTGTGATTATAGTGAACTCTCTTGGAAACAAGGGGACTGGAGTACTCTCAATTTGTGAGGGGAGCCAGTATAAATTGTTGTGTGTTCTTCTCTCTCTCACTCTCTCATTTACTCCTTCATCATTCACTTAGCCATAAGTTAATTGTGTTAATAATTCCGCTGTGCTTAAAGACTCTGATAGATTTAAATATCTTGAAAAGTTTTTAAATATCCAAAACACAATTCAACCCCCCTTCTTGTGTTTTCTCCACGCACCTTCAAATTTGTGTTGAGGCAAAATCCCTAATTGATGTTTTAAAGATAACAAACCTCTTAATTATTTTTTAATGTAATTCTAATCTTGTTTTGGTATCTAACAAGTGCTCTTGAGTGTTTTAATCAAGCTAGGAACAATTGAGCTATTTAGATCAAATATCATGTTTTTATTGTGATAAAAACAAAAGCTTGGAGAACGGTCTCTGATTGATCTCTGAGACCTGCGCAAACATCATTTTCACACAATCAATGCAAAAGGACTTATGGATAAGTCAACTATGTACAAGACAAATGATCACTTTTCTCTTGGGCTTCTCTCACGAATTATCTACACATCCAAGAGATCATTTAAGGCAAAAGTTTCTCTCATGAATAGAGAACTTACTTCTTTTATCAAGTTCTATGATTTAACCATGTGAAGATTGAGCATATGACACAAGGATATTTTTATGCACAATTAATGGAACTGATATTATATGGACCATGGAGAATTAGACAGCACATTCTGTTCTTGGAAATTGACTTGTACTTTAAAGAATAAAGAAGGAACATTCTCCAAGGAAGTTTCTCTTTCTCTATGACAATTGTACTTGCAACAAGGACACTATGGAACATCAAGTACAACATCCAGCTGCTGTTCTTATCCATAACAGCTGGACTTTTCGTGCTCTAGCTTCTTTGCTCCAAAAAGAAGAAAGTCACTCACGCCAGAAATTGGGAGATCGATCTCAGACCTGTACTGGAAAGAGAAAATCATCACTTGGAGTGACACCAGCTTGCTACAGCTGTTTAAAAGTTATCCAAAAGCTGCACAACGGCTATACTTGTCTGTTAAGCAACGTACAGCAACATTACAGCTCAACAACAGCTAGCAATACGCTCCTCTTTTAAAAGTCAGAAGAAGAAACTTTGGAGATCAATCTCAGACTGATCTGTTTTCTTCAAATTACATGAGCTGTCATTTTGCAGAGCTACTAGCCGTTATTTTCAAGCTCCCAACGGATATACTTCGTGGCCAAGACTCCCTGATCATCACTCATCTATATATAGAGGTCTTTGGCAACTTTGAAGAGCAAGAGTCTCCACCACAACTTCAACACTTGTTTTTGCTATACAAGTCTTTATCACGAGCTCTTCTTTTCTCTCTCACTCAGATCTGTAACTCATATATATCTAGGATTAGAATATCCAGTGAGTGTTTTGAGAGTTTATCCATCCAGTTTCAAAGCTTCTCATAAGTGTATTGAGTGAATAGGCTTTGATTCCAAAAATCCTTCATCTTTGTAACGATTGGCTCAAGTTAGTACGTAACTACTAATTGAGTGACACCTTCATAGTCAGTGTGACTGAGGTAGATTAAGCTTGTAGGGCTTAGAAGATTATTTGGTCTTGGATCTAGATCAAAGGAAGTGTAATTTGAGATCGGTAGTATCTCTTAGTGGACAATCTCACAAGGAGTGTGGGGACTTGACTAGCCCAAGGATTTTGGGTGAACCAGGATAAATTATTGTGTGCTTTCTCTTCCCTTACTCTGATTTAATTTGTGCAATCACTAATCACACATATCAGAATTTAATATTTATATATATACTGTCAGAGAGTGATTGGGAGATCGATCTCCAGACTGCAACACTTTTAGTTATTTGGTTTAACTAACAATCTAATCATTTTCTTCAAGTATATTGTGTTTGATAATTTTTATAGGGAATATTTTAAAGGTTCACAATTCAAACCCCCCTTTCTTGTGAAAAACTTTGCTACTTCAGTTGGCATCAGAGCATTGGCTCTAAGGAAGCATCTAACAAGTGCTAGAGGAAAAGATTCAGGAAGGAAGTAATGGCTAAGAATGCAAAGTTTATATCTGAAGGAGGATCATCAAACAGACCACCTCTATTTGATGGTGACAACTATTACTATTGGAAAGACAAAATGGAGCTCTTTCTTAGATCACAAGATAACAACATGTGGCATGTGCTTGAAGTTGGAGAATATGTTCCATTAGCTAAAGATTCAACAAATCCTAAACCTCAAGCTGAATGGACAACAACAGAAGCTGATAGAGTACTCCTTAATACTAAAGCTAAATTGTTTATTAAAAGTGCTTTGTGCAGGGAAGAATATGATAGAATAATGGAGTGCAAAACAGCAAAAGCAATATGGGAAACTCTGCAAACTCATCATGAAGGAACCAACAGTGTCAAAGAAACAAGAAGAGACATTGGTGTGAGAAAATTTGAACTGTTTGAAATGAAGGAAGAAGAAACCATAGATCAGATGTATGGTAGATTCACAAGCATCATAAATGAACTCAACTCTTTGGGAAAATCATATACTACACATGAAAGAATAAGAAAAATTCTTAGATGTTTACCAAAGACTTGGAGACCAATAGTCACAGCCATCACAGTGGCAAAAGATCTCACTAAAGTTCCACTGGAAGATCTGATTGGATCATTAAAAGCTCATGAATCTGTTCTTCAAGAAGATAAACCAAAAAGGAAGATGATTGCTCTTGAAACTCAATCTGGAGAATGCTCTCAGAAAGATGAAACACTTTGTGAAGATGAAGAATCACTTCAAGAAGATGATGAAGAAGAATTAGCATTCCTGTCAAGAAGAATTCAGAGACTGATGACAAGAAGAAATCAACTCAAGAAGAATTTTCAACCCAGAAGGAATGGAGCTAAACCAGAAGAGGATCTAAGCAAAATACAATGTTATGGATGCAATCAATTTAGTCATTACAAGAATGATTGTCCAAAGAACAAGCAGAAGAAGCCCTTCTTCAAAAAGAAATCCATGATGGCTACTTGGGATGATCTGGAAGAAGCTCAATCAGAAGATGAAGAACAAGAAGCAAATGTATGTCTCATGACACACTCAAATGCAGAAGAGGTAACACTTGATCCTTGCTCATCTTGTCAAAAAATTGAACATCTCTTTGATAACCTACTATATGACTCTCAAATCTTAAATAAAAAAAATGCTAAACTAAGAGATGAGATTACTGTTTTAACAAAAGAAAGAGATGAAATTAAGAAAGAGAGCAGTCTTAAAAGTGAAGTTATCAAAGGCATGCAAACTGCTCACACAGAACTTTCTAAAAGATTTGAAATTCTGAGAAATGATCAAAAAGAATGTTCTGAGGTACTAAAGGAAAATAGTGTTTTGAAAAAGACTATTTCAAAATTGGAAAATGATTTAACAAAATTTATTGATACTACTACAACTTTTGAAAACATTTTGGGAACACAAAATGCATTTTATGATAGATCTGGTTTAGGACATAATCCTTATCAAAACAGAAAGCTATATGAAAAATGTTTCATTCCAAATAAACAAAAGAATTTTCAAAAATACAAATGTGATTTCTGTCACAAGGATGGACATCTTGAAGCCTTTTGTTTCAAAAAGAAAGCAACAAAACCAGTTTTCTATAGAACACCAGAACATTCTCAGATCGGTCTCAGAAACAGAAATTTTAGAAAACCTGTACATAGACATTCTCTAAACACTCTCAGAAGAGATGTCTATAAGAGAACACCTTATAAGAGATCATCTTATTCTCAGAAGATCCCTTATAAAGAATTTGAGACTAACACTCAAGGACCCAAGAAACTGTGGGTACCTAAAAACTTATTAAACTCAAATGTAGGAATCTCTTCTAGCAGTCAAGAAAAGGCCTTGGTACTTGGACAGTGGATGCTCAAGACATATGACAGGAGATAAGAACAGCTTTCTGTCATTTGAAACAAGAGAAGGTGGATCAGTCACCTTTGGAAACAATGAGAAAGCAAGCATCAAAGGAATAGGTACAATTGGTAAGTCTAATTCTGCTAAGATTGAAAATGTTCATTATGTGGATGGCTTAAAACATAACTTAATAAGCATAAGTCAATTATGTGACAATGGCTTTGAAGTTGGTTTTAAATCAAACTCATGTGAAATAAAACAATCTTCATCTAACAAAGTCCTTTTTAATGGATCAAGGATAAAGAATGTTTATGTATTATACTTAGATGAACTACCTCCTGAGTCATGTTTTGTTTCTCTTGAAAAAGACAAATGGATTTGGCACAAGAGGGCTGGTCATGTAAGCATGAAGACTATGTCAAAACTTTCCAAACTTGATCTAGTTAGAGGTTTGCCTAAGATTAGTTTTGATCTAGATAAAGTATGTGAATCTTGCACAAGAGGGAAACAAGTTAAAAGTAGTTTTAAACCAAAAGAATTTATTTCCACAAAAAGACCTCTTGAGTTACTTCACATAGACTTATTTGGACCTGTCAAAACTACAAGTCTTGGTGGCAAAAATTATGGCTTTGTCATAGTAGATGATTTTTCAAGATTCACTTGGGTGTTATTTTTAAAACATAAAGATGACTCTTTAGAAGCTTTTAAAACTTTTTGCTTGAGAGTTCAAAATGAGAAAGGTATCAATATTATCTCTATAAGAAGTGATCATGGTGGAGAATTTGAAAACTCTCTTTGAATCATTCCTTGATAATAATGGAATCTCTCATAATTTTTCTTGTCCAAGAACTCCACAACAAAATGGAGTTGTTGAAAGGAAAAATAGAACTTTGCAAGAAATGGCAAGAACAATGATTCATGAATCAAATGTGGAAAAGTACTTTTGGGCTGAGGCCATCAACACCTCTTGCTATATTTTAAACAGAGTCACCATTAGGAAAGTTTTAAACAAAACACCTTATAAACTTTGGAAAGGCAGAAAACCTAGTATTTCTTATTTTCATATATTTGGTTGCTTTAGTTACATTTTGAATATCAAAGACAACTTAGGTAAGTTTGATTCAAAGTCAGACAAGGGAATATTCTTAGGATACTCTCTGACCTCAAAAGCTTATAGAATCTACAATTTGAGAACTCAAACTATAGAAGAAAGCATGCATGTGAAATTTGATGAATTTGAAGATCAACCAACTGTGCATACTGCTGATGAAGAAGAAGAAGAACCTGTCATGGTACAAAATCATGATTCAGATGAAAACCCTACACCTCAAGAACCACCAAAGACCTGGAGAATTGTTGGCTATCATCCTCCTGATCAAATTATAGGTAATACAGAAGATGGTGTGAGAACTAGAAAAGCCTTGCAGGATGTAGAGACCAATCTGGGATTGATCTCCCAAATTGAACCAAGATCCATAAATGAAGCAATCATTGATGAGTCCTGGATTGAGGCTATGAAAGAAGAACTACATCAGTTTGAGAAGAATGAAGTTTGGAATTTGGTACCATCTCCAGAAGATAATTCAATCATTGGAACAAGATGGGTCTTTAGAAACAAACTTGATGAAAATGGTAAGGTTGTCAGAAATAAAGCAAGACTTGTAGCACAAGGTTATAATCAACAAGAAGGAATTGATTATGATGAAACCTTTGCTCCTGTAGCCAGGTTAGAAGCTATTAGAATACTGCTTGCATATGCATCACATAAATGTATCAAACTTTTTCAAATGGATGTAAAAAGTGCATTTTTAAATGGATTTTTAAATGAGGAAGTTTATGTACATCAACCTCCTGGTTTTGTTGATAAGCATAAACCAAATCATGTTTATAAACTTACCAAAGCTCTTTATGGACTTAAGCAAGTTCCAAGAGCCTGGTATGACAGATTAAGCACCTTTTTACTTGAAAATGGTTTTTCTAGAGGAAAAATTGATACTACACTTTTTACAAAAAATGAAAAGCACAATTTACTTATTGTACAAGTGTATGTTGATGATATTATCTTTGGTGCTACTAATGAAAAAATGTGTGAAGATTTTTCTAACCTTATGCAAAGTGAATTTGAGATGAGCATGATGGGAGAACTTGGTTTCTTTCTTGGCCTGCAAATCAAGCAACTAGAAGATGGAATTTTTATCAGTCAAGAAAAATATGTGAATGATCTTCTCAAGAAATACAAGATGAATGAAGCCAAGATCATGTCAACTCCAATGCATCCTTCTACAAGTTTGGACAAGGATGAAAAAGGAAAAGATGTTTCTGAAAAAGAGTATAGGGGAATGATTGGATCTCTCCTCTATTTAACAGCTAGCAGACCTGACATAGTGTTTGCAGTTGGTCTCTGTGCTAGATTTCAAACATCTCCTAAAGAATCTCACTTGATTGCTGTCAAAAGAATCTTTAGATACTTAGTAGGTACACCTGATATAGGATTATGGTACAAAAAGGGATCACACTTTGATTTACAAGCATACTGTGATGCTGACTATGCTGGGGATAAAATTGAGAGAAAAAGCACAAGTGGAGCATGTCAATTCCTTGGAGAAGCATTGGTGAGCTGGTGCTGCAGAAAACAAAACACAATTGCTCTCTCAACCACTGAAGCAGAATATGTTGCTGCATCAAATTGTTGCTCTCAAGTTCTTTGGATCAAAAATCAACTTGAGGATTTCTCACTAAGGTACACATGTATTAAAATTTTATGTGATAACACTAGTGCTATTAATTTGTCTAAAAACCCTATTCAGCATTCAAGATCAAAACATATTGAAATCAAGCATCATTTTATTAGAGATCATCTAACAAAAAGGATGTGGAATTAGTTTTTGTTGATACTGAAAATCAGCTTGCTGACATTTTTACTAAACCATTGGTTGAGGATCGTTTTAATTTTATCAAAGGAAAATTGAAAATCATCAAAAATCCCAATCCTACTTGATGTTTGTTTATCTGTGTGTCTGGGAGACCGTTCAGAGATCGATCTCTTGATACTGCGCTGAAGCATATCAGTACATATAACGGTCATTTGATTTAAATGGGCTCATGAACATGGCTTTAAATGGCAAAATTGATTTGGGCTTCCCTCTCTCCTCACTCATTGGGCAACGGTTTTTTCCCTTTCTCTTTCCCACGTTTTTGACAAAACCTAAAGTACAAACCTACTATTCATCTTTCTCATCAAAGTACTACTAGCCTATATTCTTCCTCTTCCCAAGTTTCTGAGTTTTTTTCTTTTATAATCCCTCAAACTCTTTCAACTTCCATTCAAGCTCAAATCTTCATCAATGGCTAGAACTAAAAATGCTGGTGGTAGAAAAGTCCCACGAACCAAAAACCCTTCAACTTCATCTTCACCACCAAGATCTCCTTCACCTCCAAAACCACCTACTCCAAAATCATCATCATCCTATGAAACTGCATCTGAGTCTTACAAATCCATCCAGGAACGTGAAACCACTCCTGAAATTCAATCAACTCCTATCACCACTAACCTACCAACTACTGTTGAAAATTCCCCAAATCCCCAAAATTCTCCAAACACTGTTTTCAAACCCTCATCATCTAAATCTCCAGAAAACTCACCCATCAATTTAAATCAACCATCACCACCTGTTGATTCACCCAAACACTCTCCTAATCCAGAAATTGAAGAAGATGTTTCTCCATCTCCCACTACTACAATGCCAAGTCAAAAGGAATCTCCACCTATTCTTGTCAAAATGAAGAAATCCAAGTCTTTTGACTCCTCCAAAATTAGAAGATCATCAAGGATAATGTCTGGTGCTGGCAAGAAACCTGTGGTGGACACCACAGTGCATGTGATAGATCAATCTGACACTGAGATTGATTCTTTGGAAAAAGAGATTGATGAGTTTGAACTTGAGCCGGTTACATCTACCAAGTCTGAACCTATCAAGACCAAGAAATCACCAACTCCAAAGAAGAAGGAAGTGAAGACTGCTGTCAAGGCACCAAGAACAAAGAAGAAGTTTGCTGTGAAAAAATCTAAGGAGAAATTGCTACCTGCTCCTCTCATTCAACCTAAAGATGAAGAGATTTTTCAAAAGTATTGGATGACCAAACCTATAGCTGTGTCAAGACTATATAATTTTGCTGAACTATCCATTGGAGGCATTGATCTAGAGAAATTTGTGGAACCATTTGAGTGGAAAAGTTTCTTTCAGATCAAAGAAAATGTTTATCCTTTATTGGTACAAGCATTCTACTACAATGCTCAAGTCTTCCCAGATAAAGATATGATTACTTCAAACATCAAGGATGTTGAGTTAGTGATAGATCCATATGTCATTGGAAGTTTAATTGGAATTAAGAGTGAAGGGTTAGAGGTTTATGGAAATGACTGGTATGACCAAGTCAAGATCAGCAAAGAAGAATTGAAAAGAAAAATGTTCACTGAAGAAGGAGCTAAGAAGAACTCTCCTCCATCCTCCCTGCTGAAAACTGAATACAAACTCCTCCACAACATGTGTCAACACTCATTTTTCCCTCGTACAGGGAGCAAGGATAAGGTAACTGATCTTGATCTTCTCATGATGTACCATATGGCCAAAGGTGTTAAACTGAACCTTCCATACATTATCCTACACCATATGATTCATATTGCCACATCTGGTTATAAGAAAATTGCTCTACCTTATGCTATGTTGTTGACTAGGGTGTTTAGGCTTTATTATGCTGATATGAAAAATACACTCTCTGAAGACCATTATTACACTTTTAGTTTGAAGAATGTTCATCACATGAAAAAAGATGTTGAAACCCCTGCTGTTGATGTTGGAAGTAAGAGAAAAAGAGATGATTTTGAGAAAACAAATTTGAATGTTCTTGCTGATGTCTCTGGAGACCAATTGGAGAATGATCTCCAGACTGGTGAACAGACTCAAATCAGTGGTGATGTTGATCCCACCACTGAGAGTGATAAACTTGTAACCACTGCTGCTACTACTCTTCAAGGTTTTAAGCCTGTGTCTGCCCCACCAAATACCACCATGTTTTCACCATTAATGACATCAAGTCAAGGAAGTTTGTCTTCCTTTTGCACTTCTGAATTCATAAGAACCATTTTGACATCTGACACCCCTGAAATTTCCACCATTCCTATTCCAAAACCTACAGATAGTACTTTGCCATCCATACCATCTTCATTTGCTACTTTTGATTCATTTTGCTCATCTGTTAATGCTACAAATGCTGGAACTCAACAATTAGTGTTTGAGGGAAATGTCAATTTTGACTTTCCTGGCCCTTCAAGGCTCACCAAACGCTTTAGGCTTGAGACTGATATGGAGCAAATGAGAAAAGACCTGGGAAATGTGATAAAAGGCATGGCTGTTCAACACTCCATGATGAATCACTTGATTTTGGAATCTAAAACTTTGAGAAATTGGTTTACCACTGTTGTGTGTCCTCAACTCCACATTCCACCACCTCCTGAAATTGAAATTCCACAGTTTGACTCATTTCCTGCTACAAATGACAAATCTGATGATGATTGTCCTACCACTTCAACTGCTCCTGATGGAGAAAATGTCTGATAAACTTTGCTTGTGTTTGCTCCTGGATTACCCTTTTCAATGATGACAAAGGGGGAGAATGATTTGATAGATCAAGGGGGAGCTCAATGATGTTTTGAAATACAAGCCTGTTTGCTGCTGCTTTGGATATTTGATTTTTATGCTATGAACTCTGTTTTTAATTATCCTGTTTAATATTTAGATATTTTGGGAAGTTTCTTTTGATGACATATGAACTTCTCCTACTATGTATGTGTTGTCTAAATCAGGATCTGTTTGTTTAATTTGCTTTTGATGCATGTTTGAATCATTTTGTATTAATCATGTGCTGTCATCTGTGTTTGGATGCTCACTTATGTGAGACTAATGATTAATGAATGTTGCTTGATTCAAATTATACTCATGTTACTCAATTTTTTTAAAGTCATAAGCATGATTATTTTGGAAATTGAATGCTTGAATTGAGGGGGAGCTTACAAATTAAAAACACTAGACATTTTATTTCAAGCACTTTGAATTTTGATTAAAATTAGAATTCCATCTCAAAACATAATTCAAGAAGTTTGTCATCATCAAAAAGGGGGAGATTGTTGAGGCAAAATCCCTAATTGATGTTTTAAAGATAACAAACCTCTTAATTATTTTTTAATGTAATTCTCATCTTGTTTTGGTATCTAACAAGTGCTCTTGAGTGTTTTAATCAAGCTAGGAACAATTGAGCTATTTAGATCAAATATCATGTTTTTATTGTGATAAAAACAAAAGCTTGGAGAACGGTCTCTGATTGATCTCTGAGACCTGCGCAAACATCATTTTCACACAATCAATGCAAAAGGACTTATGGATAAGTCAACTATGTACAAGACAAATGATCACTTTTCTCTTGGGCTTCTCTCACGAATTATCTACACATCCAAGAGATCATTTAAGGAAAAAGTTTCTCTCATGAATAGAGAACTTACTTCTTTTATCAAGTTCTATGATTTAACCATGTGAAGATTGAGCATATGACACAAGGATATTTTTATGCACAATTAATGGAACTGATATTATATGGACCATGGAGAATTAGACAGCACATTCTGTTCTTGGAAATTGACTTGTACTTTAAAGAATAAAGAAGGAACATTCTCCAAGGAAGTTTCTCTTTCTCTATGACAATTGTACTTGCAACAAGGACACTATGGAACATCAAGTACAACATCCAGCTGCTGTTCTTATCCATAACAGCTGGACTTTTCGTGCTCTAGCTTCTTTGCTCCAAAAAGAAGAAAGTCACTCACGCCAGAAATTGGGAGATCGATCTCAGACCTGTACTGGAAAGAGAAAATCATCACTTGGAGTGACACCAGCTTGCTACAGCTGTTTAAAAGTTATCCAAAAGCTGCACAACGGCTATACTTGTCTGTTAAGCAACGTACAGCAACATTACAGCTCAACAACAGCTAGCAATACGCTCCTCTTTTAAAAGTTAGAAGAAGAAACTTTGGAGATCAATCTCAGACTGATCTGTTTTCTTCAAATTACATGAGCTGTCATTTTGCAGAGCTACTAGCCGTTATTTTCAAGCTCCCAACGGATATACTTCGTGGCCAAGACTCCCTGATCATCACTCATCTATATATAGAGGTCTTTGGCAACTTTGAAGAGCAAGAGTCTCCACCACAACTTCAACACTTGTTTTTGCTATACAAGTCTTTATCACGAGCTCTTCTTTTCTCTCTCACTCAGATCTGTAACTCATATATATCTAGGATTAGAATATCCAGTGAGTGTTTTGAGAGTTTATCCATCCAGTTTCAAAGCTTCTCATAAGTGTATTGAGTGAATAGGCTTTGATTCCAAAAATCCTTCATCTTTGTAACGATTGGCTCAAGTTAGTACGTAACTACTAATTGAGTGACACCTTCATAGTCAGTGTGACTGAGGTAGATTAAGCTTGTAGGGCTTAGAAGATTATTTGGTCTTGGATCTAGATCAAAGGAAGTGTAATTTGAGATCGGTAGTATCTCTTAGTGGACAATCTCACAAGGAGTGTGGGGACTGGACTAGCCCAAGGATTTTGGGTGAACCAGGATAAATTATTGTGTGCTTTCTCTTCCCTTACTCTGATTTAATTTGTGCAATCACTAATCACACACATCACAATTTAATAGTTATATATATACTGTCAGAGAGTGATTGGGAGATCGATCTCCATACTGCAACACTTTTAGTTATTTGGTTTAACTAACAATCTAATCATTTTCTTCAAGTATATTGTGTTTGATAACTTTTATAGGGAATATTTTAAAGGTTCACAATTCAAACCCCCCTTTCTTGTGAAAAACTTTGCTACTTCAATTTGAAGCACGAAAATTGCAAAGGGAAAGTGAAGATATGCTTGTTCTTGAATGGGTGTGGGTAAAAAATTGACAATGTGTAAATTTATATGAAGAACTTTTGAGAGAGGGAGATGATTGAAGAAAGAGAGTTGAAAATTTGAGTTTTTAGGGTTTTGGTTAAGGAAAACCGTGTTTTGAGTTAATGGGTAGCTGAAAAGATAGTGTTATTGGCCAGCTGTCAAAATTTTATTGACTGTAAAAAAACGCAGGTTCGCTAGAACTCGCTGCAGCGAAGGATATAGCGACCATATTGGGCGCGCCGCGAAGAATGCTCGCTGCAGCGAGCTTCACAGGTCTCAAATTTCAGAAAAAATTATTTATATATTTTTTTCTTCTTTTTCACTTGCACAGCTCGGCCAATCCTTAACCAAAGGTTCTCTATTTACAATGCATGCTGAAATTTTTAAAAAAAAATACTTACAAGGTTGGGGTTGCCTCCCAACAAGCGCTTCTTTAACGTCACTAGCTTGACGCGAGCCAATTGATTTCAAGGATCGGAAAGCGGAATTTTAGTAGTGAGACGATCAAATTCACCACCAAAATACAGCTTCAACCTCTGATCGTTCACAGTCCAAGTATCATTTGTCTTTGGATCTTCCAACACAATTGCACCATAAGGCTTCATCTCTTTGATTGTAAAAGGTCCAGACCACTTGGACTTCAATTTTACGGGAAACAATTTCAATCTTGAATTGAACAATAGAACCATTTGCCCCGGTCTGAATTCTTTGTTTAAAATCCTCTTGTCATGGTAGCCCTTAACTTTCTCTTTATACAACTTTGAAGACTCATAGGCTTGAGTCATCATTTCCTCAAGTTCATGCAACTGCAACTTGTTTTTCTCTCCCGCTAAAGATGGATCAAAGTTCATAAATTTCAAAGCCCAATAGGCTTTATGTTCTAACTCTACCGGAAGATGACATGATTTACCGTAAATCATCTGAAATGGTGTGAGCTCTATCGGTGATTTGAAGGTTGTCCGATACGCCCGCAATGCCTCATCAAGCTTTGAAGACCAGTCCTTTCTTGAAGTGGACACAATCTTTTCAAGGATCTTCTTTATCTCACGATTTGAAACTTCGGCTTGACTATTGGTTTGTGGATGGTATGGTGATGCAACTTTGTGCCTAACTCCATAGTGCTCAAGGGCCTTTTCAAGTTTTGAATTGCAAAAGTGTGACCCTCCATCACTTATAAGCACCCTCGGAGTTCCGAACCGAGCAAAAATGTTCTTTTTGAGAAATTTAATCACCGTTTTGCCATCGGCCTTAGGTAACGCAATCGCTTCTACCCACTTTACACATAATCAACCGCCACAAGAATGTATTCATTGGAGTATGATGAGGGAAACGGGCCAACAAAGTCAATGCCCCAACAATCGAAAACTTCAACAACAAGAATGTTTTGCAAAGGCATTTCATTTCGCCTTGAAACTCCCCCGGTTCTTTGACAGTTGTCACATCTTTGAGCATGTCCATATGCATCTTTGAATAGAGTAAGCCAAAACAACCCCAACTGGTGGCCTCTTCATTAGTAACACACCTCATTAACAAGTTGTCAGCTCCAATTTTGAACAAATAAGGATCATCTCAAACATATTGATTTGCTTCACGGAGGAACTTCTTCTTTTGATGCCAAGGGAAATCATCCAGTATTAATCCAGACGCTCAGGCATGGCAATAAAACCCATACCCACGGGTACCCGCCCAAATCCTACCCGCTTTGACGGGGAAAACCCGAGTTGATTGGGTTTGGGTTTGGGTATGGGTTTTCCCCGGTTTCAAAAGATGGTTTTGGGGAGGGTAACAGGGACATTGATACCCGCCCCGCTTATGTTAAAATTAGATTTTACCTATTTGAAATTATAAACTTTTAAACAATCTCTTAAATTATATTCATATGTTTATTTTTTATTTTTAATTTGAGTAATAAAAAAATGATTTTCTCTATTTCTTTTATTTATTTAAAAAAATATTGTTAAAACAAAATAATTTTGGACTTTTAACCTTTTTTTTTTAATAAAAAAATACTAAAATACAATCATAATTCATGTGGAAAGAGGCATAATGGGGATACCCGAACCCCGTTGGGATACCCGATCCCCGTTGGGTAGGGGTTTGGGGTTATACTTTTTATCCCCGCATGGAATTGGGATGGGTTTGGGGAAACCCAAACTTTATGGGTTTAGGTTTGGGGAAGGCAAAATCCGCCCCTGCCCTGCCCGGTTGCCATGCCTACAGACACTTTGTAATTAGCCATGTCAGCAAACCATGGCCTTTCTTGCATCATAAGTAACTTTTCATCTGGAAATTCCTCACGAACTTTATGTTCATGTTTGGTCACCTCAATGTTCACCAATCATGACAAATGGTCAGCTACCAAATTATCCGTTCCTTTCTTGTCTTTAATCTCAAGATCAAACTCTTGCAACAAGAGCATCCATCTAATGAGTCTCGGCTTGGAATCGGACTTTGTGATAAGATATTTGATAGCTGCATGGTCAGTGTACACAACAATATTTGAACCAATTAAATAAGAACGAAATTTTTCAAGTGCATACACTATTGTAAGTAATTCTTTTTTTGTTGTTGCATAATTGATTTGAGCATCATTTAGCACTTTACTTGCATAGTGTATAGCATGAAAAAATTTGTCCTTCCTTTGACCAAGCACTGCACCAACCGCATAATCACTAGCATCACACATAAGTTCAAAATTAAGTGACCAATCAGGTGCTATGATTATGGGTGCAGTTGCCAATTTCACATTGACTGGAGGTGGAATCTTTTCAATTTCCCCAATCTTAGCTCTATCCACCTCAATGCCCTTTGCTGAAATCTTGTGGCCTAACACGATGCCTTCCGTCACCATGAAGTGACACTTCTCCCAATTAAGAACCAAATTAGTCTCCACACACCGCTTCAGTACGGTGTCCAAATTCTTCAAACAACCATGGAAGGAGGGGCCAAACACCAAGAAATCATCCATGAACACTTCGATGCATTATTCAATCAAATCAGAAAAGATAGCTTGCATACACCATTGAAACGTTGCAGGAGCATTACAAAATCCGAATGGCATCCGTCTATAAGCAAAGACACCAAAAGGACATGTGAAGGCTGTTTTCTCATGGTCTTCGGGATTGACTGTGATTTGATTGTACCCCGAATAACCATCTAAAAAGCAATAAAATTCCTGCCCTGACAACCTTTCAAGCATCTGGTCCATGAATGGCAATGGAAAATGGTCTTTTCTAGTGGCTTTGTTGAGTCTCCGATAGTCAATACACATTCTCCACCTCGTAACTGTTCTTGACGGAATCAATTCATTCTTATCATTGGTGATAACCGTCATACCTCCTTTCTTTGGAACCACTTGGACTGGACTAACCCAAGTGTTGATGTTTTGTATGTTGGCCTCATTTTGCAAAAACAAGTTATAGCAAGATGGTGGACCAGATGCCGTAGCATGTGGGTACAGCATCTGTCGTGACGGTAATTCTCGCTGTATTTATGCGCCATATCCTTAAAGATTCGCCTAAGCAATATTTTCGCCTTTCCTTATATACCAAGACGCACGTTTTCATTGAGGTTTTATAAGGCGGCTGCACCAGGTTATATTTCCATAATATGCTACGCCATTTATGGAAACAAGAGATTTTATCCAAGAATATGTTTGCTGGACTTTTTCAACGACCAGCTGTATTGTGAAGCCCAAAAATGAAGATCTAGCCTATGCTAACTCAGGGTATATATATGTGACGACTAAAACCTAAAAGATTACTGAAGCCGTATCTGAAGAACTTAGTTTTAAGGTTTGAGTCTTGTTATTTGTAAGCCTTTTCTTGTGGATTCTATAACACAAGCTTAGGCCTGTTTGGTTTGTTACTTGTATAACTTCTCCCAAGCTTTTAAGCACGGAGACTGTTCTGTTGTTTGGTTAGTGAAACCACACTGTTCGTAGAACTGAATAATCACGAGGTTCGTGATAGAAAGGAAGTGAGACGGGGTCTCAAACTTAGGAGTTCCTAGGTTGAGTTAGCACGGGTAGAGTCTAGGTGATAAGTCGTAAACTAGTATGTTTGCTGTGGGCTTAGAACTAGATCTATTATAGTGGATTCCTTCCTGGCTTGGTAGCCCCCAGAGTAGGTCGTTGTGTACGCCGAACTGGGTTAACAATTCTCTGTGTTGTTTACTTCATTGTCTGTTGCTTTTACTTGTTGATTATATTCTACTGTGGACATACGCTAGAGCATTTGTCTTAGCATTACAACTGACTACGTACGACAATTGCTATAGCTTCTGGCTTAACATCTGTCCTCAATAGGTGCCAGAATTTCACCAAGCACTATCTAAAATCGGATAGATCATACCGGCTTCAAACAACTTCACCACCTCCTTTCTCACAACCTCTTTCATTGTAGGATTGAAACGACGTTGAGGCTGTGCTACCGGTTTATAATCATCTTCCATCATGATGTTGTGCATACAATAAGATGGACTAATACCTTTCAAATCGGATAATACCAATCCAATCGCCTCTTTGTTTACTTTCAACACTTCAATCAACTCTTTCTCCTCTTGTATTGACAATGAACTACTAATGATCACCGGCTTTTTGTCACCATCCTCAAGAAAAGCATACTTCAAGTGTGATGGCAATGTTTTCAATTCTAGTTTCACTTCAACCTCCTTTTGTTCCTTTGGTTCATTCTTCAATTCTTCTATTTTGGCTTCATGAGGAGACACTTCTTCCAACTCATCAAGTTTTTTTAGAAAATCGTCAATTTCATTTTCTTTCTCGGGGTCAAGTTCATTAAATGCATCGGTTAAGTCTTGTTCAAGAGGCGAGGGCTTATGCACTTGCTTCCTCATGTCTAGGATAGCTTATTCAGTGGCATCTAGTTTGAAACAAACATCTTTCTCTTTCGGATGCTTCATAGCTTCCCACAAATTAAAACTGACCTCCTCATCTTGAACTCTCACTTTCATCACCCCGTCATCAATATCTATCATCATACGCGCAGTATTCATGAAAGATCTTCCTAGGATCAAAGGAACATCATCATCCTCTTCAATATCCATCACGACAAAGTCTATTGGAAACATAAACTTGTCTGTTGGAACAAAATATGTGTTAATACACACCCTTAAGTTTTGATGATAACAAAGTATTAAATGGACAATTGATGGTACTAATGTTTAAATTAAGTGCAGGAGAATTCAACGTTTAATCAAGAGCACACTTAATTTAAACTCTGATGAAACCAATGGAAGTCTGAATATTTAGACTCTGAAAGAGTTCAGATGCTACAAAGTGGTAAGAAGCTATACAAAGTTCAGAAGCTCAAAGTAGATCAGAACGTCTGAAGCTGTTCAGGGACTCAGAGGAGTTTAGAAGCTCAAGGATGTTCAGAGGCCTACAAGAGTTCAGAGGTTGTTTGATAGTCATGAGTCATTCAGAGGATGAAGATGTTCAGAAGCTGAATTACGAAGGACTATCAGAGGCCAACCTTTCAAAGACCAATCAGACTCCAAGTTATCAAAGGTTCATCAGAAGCAAAGGAATTCCCAGTCATCAGAGGGCTACATCAACTACAACTTATCAAGCCTGATGACTTGTTCTAAGGTCAACTAAATTGCAACGGTCACAAAGGATGTGATCCCTCTCTCTAGGAGCTAGTTGTACCTTATAACTGTACTATTGGACAAACAGTAAAGGTGAAGCTTCTCTGCAAAGGAAGACGTGGCTTTACTAAACGGATCTTCAAAGTCTACAGCTGTCCAATTTACAACGGGAATTTCTCCAACGTCTCAATGTCTTTCTCAACTCATATAAATATGCCAAAGAAAGAATTGATGACCAGCGCTTTTCATTAGATAAAATCTCTCAGAAGAAAGTGAGAATTTGTGATGTAATAGATAATATCTCTCAAATGAAGTGAGCATAGAAACTAGCTTAGAGCCTCTGAAGTTATTATGTTTGTAATAAGTTTTAAGCTCTTAAGTTAGTAGTAAGTCTTCTACTTAGTGTAGAAGCAAGTAAGTCTTCTGCTTAGTGTAGAAGCAAGAAAGTCTTCTGCTTAGTGTAGAAGCACGTAAGTCTCAATCTTAGTGATTAGAGCAGTGAAGTCTTGAGCCTGAGTGCTTGAGCAAGGAAGCCTCTGATCTTGTGTGATCAGAGCAAGGAAGTCTCTCTGTCTTGTCTGACTTAGAGCAGGAAGTCTCAAGCTTGTGTGCTTGAGCAAGGAAGTCTTTGATCTTGTGTGATCAGAGCAAGGAAGTCTCTATGTCTTGTGTGACTAAGAGCAGGAAGTCTTGAGCTTGTGTGCTTGAGCATCTATTGTAATCCGAGTGATTATAGTGAAACTCTCTTGGAAACAAGGGGACTGGAGTACTCTCAATTTGTGAGGGGAACCAGTATAAATTGTTGTGTGTTCTTCCCTCTCTCACTCTCTCATTTACTCCTTCATCATTCATAACATCATAAGTTAATTGTGTGAATAATCCGCTGTGCTTTAAAGACTCTGAAAAGGTTTAAATATCTTGGAAAGTTTTTAAATATCCAAAACACAATTCAACCCCCTTCTTGTGTTTTCTCCACGCACCTTCAATTAGTATCAGAGCTCCGGTCCTGTTGGTAAATCACTTAACCGTGAGACAGTCAAGATCCAAAGGAGAAAACCTCCATGGCTCAAAACATGGATGAGTGGAAGCAGAAGCTACATCAACAAGTTGTTGATCTTAGCAAGAAAATTGAAGATGGACTGAGCTTAAATGAAGATCTGAGCAACAATCAAAATCCTTCCACATCAGGGGCTAATCAAACCTCTAGTATTGATTCTACAGCTACTACTATTTGCCTCATTAGTGATGATAATGAAAGCATTCAGTGGGCAACAGTAAATGGCTTGTTAGATCAATATGAGGAGTTTATGATGGAGGAAAATGAGAGCATTGAGAAAATGAACATAAGATTTCAAGCTATAACAAGCAAGCTTGAAGAGCACAACAATAAACTCAGCAACAAAGAGCTTGTAAGCAAGTTGCTGAGAAGTTTGCCTCTGGACTGGAATGATATTCCACATACTATAGAGGAAACTGAAGACATCAAGTCAATGAGTCCTGAATCATTGATTGATTTACTCAGAGTCCATGAATTGGCTCTGAAGGATATGCAAGAGTTGAACGGTGAACAA
Organism: Trifolium subterraneum; assembly: GCA_951799995.1. Classification (NCBI taxonomy): domain Eukaryota; kingdom Viridiplantae; phylum Streptophyta; class Magnoliopsida; order Fabales; family Fabaceae; genus Trifolium; species Trifolium subterraneum. Next base: position 568,489 of record OX637466.1, read on the forward strand.
GCAGAAGCAGCAAGGAAAGGAAAGCAAGCATTGGAGCGTGAAGATCTTGTTGAAGAACCTGATGAAGAGTATCTTGAAAAGTTTTCAAGAAAAATTCAAAGATGGTACAACTTCAAGAAGAATGGAGGAAGACTGGATAAAGGAATGACAACATGGGATTTACTAGACAACTTCTCTGAAGATGAGTCTGAAAGAGCTCCAGGAGTTGAAGGATCAAGTTCTGAAGATGGCTCAGACTATGAAGACTCAAGTTTTGATGAAAAGTCAGAACCTGAGAGCAAAGAAAGAATCCAGAGATCAATGAATCAGGTATATTCTCGTCTTTCCAAAGCAAAATTGATCAAGCATCTTGATAAGACCTTACTTAAACTCTCTAATACTCAGCAGAAGTATAAAAAGCTTAAAGCAGATTATGAGAATTTAAGTAAGCAAGCAAATCACTCTGAAGGTCCTATTCAAAAAGATTTTACTAAAACAAAAGACCTTGAGAATGATTATGCTATATGTTACAAACCCCTTGAGCACTCTCTGGTTCTCAAAGAATACTGTAACATAAATGCTGATCAAAATAAAATTGTCTCCATGCTTTGCAACCTTAAGACCAACAATACTAATGGGATTGGATACTCTAGTAGTAAAACACTAGAGGAACCAAATCTTTACACTACATGTGTATCTGATAGCACTCAGATGAAACAAATGGAGGATGAAGGTTTGGCAACTAACAGTCTAGGACCCTCAAGTAAGTGGGTACCAAGAGACAAAATTTTTTACTTGATTGCAGGTGAAGCTAAGGCTCTAAACCTTCCAATCACATGGATGCATGTGACTGTGAATGGAAGAAGAGCAATTGTGCATAGAAGGCACATTCTTGAAGAGTCGGATGGAGAAGAAGATGAAGAGGAGTACATAAGGAGCAGGAGGGAGCATGAAGAACTTGAAGCTTGCTTTGAAGATGATAACAACTCAGTGTGGTGGAGTGATTGCTCAGGCTATGACTCTGACTACACCTAATCTAGAAAGCTTCAATGCAAGGTAAGTATGCTTAACTCCTGAATGCCATATTCAGAGGAATACCTTTCAAAGGTTTGAAAATGTCTTCTTAGGATACACATTGTTCAGTACTAAAAACCTTGAAAAATCCTGTCTGAACATACTTTCTTGTGTCCTGAAAAGACTTGTTTTTCAGCCTCTGAAGTTCTTCAGGTTTCAGCATCTGAAGAATCTCAGACTCTGGGAAACATTTCAACCTCTGATGGTTAAGCCTCTGAATACAAAATGAATTGGAAACGTTTAAGTATTTTTACTAAAACGTTTTGGCACTAAAAAGACAACACGTACACACTTTCTGATTGGTTTAAAACAGTTAATGATGAGTTTGTTTTATTTTTTTTTGTGTGTATGTTTTAATCTTGCTTTAATCAAAATCAATAAACACTTGCACAATTTACACTATCACATTACTCTCTCTCAAAACGAAAACAACTCTCTTCTCTCTGCAATTAGAAAATTCACAAACCCTAACTTCTGAGATGGAAACCTCTACCTCATCAACCTCTTCTGTTTCGCCTTTGTTTCCAAGGGATTTAGCAGTCAATGTCATCAACTGCTCTTGGGTTTTTAGTAAAGAAAGATCGCTCGACTTGAAAGGAAAATCACTCAACTTGGTTATGGAACAACCAGTTGATTTTGAAAGTCTTAAGGCAAATCAACACAATGTTGAGAAGTTCTTCTCGGACCAAAATGGAGGTGGTAGATACATAAAGATTCTAAATGGTCCAATCTACCCTACGCTTGTTAAAGATTTCTGGGTGAGAAGCAAGGTAGTAACCTTGGAAGACTACAATAGAGAAGTTAGTGTCTTAAGGAATACAAAACCTGAGAACAAGGACAAGACTCCAGCCGAATTAGGTCTAAGAGAAGTAAAAGAAGAAGAAATTAGGTCAGTAGTGTGTGGCTTTGAAGTAGTTTTGACTCAATCAAACTTGGCCAGTATTCTTAAAATTCCCAATGAAGGAAAATTCAATGCCTTCTGTGCTGTTGAAGCAAAGAACACAGGATGTTTAAGCGATATGACAAATATGTGTTATGAAGAAGGGAAAACTTGTGAGAGCAACAAAAGTGGTGATTTGAGGACAACTCAGAAACTCTTAGCCAGAATCCTGCTAGGATCAATCTTTCCAAGAAGTGGAAGCTCTGATCAACTTTCGTGGGATCATAGATATTTTATCTACTATCTCACTAAAGGATATAAACTAAATTGGGCTAAATATATCTTCAATCACATGTGTAAAGCTGTCAATGCTACTCAAAAACAATCCAAGTCAAATATTCATGTCATCTATCCAAGAATCCTCAGTGAAATCTTCTATCAATGTGGTGTGATAGATGTAATTAAAGCTACTGAACATGACAATTTGATTAGGGAAATCAGAGCCTCTACAATCTCAGCTCACACCCTCTCCAACATGAACCTATTAGCTAAAACAGATGATACCCTCTGATCCTTTTGAACTTATCTCTCACTCAGAGGACTCAATATTAAAAAGACATAAGATTGATATACCTGTTCTCTCAAATGGTATTGTTAATCAATATGTTCTATTGCTAGAAAGTCAAGGTGAAGGGCTCGAGATTGAAAAGGAAGGATTGAAGAAGAAAAGGAAGAGACTGGTGAAGATTAAGAATGAGAAGAATGAAGCTGCAAGGACAGATAAGAAGGGAAGGACTCAAATCAAGTCTGATGAATCATCTAGGGAAATGATTCAAGAAGAAGAGAGTTACTTTGATGATGAACCTATAAGTGTTAGACTAAAGAGACTTACTAAGAGGCCAAAGAAGAAAGCTGCTGAAGGATCAATCTTGAAAGATTCAGGTAGAGTGTTAGTGTCTGACTCTGCTACTGTAAACACTCAAGACTCTCAACCAAACAAAACTCCAACCCAAAACAATAATTCACCTCTACTATTCCTTGAAGAACACCTAGGAGGTGAACTACCTCATCAACAAGTCACCACGACTGGTGTTCAGAACCCTCTGTCAATTTCTGAACAAACTCAGAACCCCACTCCAAACACTACTCAACCAAGTCCTGAAGACAGTTTTTCTCTAAGAAAATCTGTACCAGGACCTGTTCATCCAGAACCATTCATACAAAAAACCACACAAGCTAAGCCACATACTCACCTCAACCTGTTCACTCACACTCTACACCTCAAACAAACCTTTAACACCAAATCAGCTCATATGCTAAAGTGACTGCTACTGATTCTCATGAGTCAGTACACACTGAAGTACTCCAACCAAATGAAAACTAAAACCTATTAACCAAAGAACATGTTGATGAAATGATCAAAGAATTAACAAATGTTCAAGCAAGGTTCCTTGGTCAAACTAATCAAACCATACAGCCAACCAATCAACATGATCAGTCTGCTGAGATACTCCAAGAAATTGGGATATCTTCAGTATATGACTGTGATGAAAACCAAAAAGAACCTCAATCAAATTCACCTCAACACACCATCACACCCTCAAACTCTGACCCTCCTCAAACCAATTTCATAAACCCTGATGTCTTGAGTGAATGCAATGGTTTGATAAGACAGATACATGGTATTTCTGTGTTAAGACAGGTTGACATGCCTTCTTCTGACCATATTGCACAATGGATAAGCTTAACTGAAGAATTGTTAAAGAAACTGCACATTCTTCAAGAGGCCGGTATTGAAGAACAAATGAGGAGTAACAGAGAAAAGGAAGCAATGGATGAAGAAGTTATTCAGATTCAAAAGGACACTGAGAGGAATCAACCTGGATCCTCTTCTGTAAGGACAAGTGATGAGCAAAATCTAATGGAAGAGATAGCATCACTTGAGGAAAGACTGAATGAGCCTATTGTGGATAATCTCGGAGCAAATCAAGTGCACATCCGAAACCCTCTGTATGAGGCTGAAATTGAAGACCTTAGGGCAGAAATGAAAAGGCATGGAGAGCTGATGGAGGTAGTAAATGCCAAACAGAAGGAAATCTTGAGAATCCTAGCTTATCTTTGCAACCAACCCCAATCAACACCCTAGGATCTCCTTGTTTGCTTAAAATAAATATCTTGATTAATATTTTGTTAGGCACATTGATAGAATTAAGATCATATCTCTGTATGTTTCTGTAATTTCTTTGTGCTGATCTGAAATATTTATTCATGGTATGATAATTCAAGTGTTGTTATCTTATTTAAAGTTAACTTTCTTACAAACAGTTTTTTTTGGTTAATATTAAGGACTGAAATCACATACCAAGAGAAGTAATATAAATAAGAAATCAAAACTAAACAAGCCAAAGTAATGAATCTTATTTCATTAAGAACATAAGTCCTGGTTTACAAGACTAAAATTTCTAAGAACTATCTTCTGATTGCTCTCAAAGGTCATATTTGTGGCTACAAGCCTACATGACCTTTGCAGAAGGGAAAGGTTGAACTTTTGGCTGAAGCCATTCAACGCACAGTCTTTCTTGAAGAAACCTATTCTGATGCATCAGTTTAGTTTTCCTCAGGAAGAGACTCCTTGATGCGATATTTCTGCAAGTGCACAGACTTATCGTGTAGTTATAAAAGATTATCGTTCCTTCAGGGACTATTTTCCAAAACTTCGCTTACGTTTTTAATATAATGTAAGGTTAAGGCTAAATATTAATTGGAAAGGGATGTTAAAAGAAAAAATAATAGATTTAATTCAAATAATTAGATTTAACTAACTGGAATGTTACTTTAAGTCGCTTCAATGAGTTCGGTAATTAAATTGCATTTAGAAATAATGTTTCTTTTTAACAAACTGATATCGATTTAAAAACACGCTCCTCACACTTTCGCGCTGTTGGTTAATATTATAAAGTCATAAAATAAATGCTTCACTCTCGCTCTCACATTTACTTATAAAAATACTTTTTGAAAATCAATTCAATTTAATTAAAAAGATCTAGTTTTCACAAAACAATATTAGTTTAAAGACTCAGGTCTCACACTTTCGCGCTATTGAACTAAATCATAAAATATAAATGAATACTTCACTTTCGCTCTCATATTTAGTTTATAAAATATTTTTTGGAAACTAATACAGTTTAATTAATTTTAAAGAGCTGTCGCGGTGTTTAAAATTAATGTCCAGTTTTTACTATCTAGTATAAATCTCACACTCTCGCGCTGTTGATTTACACTTTAATTAATTTTCACTCTCGTGCAAAATTATAGTCTATCGTTTAATTAAAAACTGAAACAGAAAACTAGTTTGTTTGAAAATAAAGTTTGCAACTTAATTACTAAACCCAGATCAGCTTCTTATTCACATTCCAGTTATATTAAATTAGTTCGACATAATTGTAAATAAAAACATTACGATTAAATAAATAATAATTGATTTAATTAAGAACATATCAGATATCAAACAAATAAATAAAATCTGAAACTATAATGAGTACTGGAACCAATTAATAAATATAGCTAGTATAGAAATACTGGAAACAAACAGACGGGTACTGTGCGAGACAGTATATGATACTGACTTGAAAATTAAAATTAACAATTCAGATATACTGTATCAATGGCAGAAATAAATAAACTGATAGGAATTTAAAATACTGAACTGAATTTTATATAGTAAATAGAGTAACTTACAGATAGCAACCGGAATGAAAGCAAAACACCAGAATAATAAAAGTTGGAAATCTCAAATAATGCGTAGCGTGCCAGAGAAAAAAAAAGAATCAGATTACACGTATTTATAGTGCTGAGAAAATAACTGACTTCCTATATTTCTCCCCACGTTTCAATCCTATTTTTACTGGACTTATACGTGAGTGTGCCTGAAGTTTAGGAAGTGATACGTTTGTGCGCTGGCTTTTGCATTTCTTTTTCCCTTTTTCTTTTATTTTTCTTCACGTGCCCAATTATATAGGCATGGCTGGCGCCTTAGATTGCTTGCCTGGCGCCATGCCTTTATCACTTTATTTTTCTTCACGTGCCCAATTGTAAGGCATGGCTGGCGCCTTCTTTTCCTTGCCTGGCGCCATGCTTTATGCATAAATCAACATGCCTGGCGCCATGGGCTGCTTTCATTGGGCCTTTCTTTCTTTGCTTTGTACAAGCCTGGCGCCATGCTTGTCAATTAGTTTGGTCCTTTAGCCTCTAGTCCCATAAAACTCATATTTTGCTAAATTTCGGCTGCATCTGTATTTTTATAAAAAGTATTAATTATTTCATTGATAACACAATAATTTAGAGAAAATATTAAAATATTACGACAAATAATATTAAATAAATAGTGCATTTTTCGGTGTTATCAAACTCCCCTCAACTTGAACCATTGCTTGTCCTCAAGCAAAAAGATTATAATTTTGTGATAGAGAAACAAAACAAAAAGATTTTCCAAGAGTCACATTTTCAATCTCGACCAAATCAGATAAACTAATTTATTTATCGTACCAAAAATATCATGGAAACACAAATCACAAATGAACATGAATTTCTTCCTTACATAGACCGTTCCGAATTATTTTACTATACCTGAACTTAACTTTCATTTCTTCTTTAGTTATCCTTTTTTAGCCCGCGGTAATCACATTAAGCCCGTTATCTATTCACACACACATGGTAGTGAACCTGTTAGTGATTATGACCCGATCCTTTTTCATATTATTTATTTTTCTTTTCTCTCACTTATGTCATAGGATATTTTATATCTTTGAGGTCTTTCGCATTTGGGCTAAATGACCGGGTGAGGGTCATTTGACTTAGAGTGCGTAGTCCCTTTTCAGATTTATACATCCTTGATTTTCATTTTTCAATCAAAGTCATTCACTTATATTCGTCGACTCAACTACTTAGATAGTGATCGTAGATGGTGCCGACTACCTATGGGCTTACTCAAGGACTAGTAAAGTGTCAAGAAATTTAAGTTCAGTTTCTAGCAAATATCCAAATTGATCTACATAATTAAGAAATTTAAGGTGTTAAAATGATATAGCTGGTACGAAAAATATACTTAATTTGAAAGTTCAGTCTTAATTACGTTTGCGACTTTGGAATCTCAAAAATTATTTGTTTCTCAAAAATTTTGTTATGGCTCAAGATTTTGGAAAAAATTTAGAATACACCGAAAAAAATTTATTTGCAGAAAGGAAAACTAAACTAGAAAAAGTGAAATTAATACTGAAAAGTAAATAAAAGCAATAAAGTCCTCCCCTCAACTTAAATCCAACAGTGTCCTCACTGTTGTGACTCATGCCGAAGTTTGGAGCGGAAAACCTGCAGTGGCGGTGAACTATGGCGGAGGTTGGTGGAATCGCTGAAAGTCGTCAAACCGTAGACTCAATCTGCCAAGTTCATGCAAAACCTGGTCGAGCTGTTGGCGATGATACTCCGCAGATTGGTTGTGGTGATCGTGCATTGCGGTTTGATGCTGGAGTAGTTGAGTTTGTTGGGCTCGCAGGAATTGCATTTCAGCTAGCATGACCTCTTGTTGTTGATGAATGGCATAGAAGAGGCCATCACGTTCTTCTTGTTCTCGATAGGAGGAAGAACTACCTGCAAAAGTGTTAGAAAATTGTGGTGTGGGTGCAGGTGGAATAGAATTGGCGCCCTCACCAGTGGCTACATGTTCATCATCAGGAGGGTAAAAGAAATTACTATGGTTACGTACATCTGTGCGGTTGAGGTCAGGAAAAACAAAAGGACGGAAAACATTATTATTAATCATTAAATAGAACTTGCCATCCTCTAATTCCTTAACTAATTTCATATATTTAACCATATCTAGATCAATATAGCGCATAGGTAGTGGAGTAAGGTTTTCTAAGTGGTTTCCTAATCCTATGGCTTTAGCAATTGTAGTGATTAATCCACCAAAAGTGATGGTTCCTCGTTTAGCAACAATTGAACGCATATGGTTAAACATGAACGGGACAGTATTAATTTTAATGTGTTTCATAAAAGCAAATAAATAAAACAATTCCTTGGAGTTCACTTTGTTAGAATTTGCGCGGCCAAAAATAGTGCCAGCTAGTAACTGGCGAAAATATCGCATGGCCGGGTTATGGATTGAAGAGGCATGGTTTCCCTCACAACTATCAGTGTGTTTACCAGTTAAAGCCTTCCAAAATAAAACAAAAGTACGTGGCCATTGCTCATCATTATGGACTTCACAGACCACATTCATGTGAGGAAAATGTAGAATATCTGCCATTTCGTCAAAACCAAAAACATATTCGTTATTAAACATACGAAAACACAGACTTCCTCTAGTACTTTTCGATTCAGGAGTGGTGGAAACTGTTAGTGAACTAAGGAATTCTAATGTTAACGGAACATAAACAGGATTCGCTTGCGATAGAAAATAATTTAAATCCAAAGCATCAAGCATAAAATTGACACTATCATATAATCCTAATAAATTTAAACATGCATCATCACAGTACCTCGTTGGTACAATAGTTCTAGTACTTAACTCATTATAAAGGGTGGCTTGTTTTTCTCCAGGTTTTCCTTGCCTAAATATCACTTCATAATCTGCTTTATCGACCTCTATTCCTCTATTAGACACTATGTGTCCTAGTACTAATCCTTCTTGAACCATGAAATGACATTTTTCCCAATTGAGCACGAGGTTAACTTTCACGCATCTTTGTAACACCATTTCTAGATTAGCAAGACACTCTTCAAAACTCTCCCCATACACAGAAAAATCGTCCATAAAGACTTCCATGATGTTGTTTATAAAATCAGCGAATATAGCCATCATACATCGTTGGAAGGTTGCAGGGGCGTTACACAATCCAAAAGGCATTCGCCTATAGGCAAAGGTACCAACGGGACATGTGAAAGTAGTCTTTTCTTGGTCATCGGGATGAATTGGAATTTGGAAAAATCCAGAATACCCGTCTAAATAACAGAAATATGAGTGTTTAGCTAGACGCTCGAGCATTTGATCGATAAAGGGTAAGGGAAAATGATCTTTTCGAGTGGCTTTGTTTAACTTCCTATAATCAATGCACATTCGCCATCCCGATTCGACGCGTTTGGATACAGTTTCTCCTTTCTCATTTTTAACCACTGTAAGTCCTCCTTTCTTAGGCACAACATGAACAGGGCTGACCCATTTGCTATCAGATATTTGATATATGATACCAGCGTCGAGGAGTTTCAACACTTCCTTCCTAACTACTTCGCTTAAGATAGGGTTTATTCTCCTTTGGTGTTCTCTCGAGGTTTTTGCGTCTTCTTCTAGTAAGATTCGATGCATACACACTGAGGGACTTATTCCTTTCAGGTCAGAAATGCTATACCCTAGGGCTGAAGGATATTTTCTTAAGACATCTAGTAATTTTTCTGTCTCTAGGGGATTTAGGTCAGCGTTCACTATGACTGGACGATTCATATCATCGTCTAGATATTCATATCTAAGATTTTTGGGTAGCGGTTTGAGTTCTAGCGAAGGTTGCTTAGGACCAAGTGTAGGATCAGGTGAGAGAGGTGGATGTTCTCTTAAGCTATCTTCTTTACAAAGTTGGAGTGAAGCTTGGTTTTCGTTCATAGCTGGTTTCAGAATTTCCATCTCTTTAGGTAATTCTTTCTCTATTTCTTTGACACATTCATCTATTATGTCTAGGGCATAACACGTGTCTTCTACTGCGGGTGTTTTCATGAACTTAGAAAGAATAAACTCAATTTTTTCTTCTCCCACTTCTAGGGTGAGTTTCCCTCTCTTCACATCTATTATTGCTCCTGCAGTGGCTAGGAAAGGTCTTCCTAAAAGAATTGGGATGCAAGCATCTTCCTTGATGTCCATTACTGCAAAATCTGTAGGGATATATAGTTGACCGATTCTTACGGGAACATTTTCTAAGATACCTACTGGATATTTGACTGAACGGTCCGCTAGTTGTAGAGACATCCTAGTAGGTTTTAGATCGCTTAAGTTCAGCTTTTTGCTAATTGACAGGGGCATAAGACTAACACTAGCTCCTAAATCACATAGGGCCTTGTCTATTACGAAGTTGCCTATCACACAAGGAATTGAAAAACTCCCCGGATCTTTTAGCTTAGGTGGCATCTTGTTTTGGAATATGGCACTGCACTCTTCAGTAAGTGCTACTGTACCGTCTTCATCTAGTTTCCTCTTATTTGATAAGATTTCTTTTAGAAACTTAGAATAGGTTGGCATTTGTGCTATGGCTTCTGAGAAAGGAATAGTTATGTTGAGTTGTCTCAGAATTTCCACAAATTTTTTAAATTGACTATCCATTTTTGGCTTTGCGAGTCTTTGCGGAAATGGGATAGTGGGTTTGTAGACAGGAGGTGGATCCTTAGTTTCCTCTTTGTCCTTTTGTTTTTTCGTTTTCAGACCCTCTTACAGGGTCTTTCGAGGGTTCACCTTTCTCATTCATCTCCTCGGTTTCTTCAATGTTTTTCGGATTTTTGGCTCTAGGATCAACTGGGTCTTGTAGCTCTTTCCCACTTCTAGTGGTTATAGCATGTAGGGCATTTGCGTGCCCTTTAGGATTTGGTTCGGGTTGTCCTGGGAAAGTGCCGGCTGGAGCGGCGAGAGCTGCTTGATGTTGCGCCACTTGAGATATTTGAGTTTCTAACATTTTGTTATGGGTGGCTAGAGCATCCACTTTGGTTGACAATTGTTTTACCAACTCGGTCGTATGGATACTTTGGTTCAAGAACTTTTCCATCATGAGATCAAGGTTAGACTTTTTAGGTGGATAAGTTGCAGCTTGTTGTCCTACTGACTTTTGAAAACCTGGAGGTGTCTGATTTGGAGGGAATAGTGCATTATTGCTCTTGTAAGAGAGATTAGAATGGTTCTTCCAACCAGGATTATAAGAGTTTCCTTGGGCATAGTTAACTTGGTCGAGTCCGGCCAATAATTGACATTCAGAGGTTGTGTGTCCAGGAACTCCACATAGTTCGCAGTTTGGTTGTATCGCGGCTACGGTAGCTGCGGGAGGTAGAGTTAGGCTATCTAACTTTTGAGAAAGAGCGTCCACTTTCGCACTGACATGATCTATGCCGCTTACTTCGTATATACCGCCCTTTTGCTGGGATTTTTCTATGGCAGCGCGTTCGCTTCCCCACTGATAATGGTTCTGGGCCATGTTTTCTATAAGTTGTGTGGCTTCTTGATAAGGTTTATCCATTAGAGCTCCACCAGCAGCAGCGTCTATGGTGAGTCTAGTGTTATAGAGCAGCCCATTATAGAAGGTATGGATTATGAGCCATTGTTCCAAACCGTGATGTGGACATAGTCTCATCATATCCTTGTATCGTTCCCATGCCTCGAAGAGTGATTCTCCATCTTTTTGCCTAAATCCGTTGATTTGGGCTCTTAACATTGCTGTTTTGCTTGGCGGGAAATATCGGGCCAAGAATTGCTTCTTCAATTCATTCCATGTAGTGATGGAGTTCGAAGGTAAAGCTTGGAGCCAAGCTCTAGCTCTGTCTCTCAAAGAGAACGGGAAAAGGCGGAGTCGTATTGCTTCGGCTCCTACACCATCGGCTTTTAGTGTGTCTGCGTACTGCACAAACACTGATAAGTGGAGGTTCGGATCCTCCGTAGGGGAACCAGAGAATTGATTTTGTTGCACTATTTGCAACAAAGCAGGTTTCAATTCGAAATTCCTAGCTTCAACGGTTGGGGAGACGATGCTCGAATGAGGTTCCTCTTCAGAAGGGACTGCGTAGTCCTTGAGAGGACGATTGTTGTTGGCCATGAATAACCTTTGGGATTCGCGAACTCGGCGTTGTAAACGAATATAACGAATAAAACGCTCTATTTCAGGGTTAGGTTGCTCTAAGTCGTCCTCGGAGGAACGAGTGCTGGGCATACAACCTAAGTATCAAAAAGATTAAAGGGGTTGCCTTAATCGTTACAAATTAAAAACTTAAATGCGAATTTTTGACTAAATTAGTCCCCGGCAGCGGCGCCAAAAACTTGATGCGATATTTCTGCAAGTGCACAGACTTATCGTGTAGTTATAAAAGATTATCGTTCCTTCAGGGACTATTTTCCAAAACTTCGCTTACGTTTTTAATATAATGTAAGGTTAAGGCTAAATATTAATTGGAAAGGGATGTTAAAAGAAAAAATAATAGATTTAATTCAAATAATTAGATTTAACTAACTGGAATGTTACTTTAAGTCGCTTCAATGAGTTCGGTAATTAAATTGCATTTAGAAATAATGTTTCTTTTTAACAAACTGATATCGATTTAAAAACACGCTCCTCACACTTTCGCGCTGTTGGTTAATATTATAAAGTCATAAAATAAATGCTTCACTCTCGCTCTCACATTTACTTATAAAAATACTTTTTGAAAATCAATTCAATTTAATTAAAAAGATCTAGTTTTCACAAAACAATATTAGTTTAAAGACTCAGGTCTCACACTTTCGCGCTATTGAACTAAATCATAAAATATAAATGAATACTTCACTTTCGCTCTCATATTTAGTTTATAAAATATTTTTTGGAAACTAATACAGTTTAATTAATTTTAAAGAGCTGTCGCGGTGTTTAAAATTAATGTCCAGTTTTTACTATCTAGTATAAATCTCACACTCTCGCGCTGTTGATTTACACTTTAATTAATTTTCACTCTCGTGCAAAATTATAGTCTATCGTTTAATTAAAAACTGAAACAGAAAACTAGTTTGTTTGAAAATAAAGTTTGCAACTTAATTACTAAACCCAGATCAGCTTCTTATTCACATTCCAGTTATATTAAATTAGTTCGACATAATTGTAAATAAAAACATTACGATTAAATAAATAATAATTGATTTAATTAAGAACATATCAGATATCAAACAAATAAATAAAATCTGAAACTATAATGAGTACTGGAACCAATTAATAAATATAGCTAGTATAGAAATACTGGAAACAAACAGACGGGTACTGTGCGAGACAGTATATGATACTGACTTGAAAATTAAAATTAACAATTCAGATATACTGTATCAATGGCAGAAATAAATAAACTGATAGGAATTTAAAATACTGAACTGAATTTTATATAGTAAATAGAGTAACTTACAGATAGCAACCGGAATGAAAGCAAAACACCAGAATAATAAAAGTTGGAAATCTCAAATAATGCGTAGCGTGCCAGAGAAAAAAAAAGAATCAGATTACACGTATTTATAGTGCTGAGAAAATAACTGACTTCCTATATTTCTCCCCACGTTTCAATCCTATTTTTACTGGACTTATACGTGAGTGTGCCTGAAGTTTAGGAAGTGATACGTTTGTGCGCTGGCTTTTGCATTTCTTTTTCCCTTTTTCTTTTATTTTTCTTCACGTGCCCAATTATATAGGCATGGCTGGCGCCTTAGATTGCTTGCCTGGCGCCATGCCTTTATCACTTTATTTTTCTTCACGTGCCCAATTGTAAGGCATGGCTGGCGCCTTCTTTTCCTTGCCTGGCGCCATGCTTTATGCATAAATCAACATGCCTGGCGCCATGGGCTGCTTTCATTGGGCCTTTCTTTCTTTGCTTTGTACAAGCCTGGCGCCATGCTTGTCAATTAGTTTGGTCCTTTAGCCTCTAGTCCCATAAAACTCATATTTTGCTAAATTTCGGCTGCATCTGTATTTTTATAAAAAGTATTAATTATTTCATTGATAACACAATAATTTAGAGAAAATATTAAAATATTACGACAAATAATATTAAATAAATAGTGCATTTTTCGGTGTTATCACTCCTGCCCCTCCAGAGCCTTGGACTTAAGTTTGTTTTTCTTCAGGAATATATTTCTTCAGAACTTAAAACAGTCAGAGTCCAAAGATTTTTCTTCAGACTCTGAACTAAGTTCTTCTGTGACGACGCTAGCTTTGTTTCCATTGGTTTCTTCTTATGTTTTCTCATATCTTGACTGACTCTCACTGAAACTACTTTCTTCTTCTCTGAGCGTTTCATTTTTTTCTCTCAAGAGATCTATCAATAACCTAAGATTATTCTGTGTGAGTAAAATGACTAGGTATCTCTCTCCTTTTATAAGCATAATTCAATGGTCGAGTATTAAATGTGTTCAACCACTCATGATTTGACGGCATTGAAAGTTGAATTTCTATTAATTGCTTATATTACCTTTTTGATAATGACAAAAGGGGGAGAAAGAATATTGGTAAATCAATTGTTGGAAGAAGAGAAATTACTTGGCTTTTTAGGGCCTTGTAGTGCTTCAGAGGAAGAACGTAGGAGAATTGGTCAAAGTTAGTAGCATGAGGTACATGCTGTGTTATGACAATCTGATCTTTGAGGATTTCAAAACATTGTACTAAAGAGCTCTGAACTGTTTTCAAATTTTTGTTCAGACTCTGAGCTATTTTCTTTGAAAAAAGATTTTTTTTAAGCTCTGAACTGTTTGAAAATATTTTGAACTCTGAAGCTGTTAATGATAACCATCAGAACCAAGTGTGTGTAGAAGTCTCTAAGCGCCTCTGATTCTATTTTGTCATTCAATTTTCATCTTGCATCTGCATTAAGGGCTTAATTTTCAAGGAGAACGTATTTATTAATTGAAGTTTATTATTCATAGTTAGTTCTTGAGTAAGGGTGCAACTTTACTCAAAGATTATCACACTATGGAAAGAAGAAGCTTGCAAACCTTGTTCTTTACATAGTAAAATATGAATAATTTAAGTCATATAATAAAGTAGTTCTGAAATTGATTAAAATTAACTAAGGATACAAAATAGGGGGAGCTTACAAACCTAACCCTATGGGTTATCAGACTTAGGGGGAGCTTGCAAAACTCATAGGCCTAATGTCAACATAGCTGATTTTTATCAACAACAATTGTATTTAATACTTATGTTTGTCATCATCAAAAAGGGGAAGATTGTTGGAACAAAATATGTGTTAATACACACCCTTAAGTTTTGATGATAACAAAGTATTAAATGGACAATTGATGATACTAATGTTTAAATTAAGTGCAGGAGAATTCAACGTTTAATCAAGAGCGCACTTAATTTAAACTCTGATGAAACCAATGGAAGTCTGAATATTTAGACTCTGAAAGAGTTCAGATGCTACAAAGTGGTCAGAAGTTATACAAAGTTCAGAAGCTCAAAGAAGATCAGAACGTCTGAAGCTGTTCAGGGACTCAGAGGAGTTTAGAAGCTCAAGGATGTTCAGAGGCCTACAAGAGTTCAGAGGCTGTCTGATAGTCATGAGTCATTTAGAGGACGAAGATGTTCAAAAGCTGAATTACGAAGGACTATAAGAGGCCAACCTTTCAAAGACCAATCAGACTCCAAGTTATCAAAGGTTCATCAGAAGCAAAGGAATTCCCAGTCATCAGAGGGCTACATCAACTACAACTTATCAAGCCTGATGACTTGTTCTAAGGTCAACTAAATTGCAACGGTCACAAAGGATGTGATCCCTCTCTCTAGGAGCTAGTTGTACCTTATAACTGTACTATTGGACAAACAGTAAAGGTGAAGCTTCTCTGCAAAGGAAGACGTGGTTTTACTCAACGGATCATCAAAGTCTACAGCTGTCCAATTTACAACGGGAATTTCTCCAACGTCTCAATGTCTTTCTCAACTCATATAAATATGCCAAAGAAAGAATTGATGACCAGCGCTTTTCATTAGATAAAATCTCTCAGAAGAAAGTGAGAATTTGTGCTGTAATAGATAATATCTCTCAAATGAAGTGAGCATAGAAACTAGCTTAGAGCCTCTGAAGTTATTATGTTTGTAATAAGTTTTAAGCTCTTAAGTTAGTAGTAAGTCTTCTGCTTAGTGTAGAAGCAAGTAAGTCTTCTGCTTAGTGTAGAAGCAAGAAAGTCTTCTGCTTAGTGTAGAAGCACGTAAGTCTCAATCTTAGTGATTAGAGCAGTGAAGTCTTTAGCCTGAGTGCTTGAGCAAGGAAGCCTCTGATCTTGTGTGATCAGAGCAATGAAGTCTCTCTGTCTTGTGTGACTTAGAGCAGGAAGTCTCAAGCTTGTGTGCTTGAGCAAGGAATTCTTTGATCTTGTGTGATCAGAGCAAGGAAGTCTCTATGTCTTGTGTGACTAAGAGCAGGAAGTCTTGAGCTTGTGTGCTTGAGCATCTATTGTAATCCGAGTGATTATAGTGAAACTCTCTTGGAAACAAGGGGACTGGAGTACTCTCAATTTGTGAGGGGAACCAGTATAAATTGTTGTGTGTTCTTCTCTCTCTCACTCTCTCATTTACTCCTTCATCATTCATAACGTCATAAGTTAATTGTGTGAATAATCCGTTGTACTTTAAAGACTCTGAAAAGGTTTAAATATCTTGGAAAGTTTTTAAATATCAAAAACACAATTCAACCCCCCTTCTTGTGTTTTCTCCACGCACCTTCATTGTCAACTCTCACAAGCACATCTTCAGCAATTCCTGCTGGACGTTTGATGGTTTTGTCGGCTAGCTGAAGTGTCATCCTTGTTCCTCTTATCTCTAAACCACCAATTCTCTCAATCACAGATAAGGGAATAAGGTTAATACTCGAACCAAGATCAATAAGAGCTTTCCCAACATTTACATTCCCAATATTGACAGGCAATGTAACTCTTCCTGGCAAAGTTCTTTGAATGATAGCACTACAAATAGCATCGAGTTGAATGGTTTCTTCGTCATGAAAGCTTCTCTTCTTTGTCAAGATTTCTTTCATGAACTTTGCATATGTTGGCATCTGCTCTAAGACTTCGGGAAATGGAAGACTGATTTGTAATTTTTTAAAAATATCCAGAAATCTTGCATAATGTCTTTCTTTGTCCTTATTATTCTCTGCCTCACACTCACTTCCTTCAATCTTCTCCTTTCCTTTTTCTCTTGCTTTGACAATAGTCCTCTCTTTCTCAAGATTGTCACCAATACCCTTTCCAATTTCAATGCCACTTCTAGTTTTGATGGACTTGCAATCTTTTGGAATAGGTTCAGTGTTTGCGGTGAATGTTCCTCCTTGATTATTATTGTTACCAATTTGTTTAGCTAACTGACCCAACTGAGTCTCCAAGTTTCTTGTTGCAGCTTCAGAAGCTATTTGGTATCGTTGGTTTTGCTGCAATTGAGTTTCAAAATTTCTTAACACAGCATCATGGCTTCTCTGATATTGTTGATTCTGCTGGTTAGATTCTTTCACCATCTCCATAAGCTTACTTAAAGTCTCCTCTATTTTTGAGTTTTGGTTCTGCATAGGCGGTGCTTGATTGCAACTTTCATACTGCCTTTTCCTATTTGACGTGCCAACGTCATTTTTCCAACCCTGGCCATAATTTGAATTATTTCCTCTCTGATAACCAGACTTGTTTTGATATTGACCCTGCCTTTGCTGATTTCCCAAAAAATTCACCTCTTCATTTGTCGGAGGACAATGGCCAGTTGGATGATCACCGATACACAATTCACAATAAGCAACTTGCTTAGCTTTGTTGCCTTCCTCCTGAAGGTTAAGCATCTTAGTCATTTGCTTTGATAATTGATCCACAGTGTTGGTGAGAAGCTTGTTCTGAGCTAAGACTGCATCTGAAGTATCAAGTTCAAGAACTCCCGGCTTCCTTTGTGATGGATTCCTATTGTAGTCACCTTGACGATCACTAAGTGCCATTTTTTCAATGATTGTCGTAGCATCTGCAACACTCAATGATAACAAAGAACCACCAGCTGTAGCATCTAAAAGAAGCTTGATTTGTTGAAGAAGACCATTACGGAAAATATGGATTTGAGTGAGTTCATCAAACCCGCGGTTAGGACACTTCCGTAGCATTGACTTGTATCGTTCCCAAGCTTCATTGAGAGTTTCATTTGCTCCTTGAGAAAACACAGCAATAGATGTTTTGGCCTCCATGAACTTGTGATGTGGAAAGAATATTTCAAGAAATTTCTCTTCAAGTGTGTTCCAATTAGTCATGACTGGTGTTGGTTGATCTAGATACCAATCCTTTGCTTGACCAATCAATGAGTGTGGAAACATTCTCATGAACACCGCTTCTTCCTCCGCCACCGAAGTACCAAGTGCACCGGCAATTTCATAGAACTTCACAAGATGATTATACGGATCCTCATGTGGTAAACCAGCAAAAGGGTTAGCATATAAAAGTTAGAGGAGTCCGGTTTTCATATCGGTTTGTCTAGCACCTCGTGGCGGTCTGGCAAGATGAGCCAACCGTCGCGGACTGTTGTGGCATGGCATTGCGCCTCCACCATTATTCGCCTCATGTTCAGGTATCTCCATAACTTCTTCGAAAATTGGAGAAATAGAAGGAATGGAAACAGAAGTTCCTTCTTGCAACTTCTTTTGTTTGGCTAGTTGCTTCCTTTTCTTTCTCTGACTATTGTTTTTCCGGGCTGTCCTTTCAATCTCAGGATCAAAAAGTAACTGATCAGTCGGAACTTGTCTTCGCATAAAAATTGTAACAACCTGACCAACAAGTTAGTGTGCACGATGGAAAAATAATAAAACAGAATTTAAAGTGCAAAAACGCTTAAAACGATAGAAAATGTAAAACAAACTAACTATTGTTGGCTAGTTGCTTCCTTTTCTTTCTCTGACTATTGTTTTTCCGGGCTGCCCTTTCAATCTCAGGATCAAAAAGTAACTGATCAGTCGGAACTTGTCTTCGCATAAAAATTGTAACAACCTGACCAACAAGTTAGTGTGCACGATGGAAAAATAATAAAACAGAATTTAAAGTGCAAAAACGCTTAAAACGATAGAAATTGTAAGACAAACTAATATCAAACACCAGTCCCCGGCAACGGCGCCATTTGATGTAATATCAAAGTAAGTAAGTGATTATCGTATCCACAGGGACTAGCTTGACATCAATCGTTGTTTCACAATCACCATTGGTTCTAAGTTTCAGTTTATAATGACTTTCAATTGCATAAGTTATAAATTGCAATTAAATAAAAGTTTGATTTCAGAGAAAAAGAATTTCCAGGATTAAACTTCACTAAATCATTCCTATGTATCAATTCAACCAAGTGTATATATGTTTTAGCTATTGATTAATACTTTCACATATTGCTCGTCGAATGTTTTCGTGTCCGAAATACATCGCGAAATCTATTGTATCGATTAACCTTCGATCTCTCGGTTTATCAATCTATACAATAGCATTAAGCTCCAACATCATGAGTGAATATTAAAATCTAAATCTATGTCTAGAGTTTAGAGTTTTAACATGTGATTATCCTAGCTCTTGAGATTCAAATAACATATGTTTATCCCATTCAAATCTTGAAGTAAAACATGATAAATAAGGATAACACAAATATTAATGAATAATCTTAAAACATATATATCACAAGATCAAGATCAATACATAGTGATGAGTAGTTACATTTAATCCCAACAATAAAGAAGTTTAGCCACCATTGTCATGGTGGCAAGCTTACAAAGATGAAGAGAAGAACAAAGGATGAACATCAACACTTGATATCTCAAGTAGTGTAATCCACCTTCAATCTCCTTGGAAAATAGCTCTCCCTATTTTTCTCTGAACCTTGTTGGTAAAAAATAGAATAATCCCATTTTCTGCATCTGATTTCATTTTATAGTGTTCTGCAAAAATGACGTTCGCTAAGCGAGGAAATATTCGCTGCATTGAACAAGCTTTCTTCAGCATTGGATTTTCTGACACGTGTCCTAGACTGCCTCTTCAAATAGACTCTCGCTACCACTCGCTGCAGCGACCTTATTGGCGAAGGCTTCGCTAGTGCTCGCCAGATGACCAATTCTTTTCTGGAAGAGCTCGATGAGTGCTCGCTGCAGCGACCGTTCGCTGGTACTCGCTAACTACCCAAAAGCTTTTGGAATGGTTCCATGATTGGCTCGCTATAGCTCGCTGCATCGATTGGTCCAAACTCAGAATTCTTCTATTAGCTCAATAATTATTCCAAGAGTTTAAACCTGTCAAAAAGGTTGGGCAAATGTAATATTTGACATGATTTACTTATTTTTGCTCATGGCACAAATATTTACACAAAGGGGATTGTTTGATATAAGTTTCTTACAAAATAAGTTAATAAGTGCCTACATTTGATATACACTTTTAACTACTTTTAGGCACTTATCAGTACTGTACTCCTTTGATATGCACCAACGCCGTATCTGATAGTCGTTTTTATAGGATGAGTTAAGTTTTTTATTTGTTTATAATATAAAAATAGCAGCTATTACAAAAAAAAAATAACAAAGTAATCGCTGGATTTATTCATCCAAAGAGAGTTGAAGAATTAGTTTTTATTTATAATCTTCCTCTTTTCTCGAGAAAGAAAAATAGTAATACTATAAGCTACGACTTGAAATAACGTTTGAAAATATAGGCAATTTGATCCAAGAGCCAACTTGACTATAGGCACCATTCACATATTTTGCTTTGACCTTATTTTTCTACTAATAAATAAAAATAAATATTAGCATATAAGATGTTGGATTTATCTCGAAGAGTAATTTTGAAAATATCAAATTTTTATAATATTTACTATTATACAATTAAAAATATTAATCGTCAAAGTTGTGCATTGGCATAGGTACAACGTTGACTCACTCTTTATGGAACGGAGGGAGTATCCAATATTTTATTCATTCGATTCACTCACAATTTAAAACCCACAATCTGCAATACATATTACGTAGTACTTATGCACGACCAATATTCAATTTTGATGATTAAACAAATATCATTGAGGCTTATCTCGGGAGCTGGGGGTTTAGAGCAGTTTCTGTAACGATCCGATTTTTGTTTATTCGCTATATTGTGTATATGTATGTATATTTATACATTGATGTGTCTTATTATTATTCTATTTTGTGGCGATTAATTAATTAACGAGAGTATTAGTTAATTGAGTGAGTTTGTGAGAATCACACAAGTATGGGCTTAATGAGCATTATGGCATTTGGGCCTAGTGACTCACAAATTTGGGGAGAGTTATAAATACTCCATTAGAGAGAGAAAGTCACATTTTGTGACTATTTTGTGAAAGAAGAGAGAAGGAGGAGAAGAGGAGAGCTAGGGCAAGAGAGATTCAAGAGCAATCGCATGGAATCGTCAGGTACGAGAGTTAGTTTTCATAATTGTGAGTGACTCGAGAAAGGAGAGAATGTCGATTTCTCCGAACCCGAACTTTCTCCACTCATTTTCGTGGAATTTTTGGGATGATTTTTCATAACAAAAGTGAAATCTAATGTTCATAACATGTTTAATATACTCTTAACTATTAGTATGACGGATATCAAATTGTTTTATTCTAAACATGTTTAATATACTCATAACAAAAGTGAAATCTAATTGTTTTATTCTAATAAAGAAGTATATTAAGGTATTGTGTATCTTAATAAAGACGGATATCAAATTTTATTTGATAAAGAAGTATATTAAGATTGTGAGATATCTTAATAAAGACGGATATGGATAGTGTTTCATATCATAAAGTAAAACTTAATATTATGTTATATTAAGTGTTTGTGGTTGTACATGAATCATTCATGCATTCATGAATTAAATAGGGATATTAGAATCTATGATTCTAATAAAGAAGTATATTGACTTGTTCGATAAAGAAGAATAATATTAGAGGTGAAATACTCTAATAAAGAAGTAATGGTACCACATGCATTAGATATGTCTAGGGTGACATAGCATGAGAATTGGCATTAGATTGCATTAGGAAGATGTGCATATTATTTGATGATTTGATATGTGACATTGTGTGGTTTATGTAATTTGTGTGAGTTGCTTGAATTGATCATTGATATTAATTGTCATTTCAATGTGTTATGTGTAGAATCTTGTGTTTGATTTAAGATTGAGAATATGTATATGAGTTAGATTATGCATGATAATATAATGAAGTGTTAAGTATATTTCTTACACTTGTATTTTGTTGGTTACAATTTACTAACTCTCTGTTTTGTGTACTTCTAGACCGTTGGGTGGTCTAGGTTTATAGGTTATTTGCTTATTTGATGCCCAAGTGTTTGGTGAAGCCCTGGTCTGAGTGTGACACGGGAAAGGGTTGTGTTGTGAATTCGATTAACTCACACCAATACTTTTGATGTGTGTGGAGCAATACGATTAAAGTAATCAAATAAGCGAGAATGGCAATAATAACAATAACAACAATAAACCGCGAAAGAACGTAAAGAACACAAGATATTGTTTACCCAGTTTGGTGTTAATGAACCTACTCTGGGGGTAGGACAACCCTCTCCGTTCCACTATCAATAGAATACTTTGTTACAATGAAATTCACCACTCATGAGTTACAAGAATTAGAAATTCCCTAATTCTACCCAACTCCCGAATTTCTTCCCGTGACCAAGAAATTCAATCAAGAAGTGTTTCCCAAGGTGATAGAATATTTCTCCAACCCTAGAGTATTCCCAAGATGTTACTTTATTAACCATAGTCTTTTGTTGGCCTCAGAAACCCTAAAACACACCCTGTTAATATCAGAAAACGCACAACCTATATATAGGCTCACGCATCTGCGCGACGCGCAGGAGACTGGCGCGCGACGCGCCATCAACAGAAAACACCAGCAGCAGCACACATTAAGTTGCGCGACGCGCGGCATACTGGCGCGACACGCCACCACCAGAAACAAGAAACTGCACTGCTCCTTCATCCATTCAATTTTCAAGGCAAACTCCAACAATCTCCACCTTGCCTTCAAAATTGATATTGGTGCCAACTTCCCACCAACCACCGTGCCGCTTCCACAAGATTACCACCACACCTCTTCGGCCTCCAGAGTTTACCTCTCCGTACTCCCGAAAAAGCTTGCCTCCCATTGCCCTTGGATTTTTAGGACAATCCACAAGTTACACCGTACCATCTTCAGCCCCCGGAGTAGCTAAGCCCGTCCTCCTGAAGAAACGCTTGCTCCCAACTATCATCGGATTTTTAGATAGTCCAACAAGCTCCACCACCCTCTTTGAACCCCGGAATGTCTCCCGTTCTCTCGAAGAATTTGCTTGCCTCTCAACTTCACCTTGGAATTTCAAGTAAGTTCCACAAGCCACCCACAAGGTCTCCATAACTATACACTTCTTTGGTCCAACAATATCACTCTCCTCCCTATCTCCTAGATAGCCAAGAGCTATTGTTGATTGTTTGTCTTCCTCTAGTCCCAATAGTAACAAACTCCACCTCAAACTGAGATTCCTCCACCGAAGACTCAAACCGGTAT
Organism: Trifolium subterraneum; assembly: GCA_951799995.1. NCBI lineage: Eukaryota > Viridiplantae > Streptophyta > Magnoliopsida > Fabales > Fabaceae > Trifolium > Trifolium subterraneum. The sequence continues at coordinate 591,730 of OX637466.1, forward strand.
TTCCACTATGACTCTCACCTTGCAACGCAAGACTTTTCCACTACTTTTCAGTAGTAACCTAAGTATTATTTCACCGCCTCTCCAGGCTGAGCCTGAGTATTCTTATCATCGTCTCTCCAGACTGATGTTGAGTATTATTCCACCGTCTCTCCAGGCCGAACAGTCAACTATGGTTCCCAACTTGTGACTATGAGTGCTCCCGCACTCTCATAGCCTTCCTCATAAGCTTCATCACTCACGGCAATTGGAGCCGACTAATTACCACCGCCCCCTCTCCGAGGACAATCCCTCTTGAAGTGACCTGCTTCTTCACAATAGTGACATTTGAACTTGCCACCACCCTCACCCGTTGCCCTAGACTTGGACCAGTTCTTCTTCCCCTTCCATATTCCGTTGTTCTCACTTCCACCCCTCGCCACACTCAAAACTTCTCCACTATCATCAACTCTCAAGTCTCTCAACTTTGTCAACTCCTTAGTTCTCAAAGCCGATTGAACTTCATCCAGAGTGATGGTGTCTTCCTTGCCATAAAGCAATGCATCCTTAAGGTTTTCCAGGGATTTGGGTAAAGCACATAACAAATGAAAAGCTTGGTCCTCATCTTCTATCTTCACATCAATGTTGGTCGGATCGTCAATAATCTTATTCAATTCCGTATGTTATTCCACCACAGACTTGTTCTCAACCATACGAAAAAAATACAATTGTTGCTTCAATAACTGTTTATGTGTCAGGGACTTAGTCATGTATAACTTGTCAAGTTTGGCCCACACACTAGCTGCACTTTTCTCTTTGGCCACTTCCCTCAGCACCTTGTCTGCAAGACACAAGATAATGGCACTCATTTCTTTGCCATCCATCTCGGCCTTCTCCGCATCTAAGAGATTAGCCGGCATACCCGCCACTCCTTTCAACGCCTCATCGCACTTCTGTTGAGTTAAAATTACCCTAACCTTCACCTTCCACAACCCAAAGTCGTTACTCCCGGTGAACTTCTCAATCTCCCACTTAGAACCCATGATACCTTAATCGTTTGATCCTTGCCCCACGGTGGACGCCAATTGTTGTGAATTCAATTAACCAACATCAATACCTTTGATGTGTGTGGAGCAATAAGATTAACGTAATCAAATAAGCGAGAATGACAATAATAACAATAACAAGAATAAACCGCGAAAGAACGTAAAGAACACGAGATATTGTTTACCCAGTTTGGTGTTAATGAACCTACTCTGGGGGGAGGACAACTCTCTCCGTTCCACTATCAATAGAATACTTGGTTACAATGAAATTCACCACTCATGAGTTACAAGAATTAGAAATTCCCTAATTCTACCCAAGTCCCGAATTTCTTCCCGTGACCAAGAAATTCAATCAAGAAGTGTTTCCCAAGGTGATAGAATGTTTCTCCAACCCTAGAGTCTTCCCAAGATGTTACTCTATTAACCCTAGTCTTTTGTTGGCCTCAGAAACCCTAAAACACACCTGTTAATATCAGAAAACGCACAATCTATATATAGGCTCACGCATCTGCGCGGTGCGCAGGAGACTGGCGCGCGACGCGCCATCAATAGAAAATACCAGCATTGTATAATTAAATTGTGATTTTTCTGTTGCATATTTTGAAAAAAAATTAATAAAGTGTAGAACTATTTAAATAATGGGTTTGGGTGTTACAGTTTCCTCCTGGTGGAAGGACATCTCTCTCATGGGGGCCTTTCATGAATCCTCATCGGATTGGTTTTCCACAAGAGTGAGAAAGGTGATTGGTAATGGCCTCTCAACTTCTTTTCGGTCCAACCCGTGGTTGGGAGAGGTTCCGCTGAAGGATCAATTTTTGAGGTTATTCCAAGTGTCCATCAACCATGATGCGCAAGTTGGGAGTTTTGGTAGATGGGACGGTGGGGTGTGGGTGTAGAAGTTCCGGTGGAGGAGGCCTCTTTTTGTTTGGGAGCAAGAACTCCTTCGTGGGCTCCTTGTGTTGTTTGACTCAGTATCTCTTTCCATGTTTGCTGATTCTTGGTTTTGTAAGTTTGAGTCCTCTGGGGTTTACTCCGTTAAGTCAGCTTATATGTCTCTCATATGTGAGTTCCAGGGAGTGACGGTTCGACCGTTAGCTTAGATTAGGGGTATCGCTAGTCTTTGAAAGTCTTGGGCGCCTCTTAAGGTAGTCGTGTTTTCCTGACAGCTTCTTCAGGATAGGATCTCATATCGTCAGAATCTCCTTAGACGTAGGGTGTTAGCCACTCCTGAAAGTGCTATATGTGCTCTTTGTGGTTTATCTGGGGAATTGTCCGTCCATCTTTTTATTTCTTGTCCTGTGGTGTCTTCGGCTTGGTTTAGTGTTTCCTATTGGTTAGGTTGGGAGTATGTGTCTCTGAGGGACCTATTGGGCCATTTTGAGGCTTTTGTGGGGATGGGGGTTGATAGGATATCTAAGAGTATTTTTTCTTTGGTTTGGCATACTGTTGTGTGGTCCATTTGGAAGTCTCGTAACGATGTGATTTTTTCTAGGAGGCCCTTCTCTGTGGTCGATCTGGTGGATAGGGCTAAACGCTCCTCTTGGATTTGGTTTTCTAGTAAGATTTTGGGTCACCCTTGCTTCTTATATGAGTGGGGGGTTGGAACCCTCCCCGTGCTAGATTAGATAGAGGGGTTGGATAGGGGTTTTTTGTCAGGCTCTGCTTTAGTTGGTTCGTCTCTTTCTCCCTGTCTTTCTGTTCGAGTTTGGACCTTCATAAGTGTCAGGTGGAGTGCGTTTTGGTGGTGTGCGGTTATCTATTGTGTGCTTGCTTTAATTGTTTGGGTTTGCTTTATTGTTTATTTTCTCCTCTATTTTCTTCTTTTTGCCCTTTTAGGAGTATTTCTTACGCTCTTTATTTTTCTGTATCAGACTGAATTTTTGTTTCTTTTTATTATATATATATATATATATTATTTTGCCATTAAAAAAAATTAAATATAAAAGCAATGTTTTAAACAAACAGTCTATTGAGAAAACTACCACGACAAAATAGTATTAGCATCTATCGTTATTGTTTTCGCTCGTTTTTATAGTAATCATTGCTTAAACACTGTTACAAGCACGACAAAACGTCATTACAACCGCGATAAAATACAAATAGACAGAGAATTCAATTATTATTTTTTTGAATTGAAATGAATAAAATCCTTTTTTTTTAAGTACAAATATAAACATAAATATAATTTTATCTCCTATTAGCTCTTTTCCTAGTTGAGAACTTCATATCTATCTCTAATTTAAGTTATTGCATATACAAATATGATAATAATTTTATAAAATTTGTCCTATGTTTTGATTAATTCACACTACGAATACTTCAATTTGTAATGCGACTGCTACGACCATTCTTTAAAACTTTGACTCAAACGAACATGACAAACTAATTCTTAAATTCCTATCTTAAAAGACATCTATATATATATATATATATATATAGTTTTTTTTTGTTACAGACATTGTTCACGTATGTAAACACGAAGTTAATACAAAGGGTGAGCTGCCCTAGCTGGTTCTAAAGCACTCAAGAGAAAATGACTATTACCATACACTGTTTAAATCTAAAAATTCTCCTCCTTTATGATTCCTAACTGTCTCCTTTTATAGCTCATTCCTTCTTGACCTAATGGGCTTTTACATATGTCAAAGCCCAATAAATTAAACTTGTGCGTCCAACTAGTCCGTACATAACACGTGGAGCAGAAAACACGTGCAGCTTACGTCACCTACTCGTGCAAGACACGTGCAACTGAAGCATGTGCTGATCACATCATTATGCCCGTATAGGGAATGTTGGCAGGTCACGGGACACTTCACTGTAGGACCACCAGGAGAGCTTGCCTAGTCGTACCAAAGAGGAATGAGTGGACTTCAAGGTTGAGTTGAGCTGAGAATGGTGAAGGTAGAGCCCATGGTTGAGCTGAGCCAGACCAGAAGATGGAGTTCACAGTGAAGATGAGTTAGATCAAGAAGAAAATGGTAGCTCATGACATGGTTTAACTAAGCCTGTAGAGGTGTAGTTCATGATGACCTAGATGGTCAAACTATAACATAATTCATACGATATGATCTCCATCCCAGTCCACAGTCCCCCAAGCGTTGAGCCTATTAAGGCGTAGACGTTTGTTTATTTATCAGGTCGACCAATATCAGTCCACAGTCCCCCAAAGGTTGAGTCTATTAAGGCGTAGACGTTTGTTTATTTATCAGGTCGACCAATATCAGTCCACAACTTAATCGTTCAATTCCAACCAGTTTTCAAACTTCAATTTCCTTCTCTTTTAAATATTTTAAAAAGCTAAACTGTCTTGTCTAGTCATGTCAATTGTACTTTCATCCCTCTTTTCTCTACTATCATCGTTTTTTTTTTACAGTGACCCTTTATTCTAAATAAAATCTATATATACTAACTTTTCCCCCTTACTCATTTTACCACTTCACTTATTACTATCTTTTTTCTGTTTATTTCACTTTCTTTAACTTGCTTTTTGGATGCTCTACTTTCTACCTCCAATCTTCAACAAAGCATAGCTTGTCCATCACAGGTACTTGTCCCTTATCTTTGTGCCTCTCTCCTTCTCTACTAATATGAGCTTGACTTGTGTAGTATAGCTAGCCATGTCCATTCTTAAAATAATTTAGTAGTAATGGTAGTCTCTACTATAGTAGTATACCTCATCTCATGTCTAACTTGTTCCCTTCACATGTTGGTTGTAATTTACCCCCATTACTGAACACTTTGTTTGTAAAAATGGATGATGACACATGATTCAACAATATATTAATAACGTAGTTCTAATTTGAAAAAAGATTCAAGCTGAGTGCTTCATTAAGAGCTCTTCTAAAATTTCCAAGTAACAAATTAACATGAGCTCTATTTGAAAAAAGAATAGAAGTCTCACAATCAGTCAAAACTTTCTGATTAATTGCTCTTGTGTAGCAATCAGTGGCATCAAAGTAATGCTTCTTACCCATCTTCACATTCCTCTTTTCTCTACTATCATCAATTTTTTTTTTTTTTTAAGCAAGGGAATTAAACTCACTAGCTCGCCCAACGTCTACTCGCCCTTCTCCTTTCTATCACTCAACTCATACTAGCTCGCCCAACGTCTACTCGCCCTCCTCCTTTCTATTACTCAACTCATATTTCCATTGTTTGCCGCTTCGATTGTCGTCGACATATACTCGTAAAGAAAGTTGAAAACAAACCTTGTAATATTGTTAATATTTGGTTTGCTAATTTTCACATTGTGAATCAAGACCAGATCTTAGTTGTTACACTGTATTAGGAATGTGAACACAAGGGATCCCAATCTCAAGACCTTCCCTTACATTAGTTTCCACTCACCCACTCATTTTTAACATAGTTTGGACAGGCGAGTTGGAGGACGAGTTGGAGGGACGAGTAGGACAACGTAGTGTTGGTCCGAGTCGGGGGGCGAGTTGGATGGACGAGTTGAGTAATGAAAAAGTGGAGAAGGACGAGTGATGAAAGAATGAAAGGAGGACATTGAGTATGGATTAGACTAGGCAATATTATTATACTTAAAAATGGGTGTTTTCTTTCAACTGTCAGCTCGCCCTGCTGTAGCTAGCAACATTGTATTGTAAAAATAATAGTTTGTACATAATTAATAAAGTGTTGAAAAGGTACTACCACTTATCTATAATAAAATTTTGAAAAGATATACTAGCCTGAACACTATATGTCATGTAATGGTCCTAGAGCTTTGTTGTCCAAGTACTCACTCACGTGTCTTCTTGCAAAACCATCCTACCACTCAATGTATTTTATTTTAAGTAAAAAAAAAAAAAAAAAAAAGGTAATAAATAGTAGTAGTTCTGTACCAGTGTGCTTCTACTGCTATCTTCTGCCATACTGCTAGTTGCATATATATATACACATGAAGATATCAACTTGGTCAATTGTCCAATAAATTAGTACTATTGCATACTATTATTTTTATTGTTAATAATATATACTCTCTCTTCCTCAATCTCATCCCTTGTTTGGAGCCTTTTAATTTGTCTTCTCTCATTTCAGTAGCCACTGTTTACTAAAACCTGTGCACGCGTGGATCCATTTTTCTCCCAACATATCAATATAATATATTGTATATTATTAAATGTTTAGTTACATTTTGTGACCAGGTGTCTGTCTTTGTATTAAATGTTTCTTTTTATTATATATATATATATATATTATTTTGCCATTAAAAAAAATTAAATATAAAAGCAATGTTTTAAACAAACAGTCTATTGAGAAAACTACCACGACAAAATAGTATTAGCATCTATCGTTATTGTTTTCGCTCGTTTTTATAGTAATCATTGCTTAAACACTGTTACAAGCACGACAAAACGTCATTACAACCGCGATAAAATACAAATAGACAGAGAATTCAATTATTATTTTTTTGAATTGAAATGAATAAAATCCTTTTTTTTTAAGTACAAATATAAACATAAATATAATTTTATCTCCTATTAGCTCTTTTCCTAGTTGAGAACTTCATATCTATCTCTAATTTAAGTTATTGCATATACAAATATGATAATAATTTTATAAAATTTGTCCTATGTTTTGATTAATTCACACTACGAATACTTCAATTTGTAATGCGACTGCTACGACCATTCTTTAAAACTTTGACTCAAACGAACATGACAAACTAATTCTTAAATTCCTATCTTAAAAGACATCTATATATATATATATATATATATATAGTTTTTTTTTGTTACAGACATCTATATTTAATTCGGACGTAACTTGAATATATGATTTTTTTTTTTTTGGTTGATAGACGAAATGGCAAAGCCACTGAAAACTCACACACACAAAGTGGGTGACCGGGGCTCGAATCCCGGTCCTGACGTCCGACACTAGCAATTTCAACATTTATGCCAGTTGACCTAGGATTTGTGGACATATATGATTATTTTCTGCGGAACAACTAGAAAGTACTCAAGACGTGTGCTCTATTTTATTTTTTTACCAAAAAGACATGTGATCAAACTATGAGCTTCAGTATATAGTAAGTCTTCTGAATTATTATTATTTTTTTTTTGGTCAAGAATTATTTTATTCTGTAAGTCAGTGCATAATTAATATTATAACCAATAATTGGACACGGTTTCTACGCGGGGATGATTATATTCTGATTATTAAAAATTTAGTAAACTTTTAGGTACTTTTTTTTTTCACCAATAAATTTGACCTTTTATATATATATAAAAAATAATTACACATTAACAAAAGGTAGACGGACAAAAAGCTACGCCGCTAATCCTTTTTGAATAGCAAAACCTAATCTTTGAAAAACTAAATCTCTAGGGTGAGGGCTCTATCAAGTCCCTCACCAGTGAATCACTTCGTACAATCGTTAAAAGCCATTAGATTAATCAACTTCCCATATGTATTATACACTAGATCATAATTTTTTTTTAATTAATTACATTTTTCTCTTTCTCCTGATTTACTCGCAAACTCGTCGAAATCATCACTCTGAATCCCTTACTCAAACGGTATTTGACAAAAAATATGATATGCAATATTTTACATCCAAGTAATTTTTATTTTATCTCTTTTAAAAAAAAAGAACAACAACAATGATAGTAAGAAGCTTTGTGTGAAATTGTGGCAGAGATAGGAATTTTGAAGTTTTCTTTTAGATCTAAAAATTATTCCTTTCCTATTCATACCAATTGAAATTGTGATAGAAATTTCATTTTATTTTTATTAACAAATCATTACTAGATTTATGAAATCAAAGGTTGATGCTATTAATCTTTATGAAAGTAGCGGTTATGGTGGTGGTGGTGTGTACAGGCCGACAAATTCATGTTCTGCTCGTTATGGAACAAATACTAGCGATGAGAATGGGAGAGAGAGGCAGGGATTGTATATAAGTGGTACACCGGTGAACCACTTGTTTGATGGTTCACCTTAGATTCCACCCTTTAACATTTGGTTAAATATTGTAAATATAAATTCTTTTTAAATAATTTTTTTTAGATTTTATTTAACTTGCGGCCGAATTCGGGATTATTAAAACACCTTTCCCCTAAAAATGAGAGAGTTAACAAAAAAATTAAATATTTATTTATTTTAAATAAATTCATATAAAAATAAACATTTGTCAAAAGAATACCGATATACTAGTATAACTAGAGAGAAGATCCTCTCAATTTTAAAATAAACTACAGAGAGTGCAGTTCACATCCCCACCATTCACATTTTATGTTTCTATGTTTTTGTTTTATTTTATTGTTTAATAAAGGGACAAGATTACAACATGAGAAAATTTAATGGGAGAGAATCTGCTCTCATAACTAAGCTCTAAGGAACATGAGTGACACTATATTTTGCCAAAAAGATAACAATATTCAACTAAATTATGTTGATCAACTAAATTCTGACGTACAAAAGTGTTGACCTTAAATCTAAGAAAAATATTAACATTTATCTTTAGAAAACTTGTTTATATAGTAAGATTTCAAAAACTGTTTGGTAAGGCAAAAGGCTGATGGGACAATAGTAGAATAAGAACTTAGGCAAATATATCTCAGTTCGAAGACAACTTACACTCTAGAGGATAACAAAAACACCACCATGAGGGCAATAGTGCCGAAACAGACCAAATTTCTAGAAAACCAACCGCACACATTAGCAAATGACACATCACTGACTAGCAACTACCACCACGAGGCAGCAGCGTCGAACCCGCTACAACCAAACACCAAGAAATAGAACACGACCTGAGGACCAGCCGACACCGGCGGGGTAGGTCAACAAAAGAACATGAATCCTACAAATCTCAACATATTTGGAAGTAATCAGAGAATAAAAATAGAGAGTAAGTTGATAAGAGAAAAGAGATAAAGAAAAAAAATATGATGTCAAATAATTGCAGGAAAAAGTCCAAGAATATTTTAATCATAACATTATTTTGCAATCAACTTATAAACGATTTAAAAATTACATAGAAAAATAAAAGACATTTAAATAAAGCCACCTTAGCCAATAGCCACATGACTTGTAACCTTAGAAGCATACAAACATTTCTTTAAATACCTTCACTTGCATTGAAATTCATTGCAACAAACAAAAATATTCACTTGTAAATTACTAAAAACAAAAGCATAGATGAATATTTTCTATTGTTTTGGCAAAAAGTTGCAACACCTTTGTAACACATCATGCCAAAAACTTACTTATCTTATCAAATCAATTTTTTTCTTAGTACCATGTTTTTGTCGTTTCATTCTCCTAAGAGCAAATCCATTATGGGTTCAAATTGTATATTTCATTTCTATTTCCATTTTGGGTTTTGGATTTCTCAAAGTTATAAAGCCATTAAATCAAACAACACCTAAAAACTTAGATTTGTTCTTCACATCAGTTTCAGCTACCACAGTTTCAAGCATGTCCACAGTTGAAATGGAAACTTTTTCTAATCCTCAACTAATCATCATTACCATCTTAATGTTCATAGGTAGTGAAATCTTCACATCAATGGTAGGACTTCATTTCATTAGATCAAGGCTCAAAACCGATCTCGATAAAATCGCTTCTTCTCATGCGCGTCTTGCTTCTCTAAACCCTTTCATTGTTGATCAAATTCATCTTGAAATTCAAATGGTCACAAATGAGGTACACAATAAATCACATGAATCCTTACATAGTATATCACATAAATCTTTGCATAATAAATCACACCAATCTTTGCACAATATTTCACATGAATCATTGAGTACTACAAATGAAAATTTAAGGTACTTGTCTATGAAATATTTGGGTTATGTAGTTCTTGGATACATTGTAATTCTACATATTACAGGTGTATTTGGGGTTACTATTTACCTTGAAATGATTCCTAGTGCCAAAAAAGTATTAAAAAAAAAGGGTCTAAACATAACCACATTCTCTATTTTTACAATAGTTTCAACTTTTGCAAATTGTGGTTTTGTTCCAACAAATGAAAACATGGTTGTTTTTAGACAAAATTCAGGACTTCTACTTATGCTTATTCCACAAGTACTTCTTGGGAACACATTGTACCCTGCATGTTTAAGATTTTTCATATGGGTTTTGGGAAAATTTTACAAGAAGAAAGAGTGTAATTATCTATTGAAACATACAGAAGAGGTTGGTTACAAACATTTGTTAAAGGGGAAACACTCTGTTTTTCTTGTGGCTACTGTTTTTGGGTTGATTGTGGTACAAGTTACATTGTTTTGTGTAATGGATTGGGATTCAGAAGGTTTGAAGGGTATGAATAATTATCAGAAATTGATTGGTGTGTTGTTTCAAAGTGTGAATTCAAGACATACTGGAGAAAGTATTTTGGATATCTCAATTCTATCACAAGCCATGTTGGTATTGTTTGTCCTCATGATGTTAGTTTCTCTCTCACTTTCTCTCTATCTTCCCCTGCCTCAATTATTATTAGACTAATGATATTAAACATTCACATTTTTTATGCATATGCCGCACTTAATAGCATTTAAAAGTATGTTCCTGTGAGCTTAGTTCAGTTGTTAGGGGCAGAGCATTTTACATGCAGGGTTAGGGTTCGAATTTCGGACACCCCACTTATTCACTTTAAGGATGGAATTTCTAACCACTAGGTTATCTAATAAAAAACGAAAATAGTAATTTAAGCTTTAATTGAAAAAATATGCTTCAATTGTAAGTGTAGAGAAAATAAGTATTCATGTAACATTTTTGTTACTATTATTATTACT